>CM034473.1:11440075-11975888 GCA_019925255.1 Litchi chinensis | reverse complement strand
TTATTATAAGTTTATTATCTTCAAATTATATTATAAAATATAATATTATTCAAAACGATATTACATGATCATAGTTGACCGTAATATTCTCTTATCATGTTACATTCAATATTGATTTGATAATATTTTATGATATTAATTATATCTATTAATATTTTTTTGATATACATGATTTGATCCATCTATAAATTAATATAATTATTTATAATATAATATACATAATTACAAAATCATAATATTATAAATTACTATATTATATTACAACATAATATTATGTTTGTGATAAAAATTATATAATATTAATATAATTATAATATATGTTATAAACATAATATAGTGATATTATAATAACCTTAATTATTTTAGTATGATTAGAGATGACAAAAATACCCAATTTGATCTAAACTTAGGAACTCTGTCTATTCAAAATGAGCTTCGGATGGGAAGTAATGATAAGTGTGTTTGTTTTTGAACTCATCAGGCATATCTTTGGTACCTTGTTTCCATCCAATTTCAATTTATTGACTCGAGGGAATACACACTTCATAATTTGACATTATTTTTAATTTTTGGGGCTTCAAATTGTCATCATTTTGTGATGTTTAGGGATTTTAACTTTTGGGAAATTATAGTTTTGTACTGTCAGCAAACAACCCAGCATTTATGTTTTCGATCATTTTTTTTTTTTTTGGGTGCATAAAACATGTTTCCGGCTGAGGTATCTGCACTAATATACCAAAGATGTGATTAGCGGTGGAGCCTTGTGGGAGCTGGTTCGCATGTCACGAGACTGTTTTCGAGAAGACATACGAACTCTTGCACATCAGACCCTAACTTCCAGCCCTGCTTTCCGAGCTGAACTCAGTCGGCTGCGGATAGAATGTTAGATGGGTGGAATAGCCTACTTGAACTGGAAGTTTGGGATAAATAAAGCGGGAACACTTATAGCGACTACTTGTTAGGTCCTAAATTGATACTAGATAAATTTTACTGTGCTCTAGGTGTATGATCTAAGAGCATCTTCAATGATCATAAATTATGGATTGTATTTTTTCTTTTTTAAAATATCATAATATTAATTTTAAGAGACTTACTTCTTACATGACAGTAATAGACAACCAAATTAAAAACTCATCTCAATGTCATGATTTAAAATAGACAATTTTCCCTTTGTGATATTTACCATTAACCCAATTCCCCTCATATGTATTTGAGAATATATTAAAAAAAAAAGACTAGAAATAAAAATATATTATTCAATTGATAGCCGAGTATGCAGTGTAGTTGAGTGCTTTGTCTGCTGCATCAAATTACAAAGCATTGAGCACTTGCTTTTCCTGTAACATTTCCAATTGCAAAGGATTAAGCCTTTATATAGGCTGTGAGAGGCGGTTGACTTAACATTTCAATGCCCGTTACAAGAAAATTCATTCTTAAATATTTGAAGCTTCTGGAACTTCTTGAAGAGGTAGTTTTGAGATGCTTTTTTGGATCAATCTAGAATATCCATCACCACCTTTAACAGCCATCAACCTAATCCCCCTCATATCTGCCACTCATGTAATAATAATACACTCCGCTTCTAGAGCACTTGCCCTTGTAATACTCCCTTTTGAACACATCCCTGTTGCTGTACACCTGCACCCAGCACTCCCTCCTTGTTGTTTCCACCTTCGGCCGTGATCCGATCGACCAAAGTACGGGTAGGGGAGGTCTTAATGCACTCGAAGACAAGAGCCTTATTTGACAAGACCGCGCCAAGTGTTGGGTTTTGTGCCCTAAGAGCTTGTAATAATGTAAACAATTTTATAAATATTAATAAAGTATTCATTTTATTCAATTTATATATTTTGCAAAAATTGTATATATCATGAGAAACATCTTTGATTACTGATGTAATTTCAAATTAAGTATATAAGTGTTATATACAAGTAGATTTAATTTGAGATAAGTAATCTAAAAAGTTCGTAGAAAGCAAACGAAGTTTGGTACTTTATTTGTAGTAAATCTATAGTTGTGTCTATTTCGTATTCGGTACGATAGTCTTATCCAAAACTATTCATGTGGGAACATGAAAATGAAGACATTTTATATAATAAAGATCATATAGGACTGGACTACGATAAACATAAATTTCTAATTAATATCTGTTAAACTTAGAGATTTATATTTATCGACCAAATGATCATATATGAATTGATCTTAATCCGAAGTGTATTATGGACTTCTACTTATTGAGTTATATTATTTGATTTACATGGGTGAGATCGGTGTAGATGGCCGATCAATAATTTCGTACTTTGGGAACATGATTTAGTAAGTAGCTGAGAATATTTTATACAATAATGGAATCCACTCATTCTTGTGAGAAGTAAAGAAGTAGTTTCCTTAAAGGTTGATTCAGGTCTTGAATAATAAGAGCGCTCAACTGTTTGTTCATATGTAAAGGGAAAGATAAATTTATAAGTTGTTATGAATATATTGTTCATTAGAAAATCAATGATACTTAAAGATTAAAATATAATTAGAAGGGTACAACGAACATTTTGACATAACTCTAATTATAAACTATTTGTGGAAGGTCAAATCATAGATAGTGATTAAATTAATGGATATTGAAAATTTCAGATTGTATAAAAAAATTTGTAGTTTTGAGAGTGCAATTTTAGGTTTTTAGTGAAATAACTCTAAGATTAATAATAGTGAATTATTTAATTAAAGAGTTTAATTAATAATTCGATATTATTAGAGCTCAAAACTGGAGATCCATCGGGATCCCTTGATAACTCATTTCACTATAAGAAACGTATATATAGAATATTTAATTGGATCGTCCAATTATAGTTGTTACGTAAGTAGCAAAATATGTGTTCACTTGGCATTTGAATAATATTGATTATTCAAATTATTTAATAATTAATTAGTTAATTAATAATTAATAATTAATTAATTAATTTTATAAGAAATTTTGAATTCGATTCTCAATAGTAACTTTGGTTTAAATTAATTATGAATTAATTTATTTGAGATCACAAATTCGATTCTAGAATATAATACGAATTAATTTTGAATTAATTTTGTTATATGAGGTAAAAGTTTAATTTTAATAAACATGTGGTTCAATATTAATTTTGATTAATTAAAATCCTAATTGGTTCCTATAAATAGAAAAGAAATAGTTTTCTTTTCTTTAAAACAGAAAGAAAAAGTTTTTTTTTTTTTTTACAACACAATACGAAGAAGAAGAATCTGTATTTTTTTCTTTATATAACCAAAATTAATACTTACCTCTTACAAATATTATTTATTCTTTTTAGAAAAGAATTCAATAGAAAATGAATATAATTTTATATAATTGTGTTAATTCATTTATTTCTTATAGAAATATATCATGAAAGATTAGATGGTGAGTAATTCACAAAGATCAATACAGAAGGTAAAAATCTTATTTTTATATTTTTATATTATTTTATGAATTTAAGGATTTTTGAGTGTTATAACAAATTTTAAAATTCAATGTTCCGTAAATTTTAATTTTTTAATAAAAATAAGGAATAATCCTAATTTTCCCCCTGTAGTTTGATATAATAGCCAAAAAACCCCATCGATTTATAAAATCGCTAAGAACCCCCTATAGTTAATATAAATATCCAAAAACCCCTTATTGTTTATAAAAATATCCAAAAAAACCCCTACCGTCAACTAAAACGTTAAAATCCAATGTTTGACCGTTAGTTAGAAAGGGCAAAATTGTCAATTTATTATAAAATAATTTTAAAAAATTTAAACAAATAGATGAATGCCACGTGTGCGGTAAAAAATTATTTTTTTAATAATTAATAATTAAAAAATATATATTTTTAAATAATCTCCATATATAATTAAAAAAATAAAAATAAATAAAAAAATTCAAAACAGTTCTCTCTCTCCTCTCTCTCTTTTTACGTCTTTTTTTTTTTTTTTTTTCTTCTTCTTCTCTTCTTCTTTTCTTCTTTTTCTCTTCTTCTCCTCTTCTTCACAAACGTCGGTTTGCATCTGGGTTCGAAATCGAACCCAGATGCGAACCTCGCATTTGGGTTCGATTTCGAACCCAGATGCGAGGTTCGCATCTGGGTTCGATCGAACCCGATCGAACCTAGATGCGGGTTCGCATCAGGGTTCGATCGAACCCATATGCGAACCCGCATCTGGGTTCGATGCATCTGGGTTCGATCGAACCCTGATGCGGGTCTCGAACCCAGATGCGAAGACCCATTTTGGGTTTTCAGCGCGGAAACCCTTGGGTTCCGACTCGGAAACTTTTGGGTTTCCGACGCTGGAAACCCAGAAAGTTGAGTTTTTTAGTTTTTTCTGTTTCCAGAAAGTTGTGTTTTTTGTTGTTTTTATGTTGCTATTGTGTTTGATGTTGTTGTTACAGTGTTGGAGGATTTGTTGATGATAATGTTTGCTTGATGTCAACGTTGGTTTGGTTGGTTGGATTTGTTGATGATAATGGATGCTAAGAACACAAGGATACTGGAGATCCAATCTCCAGATTGGATCTCCACCGTCCATCAAGATTGATGGACGGTGGAGATCCAATCTGGAGATTGGATCTCCACTTTTATATATATATATTTTAATTTTATTGTTTAAAAATTTTTAATTTTTAATTTTTATTTGAGGGGCAGTTTGGTCTTTTTGGATACTATGATAGTCAGGATCCATTTCTCATTCACAGAGTTAACAGAAGGGATAAAATGGGATTTTTAAAAACAATAGGGGGGTAATTGACGATTATCTTAAACTATAAGGGAGAAATTGGGATTCTCCCTAAAAATAATGGTTGATTTCCTTCACTGAGAACAACCGAATATACGGCAGGCGGGGCAGGGCCAGGTTGGAGGGGAGAGGAGGGCGGCTGAGAAAGCGAAGGCCAGTGCAGAGTCTGTCAGAAAAGTAGCATAATTTCAGAGGTGGGCGCCACTAACGCGAAAAACCAACATAATCCCCGCACCTGCATGCATCGTATTAGTACACTCTCACCTCTTTTTGAGGGTAATGCAAGTAGAACCTTACCTATAGGTGTTGGGAGACCAAAAACTGTGACTGACATTATGCCAAAAAATATATCCAAGAATTGGATTCACCAAAAATTGACCGACATAACCAGCAAAAATAGCTGCTAGTCTCTTAAAGGCTTCAAGAAAATGCTTTTCGCTGGAATTAACTCCAACTGCAAACATCAAAAACCCTAATGCAGGTGCATAGTATCTAAACATAGATTAAAAAGTTAAATCCATAAGCATATGAAAGTTTACTTTATACCATTGAATACTAGAAATATTTGATTTCATATCATCATTTATTTCTTGGCACTTCAATCAACACAGTTAGCCCTCCATAAAAGTCAAATTTCGTGTTGCTTACGAAAGCAAATAAGCACATCACTTTAGAGTTGTCAAACATGTAATTACAAATTTGGTGTAGTAAGGCTGCAGAGGTTTAGAATTATCATCAAATGACATAACGATTATAATCATTTAGAGAAATCATGTAATTCTAATGAGCCATTAATTTATTTATTATAGACTGTTATATAATCATTATTCCAAATATCATAATATAGCGTTATATCTATATTACGTTATTATTATTTTTTTTTTGATCACGTATTATGTTATTAATTGTTTGATAATTAGTAACATTTATAATCTCATGAATTACAGTATTAGATCAAATATATACGGTTGCACCAGAAGTTGTCACTACTTAGGACAGCCAGTTGCAACTAGCAGAAGCCACCGGCCGGTTAGATGCCAAGTTCATTTAAATGGTGCGGCAAAACGGTGCTTTTTGAAACATTACAAAAAAACATTGGTTGCGATCGCCGATTGCAACCAGCGACAGAAGGCAAAAACGTCAACTCACTCCCAATTTGTGCCCTAATTCGAGGAGGTTATATATGGGTCAGTCTTCACCAGTTTTGGGGGGTTTTTTTAGGTGGCAAAGGATGGAGCCCTAGTGATCTTCCTTCAAACCTATATGGTTAACCATTCCTCCACTTCTATTCACCTTCAAAACCACACCACCAACATCCTCACTCCTAATGACGAGTTACCGAACGCACAACGGAGCTAACTACATTACATATATGCCGATAATACATATGCAGAGCACCTAAAGGGCAAATGCATCCAGACACATAGCCCAAAGCCTATGTGTGTGCTCAAACTGGTCCTAAAGACCTTAACTGAAACCTAATACGAACGAGGAAGGGGTATAAACTGGTGTTTTCATAAAAAATTAAATATGATAAAAAATAATTAACTACGTAAATATAAATAATTCAATACAATTTAATCACCAAAAATTTACTTTTGAGATCTAGAAAGTAAACGATTCTCTGTACTCTATATATCATCCATAACATATCAGATTTTTCAAGAGAATATAAAAATCAAGCTTCAACCATTTCAACAAACTAAAACCTATGTACATTAGCATGAATAAAATCCAATATTAATTTATGTAAGAATAACTCATAAATTATATGGTCACCAAAACTATGTTCATGAAATATAAACCAATTAGGATGAATACAAAAACATATACACATATGATATTTTTGGGAGGATACATTTGAAAGAAAATAATTTTAAATGCAATCAAGTGATTTTGAATTAAATAAAAAGTCGGGTTTTCTTACTTTTTTTTTCAGGCAGTCAACTATTTTTGTCTCTCTAGATAATTTCTCCCTATAATTCCATGGATACTTAGTTTTCATCATTTAATGGCTATTTCTTTCCTCATATAATTTCGATTGTGGAAACATCTATATTTGTTTGGATTTATTATACATCTATGTTTTTCAAGATTGCCATTAATTCTTGAGGTGTCCCGTCATGGAGATATGTCGACCAATGGTTCCACCTACAGACACCACCAAGTTCAAAGTGGTGTCATTTAACATGCTGGCCCAGGAATATGCAAAGAAAGAAACATATCAAACCATGCCACCAGAATCTCTTCAAGAGAATAACCGTAAAACAACAACAGAGAGCCTTTTGAAGCAGATTAGGGCAGACATACTATACTTGCAGGAAGTTGACCATTATGATTACCACGAGACGGAAATGCAAAAGCTTGGATATTCTGGTCTGTATAGGCAGAGGCCGCACGGAGTAGTTGACGGCTGTGCAGCCTTTTACAAGGCCGATATAGCAGAATTGTTAAGAATGGAAACAATTCACTTCAACGAGTTATTCGCGATCAGCAATAACGCTTTTGAAATGCTTCAGGACGACGTTGGGATGTTGACGGCCTTCAGATTGCAAGGCCGGTGCGACAACAACATTGTCATCGTGGCAAATTCACATCTTCATTGGGACCCTGCACTTGAAGATGTTAAGGTTGCTCAAGCCGAGTACTATTATTCGCGTTGCTCTTTTTTGTTTATCGAAATTTGAAATCATGAAGAATATGTATTCATTTTTAAATAAATAATCGAGAGTGCGATTTATTTAATAAGACTAGTATGGCCATTGCCCATTGAAGTTTAGTGTCGTGTCACCGAAAGTTAGACGTGATTAGACCGAGAAATCCTCAAATGAATGCCAAAATTAATTCAGGCAAACCTACATACTAGTGAAAAAGAACAACCAGCTTGACTCTGGAGTCTGGAATTAGATATTGTTATTGTTAGGATACTATTTAGCCAATAAATAAGCCTTCATTAAACTGATTAGTTGCTGTGTCTTCTGCTGCTATAGAGTATCATAAATCAGAATCAGCAGCACTGAAAGCACCAGGTATGTGTTGCCCAATCCTGGATCCAACTTTGTTAACATCATCAACCTTGGCTTTGATTTCAATATTCAAATGTTTTTCCTTTTTTCTTCCATATTCATTATCACTTGATTGCCGCCTTCTCAGAGACTAAAAATACAATGATAGTCCTTGCCAACCCAGAATGAATAAGCAAATCTCAAATATAGATTATATGATTTTTGGAAAGTATATTATTAAAATAAGATACTTCTTTTTTTAAAGTAAAAATTATAATTAGTGTACTTTGCAAGAGAGTTTTTCAGTGTATTAAAGTATGAACCTGAAATATAGAATGAAAATTGATTGTAAAAAAGTATTAATTATAACTTGATTACATTCCAATATTTTAGTATCAAAATGTTCATATAAATAATACAACTAGAGGGGCAGGCAGGACCTCCAGCCAAAATAATTACCAAAAATGCTGCCCCTAATTCATCCATGTTCATCACAAACAGCCTACAATATACATGAATTATAAACAAGTCTGTTGAATATGTCAGGTGGACTGACAAATTAACATAATTAATACTGCTATTGATATTACTCCTGTTACCGGAAGTGCGGTCTTTCTGCTGCCTGCCAAGAATGCCTGCCAAGAAGACGAGAAATCTGCAGACCTCTGCTGAATGCTTGGTTGAAGAGCATACGAGTCTGGAATTCTGAGATGAATGGGAACCAGGCAAGGAATGCAACTGGGATGAACAGAAGCAATCCCATTGCGATCTCATAGCCACAAGCAAGTTTCCGAACTGACCCCCAGAACCCAGCTCGGTGAACAAGTGGCTTCAACGCTTGTGCAATCTGAAGAAAGAAAAATGAGCATTAGCATCGTGAATTAGTACTTGCTACACAAAGAGATAAGATAGTCAAGGAGAGAGCCTTTTATGAGCTTAACACCCAAGTATTTTGATATAAATATGCATTTATGCAACTCATGGAGGATAAGCACAAAACCATTCAGGAAGTGTGAAGCTGAATTGAGTCCAAAATATGTGTTTATAGCCCTGTTATTTTATTTATTTTTTTTCAACTGTGTTTATAGCCCAGTTATATCCAACCGTTTATTTGTTTTGTTGGTTTGATGCAGAAAATTAGTAGAAGTTAAAGCTAAAAAGAGAAAACCAGAGTTAGTAATGCGATCTAGTACAATCCAATCAACATAAACCTATGCAAACTGCAAAGTATGAAGGAATCGCCGAAACAATTACTTACCAGCAGCATTCCCCATCCAGTGGGCATGAAAGCCAGAATACAGACAATAATGTCTTGTGGAGTCATAAGTGGAAGTGCAATCAAAGTAACCAGAATGGCAACAAAAGTCAAGAATATCAATCCCTTGATTAGCCGAAACATGAGTCCGAAATTTGCGCTGAACCTTCGCCGTCCAATAGATACAATCTGGAGAAGGAGAAGACATATTGATTAAACCATACAGAAATTTGAGTCATTCATTTTAATTAATAAGAGATGCAACAGTCCAAGTCCAACTACTTAATTGTGACTTGTATGTCCAAGTAAGACAGTAACGCAAAAGCATTTTGGATATTCTTTATCCTAGTGCTTTTCTTTTTAAAAAAATTACATCCGTCTCAATTGAGGGTGGTAAAATTAACATTCAGAAAACACACCCGATGAATCTCAGTTGCCCAACCACTTGATCATCAAACAATGAGGATCTCAAATTTACTACCAAGTTCTCCATTCATAATTATTTTGCATGCAAGCAGTAATCGCTAAGCATGGTTTTGGAACATGACTAATATTATATGAAATCTAATGACTCACCTTCATCACAAACAATATGAGAAAGATCACTAGCCATGATATGTTATATACCTGTGATCAAACGAAAGAAAACGACATTAATTATGGTATTTCCATTTGCAAGATAAAAGCTAAATAAAAGTGAAGAGGGTATCAGTGGAGTTAAGGATATACCAGAAAACTTCTAGTGTGCTTTGTAATTTTCAAATGATACACAAGCCCATACTGGTAGATAAAGAATCTTAAAGCTAACACTATCTCGGCTATGATACCATGCTTTCCAGAGTGATGAAGATGCTCTTGTTCCTCTTCCCACCATGATTCCCAGCTTTTTTCTGGTGGTACACCCAGACCCCCACGATTATTTATCCACTTATTCCAATCAGTCCAATCATCAACAATCTTGTGCCACTCAAAACCAGATGGGTTGAACAAAAAAGGAGCAAAGAGCCAACTGCTCACCATAAACCACATAGATACTGTGATGAAGAAATTGGCAACTGCTCCTCTATAAGTTTGTCCAAAGATTTGGTACACAATAAGCAGGATCATCATCTCAATACCCTTGACAAAGTGGCTTCGTGAGTATAGCCTGTAGTTATCAGTGAATTTGGCATGGAAGACCACAAATCCTCGACCTGTAGGCCTATACTTAGCACCTCCATGAAGTAAGGTCCTTGCATAATAGTGAGTCTTTGTTCCGAGAGAGAAGGTGAAAAATACTGGTGCCAGGTGTAATTGCATCAGAACAAATTCACTAACAGCAGTCCGTAAACCGCTTTCCAAACCAATCTCCATCAACATAGGCAAGGCCATCAAACATCCAACTTGGACAAAAGATTGAGAAGCTAGAGCCACTTGAAGAGCCTTATTGTCTCGAATTGCCGGTTCTTTACTCAACCCTTCCTCAAGTCCACCCAGAGCAAGATAGAGTCGGCCATACAGGAATGCATACAAAGTGAGCATAGTAATCTGCCAAAGAAAATAAAAAAAATGGTCTGAATTTTCATATGACTACAAAACATCTTCAAACTTCGAAGAAAAATGAGTGTAACATACCAAAGTACTGAAGTAAAATCCAACAGTGGTGAAATAGCAAGACAGCATTCGGAAAAAGTCAAACCGATGTCCAAGCCGGTATATATCTCGACTTAATGTCTGCTCTCCATTGCCATTAGCTATTTTGGCCTCAAACATAGAAATCTGATTGAGACCCACATCCCTACCCTTCCCAACTTGTGTATATTCATGATGAGTAACACTGCCTTCACGAAGTGTAGAATTGAAGCCTACACTCAACCAAACAAGAAGTACCAGTAAGGGCCAGTATCATCTACAAAACCACAAGACGAAGAGAAATGCGTTAGAGATATCAGCATACCAGCGAATATGTCTTCACTCAAATTGATAACCTTGGATGCTTTACTGACACCTCCTCTGGTAAGGTGAAAGAGCCTATCGAAGACATCTGGATGACCATAATGGAACCGAACCCTAGATGTAAGCAGAAACAGAGATATAGCCAAACTTTAGTCAAACAAAGGTAATAAAAAAAAACGACCGGAGGAAGCATCTATTAAAGGATGACTGAAGTAGATATTAGATATATAACCTTGCCCAGATAATCCCTACCATCTGACAACACAGAATTGTTACATGTTTCAGCCATCAAGATTTTTTTATCATGTCGAAGCCAGATTTGATTTACTCAAACTATTAAAGACCCAATGCTAAAATATGATCTTTTATTTGTCGTCTCTTTTTCAGTTATCAAATGTTAAAAGTGGAGTATTACCAAGATGAAGTATTACCCAGTTGAGCTATTAAACATTGTTCAAGAGAGTACAGTCATACTTGGAAAATATTTTAATCACTCTGTAGTTTAACATAGTTCTTTATTAATTGACAACATAATTTTTATAGTAAGCACATAAATTTTCTAGTGGACTAACTCATAAAGCAAAAAATGTTTGTGATAAGATACTCGTCGACTGTAATTCACGAACGTAAATTATATATATACAAACATTAATACAGGAAGTTGTAAATCAGTGGAGCAGGTGGTTCAATTATAAACAACTCAAAAAACATTTGTGCTTCAAATCTTTAGACTCAAAGAGCCTCATTTCAAATACTTTTCAAAATAACCTTTATTTAAGTGATACAAAATTCCATTTCCGTCTAGTTTTTCAATAAAGTTGGCCAAATTTCTCTTAAAAGTGGCTGACAACTAAGCCATCATAACACAAACAAGAATTGAACATTTAGAATTTAGTGTTTTCTCTTTGGGTTTGTCTTACCTCTTTTGGTGCTTTGAAAATGCCTTGTTTCAACATGCTAATTAAAAATAAACAAAAGGAGAGTTTTAAAACACTGGTAACTTACTTTAGAGGATTGGCTAACAGTCTCTGACCAATAGTTACAAAACTGGTCTCTTGGTTAGACATGAACCAAGCAAGAGAAGAAACACTACAAAAGTAGTAAAAAAAGTGTTAAGAATCATCATAAACTAAGACAGAAATTTACAATCTTAATGAGAAGAAAGTGATTATACCTTCCAGTAAATATATGCTCTCTAAGTCCAAGAATAGTAGGGTGCCTCACACCATCGTGCTTTTTAAGGAATTCTTGCAGCAAATTCCTCATTTTCAAGGCTTCTTCCATGTAATTATCCTATAAAAATCAACACTCAAAAAAATGACTATGCTACGAGAAAGGAAGGTTTTGATGGTCAGAGGCCACAAAAAGGAAAATATTATGATATTTACTTGGATACAGCATTTCTTCAGATAGGAAGTTGCATTGTAACAACTATCATACCTGGTTCATATCTATCGTCTGCAACCCCTCTCCTCGTGTGAATATGATAGCATGGTTTTGGTTTTCTGGCTTTCCCTCTCCCAAAATACCAGGTCCTGGAAGTTTTATTTTATAGATAGCCTGTGTACAGACACAAGATGACAAAATGGAAAAAGGTATGAATATGATGTTTTTAAATTCATACATGACAAAGCCAAAAAAGAGGAACCAAAAATTTTTCTAAAGCAAAGCCAATAAAAAAATTGAAATCACTAACTTATGAAATTCTTGGCATAAATTTTAGAAAATCCTCCGAAAATACAGAAGGATTAAACCAACTGTTCAACACTTCAATCTGTAAGTTATGATTCCATCAGAGACATGTCAGTGTGGTGCCCAGAGAATCAATTCTGTATTTGAACCTACCCCTTCAAGCTCAAATGTCAAGTAACATTTAAATAATCTGGCTATTATTCTGGCTTGAGCAGATACTGGCATGTATGGGGTAGGGTGTCTAAATCAGCATCATTGCCAATAATATAGTGCGTGATTTCTCCAGCATTAACCAAGATGTGCAGCACAATAAGCAAGGGCTAAGCATAATTGTGTTGTCATCAAAACAGGAATTTGCACCTTCTTAATTATTTAAGAAAGTGTAGTAAATGTTCAATTATCTGTTTGTTTAAAGCATGTCAGCTTGTGACTAACTTTTCAAAGCAGCGTGATAAGACAGTTTTCATCAGCAATTCCAAGAACCTATCTATAAAACAATAGGAAAGTTCATAAAATCATTGCTAAACGGCTTCATCATGCACACAGTTAACATCCGGAATGGTTTTCTAACATTCTGAATTTCGGATTACACATTACTTTGAGATTTACCTGATCCAAATTTGGTACTGGCTCCGAAGAATCTATTGACTTAGGCACAGCCTTCACAAGAGTAGAGTAATAAACCTTTTGGTTGATCTTTTTCGTTCTGTCTTTGCTAGGTTCCTCAACCTCATCAATATATGCTACACGAAGTGATGGGTATCTACCAATTTAAAGTCTATTAATCAGCTAAGCATAATTGTTATTTGTGATTCAAGGAGAATTAAACCCAAATATACAAATCAATCATGAACCACACAATGTCAGCCAACTCAAAGTACATAAACCCATAAAAAGAACTCCAATTAGAGTTTCAACAAGAAAGTGGCAACACATACGTGGCCATCAGCCTCATAATGTCTTGTGCACGAGGATCACTAGATCGCTTATGAATACCATATTGTTGGCATGAAACCACATATGTAAATTTCATATCAGCAACTGCTTGACACTGTGTCAACAATGACTTTTCCCCTTTGTTATCTTCTGTGTTTAATTCTGCAGCCTTGTAGCCTTCCATCAAATCTAAGCAGGTATTGTAATCAAACCAAACAACAAAAACATCAATTTTTTATTGATTAACAATAATTTGTTGGAAAAAATGAAAGATTATACATATACATTTATATATTACAATGCAAGAATGAGCAAAAATTCTCTGTTCTTCCAGTTGAGAGTAGATACCTTCATGTTTGGCCATATCAAGAAAAGCCTGAAGCTCCAAAGCTTTCCGATAGTACATCATACCTCTTACTGAAATTTGTAATAAGTTTTAGTGTAAAGAACCATGTTGTGAAGTAAAACCTGGTGTGGTACAAGTCCACATATAGAAAGGTATAACACAGGAGGCAGAGAAACAATACCAGTTCTGGTTAAAGTTTGGCCCCTATATGATGCCCATAGTCGAAGTTTTTCTTCTAATTCATCAGAATATTTAAGGTCTTCCTCATTAGAGCAACCTACCCGCTCAAGGAAGTTCTTCCATTCATCTGCATGTTGTTGAAAGGTGAAATGGAGCCCATGGCAGATTAAATGTTCAAGGCAATTAGATAGGAGCAAAGGATAAACCTGGAAAGATCTTTTGCAGATAAAAGAGGATTGAAACACCATCTTCATTTTGCACTTCCAAACCATGCACGGAGAAGAGAACCTCCTCTGAGTAGTAGGGAGTTAAAACACTACAAAAAAGGTTATTACGTCAGAAATCCATGCAATAATTTAATCCGACTTCTACTAAGAAAAACTACAATGCATTATCGGGCTAACGACACTGTAATATGAAGCCTATGTCATAAGTCCAATTTTCTGCAATACACACACACACATATTATTGTGGGAAGTTTGACAAATCTGCAAACAGTTTGGCTTCTCATCAATATGGATTTGATATTTTAAAAAGAAAATCTGAAAATCCCAGGGTTTATTCTAATGTACAACATTCTATAATATTTTGTTTGATTTTTTGTTTTCTTTTTTTATTTTTTGAACATTTTTGTATCCATTTTTTTTCTTTTTTTAATATTATGGCAAGGATGGGTAGATGATGAGGGTGCTAAGGAGGTGCCAACTTAGTTGGTATGTCCCGGTGCACCAACTGATTCCTGTCACCCCCAACTTTAATAAAAACAAAATTCAAGAGTAATACTAGATGACAGATAAAGAAAGAAACTGCAATTAAATGCACAATACATATGGCATAAGCATCACATAAAACTAAAGATAAGATATATATAATATATTATAACTTCATAAAGGATATACATACTACTCCATATTAAGGATGTATTAGTGCATACTTTGTAACTCTCAATCAATGATGTAGCGGAGAAATATGTCCATCACCAGAAATTCAAAAGATATAATTTTTCCGAGAACTAGTTTAGTGTCTACAATAACATAAATCATGCACACACACTGTTTTAAAACTCGGTCTGAGGCGCACCTCGAACTCCTCAAGGCCGCACGCGCCCTAAGGCGGGCACCTCAACGCGCACTGGATCGGTGGCCGCCTCACCAGCTTGAGGCGGTGGTGAGGTGATCACCATGTCTGCCTCAACCAAAAAATTCATCTTTTAATAATGTGGAAAGATCTAAATTAATTTTAATACAATTAATTAAGAGGAAGTTTAGAAATTATCAAATAATGAAATAGTTGACCTTGTTCCTATGTTATAGGTATTGTGATTTGTACATATTTCTTTCCTTAGAACTTGTTGTATATTTTTATATATAGACAATTAATTAGGAGGAAGTTTAGGAATTATCAATAATAAAATAGTTGATCTTGTTCCTATGCTATAGGGATTATGATTTGTACATATTTCTTTTCTAAGAACTTGTTGTACACTTTTATATATAGACAATTAATTAGGAGAAAGTTTAGGAATTATCAGTAATGAAATAGTTAACCTTTCATGTATTATAAGGATTATAATTTGTACATATTTCCTTTTTAGAACTTGTTGTACACTTTTATATATAAGCTTGTAAACTGTTGTATTATGATTATGAACGAATATACAAACATATTATTTTCCCTCACTTCTGTTTTCAAAAATATATATATTTTTTAAAAAAACCTAAGCCTATATAAATAAAAAGAACAGTCGGTCCTTTCTAAAAAATAAGGACATAAGGGCCAACTACCCTTTTACTCTCTTCTCTTTTTCATCTTCAACCCTAAACCCTAGAAACCCTAAAATAAAAAGGGCAGTCGGCCCCTATTTTCCCTTTTTGTTGATTTTTGTTCTACTAAGTAAAACTACAGCGCATTATCGGGCTAGCGACACTGTAATATGAAGCCTATGTCATAAGTCCAATTTTCTGCAATACACACACACATTAATGTGGGAAGTTTGACAAATCTGTAAACAGTTTGGCATCTCATCAATTTTTTGTATTTGTTTCTTTTCTTTTTTAAATATTATGGCAAGGATGGGTAGATGATGAGGGTGCTAAGGAGGTGCCAACTTAGTTGTAAGTCTTGGTGCACCAACTGATTCCTGTTACCTGCAACTTTAATGAAAACAAATAATACTGGATGATAGATAAAGAAAGAAATTGCAATTAAATGCACAATACATATGGCATAAGCATCACATAAAACTAAAGATATATATAATATATCATAATTTCATAAAGGATATACATACTACTCCATAATATGGATATATTAGTGCATACTCTGTAACTCTTAGTCAATGATGTATCGGAGAAATATGTCCATCACCAGAAATTCAAAAAGAAATATTTTTTTCGAAAACTAGTTTAGTATACCTTTGCTACATTCCCTCAATATTTGGACTTTAACATCTAGTGCCTATAATAACATAAATCATGCACACACACTGTTTTAAAACTCAATCTGAGGCGCCGCCTCGAACTCCTCAAGACAGAAGACGCCCAAGGCAGGCAACTCAGCCTGCACCAGATTGGTGACCGCCTCACCTGCTTGAGGTGGTCACCACGTCTGCCTCAGTCAAAAATTCATTTTTTAACAATGTGGAAATATCTAGACTGATTTAATGCAATTAATTAGGAGGAAGTTTAGAAATTATCAATAATGAAATAGTTGACCTTATTTCTATGTTATAGGGATTATGATTTGTACATATATCTTTCCTTAGAATTTGTTGTACACTTTTACATATAGACAATTAATTAGGACTAAGTTTAGGAATAATGAAATAGTTGATCTAGTTCCTATGTTATAGGGATTATGATTTGTACATATTTCTTTCCTTAGAACTTATTGTACACCTTTTATATATACGCTTGTAAATTGCTGTATTATGATTATGAATGAAAATACAAACATATTATTCTCCCTCGCTTTTGTTTTCATACAATTTTTTTTTTTTAAACCTAAGCCTATATAAATAAAAAGAACAGTCCGTCCTTTCTAAAACATAAGGACATAGGGGCCAACTACCCTTTCACTCTCTACTCTTTTTCATCTTCAACCCTAAACCCTAGAATAAAGAGGGCAGTCAGCCCTTTTTTGCTGATTTTTGTTTTATTTTGTTTGATACTTAATTTTTTAACATTGGTTATCATTATTTTTTCAATGTTATGGATGATTTCTATGTCTGGGATTTTTTTTTTTTTTTGTCATTTCGAATTGAGGCAGCTGCCCTGCCTCACCTCACCTTTCGAGTTTTAAAACCTTGCACACACACAAACAACCATGTACCCACCCCATGCACCTACTTGTGCATAATGACAATTGTCAATTTATAAGATTTACTCTTTCAAGTCATATCATTAAGCTTGCATTATGCTTATGAAAGTTAGGACCCCAATCTAACTCTTGTTCATGTGAAAATGATGGGTGCTTCACAAGAGAACTAAAAGCGTGCACTATTAAAAAAGGCAACAAAAGAGAACTGCCCTCAGATCTACTACAAAACAAAACAAAAAAAAAAAAAGAGGGAAATACTTGGTTGGATTGTTTGACACATGGAGATGTGTCACCAATTATAATAAACAAGTAAAGCCATGCCAAAGTGAATCAGAAGAAAGCTTACGAGAAAGAAAGCATGTTGCGAACTTTAGGTGCAGTGGGCATGTCCATGAACAACGAATTTGAGAAGAAAGAAATGCGTCTTCTAGCTTCTAAGTTGGATGGCACATCCATAGCAGATTCCTTTGTAGTAAGCAATAGATGAAGTCGTTTGATCTGGCACAAACAAAGAGGTATAGAGAAGATGACAGTGAATTTAAAGTTGCATACTACATCTATCATTGTGGAAGCTAATGAGACCCAACCTTCTCTTTCCAAGCTTCTGTTACTGGTTCAATTGGAAACCTTATGGCTCCAGAAGAAGCAAATAGTTGCATTTCAAAAGGCACCTTATCTTCATACGCAGATACACCATGAGTTGAGTCGACCAAACTATTCAATACAAAGATAAATTCGTAAGAGGGGAATTTGAATATAGAAGTTGTTGAGGAGACAATCAGGTTGCAAAGTCACACCTAGATATTTGATACTCCATCATTATATCCCTCGTTACAACCTCCAGCATGTCCTGGAAAAGAATTACAACAGAATCCCTGTCTTCTGGTTTATTGATCATCTGCAGACATCAAACTAATTAATTTAGGAATCTGCATCATACCCAGTTTAACTGTGACTAAAACATTTCCACACTAGAATACATTAATTTACCAAATAGCTGATTAGTTTCACGAAGTGGTCATAGAGGGTGGGAAGAGCACTCATTTTGTATTCACTAATTAGATCGCCAGATTCTATATGTTTGTCAACTTCAGAAAATATGTCCTCTACAACCCTGAATAAAACCCATCATCACAAACATAAATATGAATTGGGTCCAAAAATGGTTAACATGACCTCACATCAATCTTAACCAATTAAAGTGCATCATGGTAAATTGAATTATAACTTACTGTTTTTCACGATTTCCCTGAACCAAGAAATTGATGATGTTCCTAAATGAAGCATAGCATTCCCGAACGGCACAGGACATATAATTGTCAGCTTCCATTCTTTTTTTCAGCTCTTTATCTTTGCCATTGCTTGCCCTGGCCATGTCTAATGCCATCGGGACCTACAAAGCAGAAAACATGTTAAAATCTAGACAAGTTCTAAAGATTAAGTTTCAAAGAAAGTATAGTGACACAAACTTTGCTCGCAAGTAAAAACGGAGGCCACTGAATAAGGTCCAAATCACGATCAGCCCAATAAGGAACAAGCAACAAGTCCATTTCCCTAAAAATAGAAAAGAAATCGAGCTCAGTACAAGACAGTAGAAACATCATAAATAAGATTCATATGTACACAAAACAAAAACTGTTAAGAGAAAATGACAAGATTTGTGGCAAAAATTATATTTTCTAGATAGCAACACCACATACCTGTTGTTTATAAGATCTTCCTCTCTGAAACTACTAATAATTATGTTCCACAATTGAGCAAATCTTGCAGCCTCTTTTTCTTTGTTTGATGGGGTCTGCAACAATCACCAGATGTGCACATTTGAGGCATGGACTCTTCAACAAACTTCGAAAATAAAATTATGAAGCAATCGCAAATTCCAGTACAATATGTCGCAAAAGTTTAACCTCAGCGAAGTTGCGAGACGAAGTGGCCCTCAATCCTTTCTTCTTTGGCTCACTTCTCTCCTCTGGAATTAAACAGGCATTGAAAGCACCAGGCAGTGATTGAAAACGAGATCTCAACATTCCTAATGTCTGAATCTGCACAAAAAAAAAAAAAAAAAAAGTTGGATCAACAACACCTAGATATTCAAGAAGATAAAACAACTGATTATATGTCACTGCATAGGTTTGTTAAGAAACATAACAAGGGGCCAGGGTGGGAGGAAACCCTTTTTCTGGGATTTCATCAATGATAAGATGCACGCACTTCTATATTTATCCATTGCACAACTAAGGAAAGCGTACTTAATCAGAACAAATAGTGACATGCATAGTTGCATACAAACATCACAAAATGCATTATGAAATATATCTAGTGCAAAGATAAGTTAAGTTCGTCAACTTATTGACTGCAAAGAAAGAAATATAAAATACAGAGAAACAGAAACATGAATGCAGAACTTTATATAGAATTTAGCAATTGAATCAAGTTCCACAAACCTCTCCAAGGCGACGAAATGCACCATAAATGCCTCCAAATAAAGTTGAGAATATAGCATACCATATCTGGGCATCCATAAAATAAACCTAGAAACAGAAATGTGCAAAATAAGTTACACCATACTAGCAGAATCATACAGATGCATAACACAAAACAAGCATGACTCATACAAGGATAATTGGAGCCCAGAGAGCAATCACGACACCAATATTGTTCTTTGCTGCAAAGCAAACAAGAAAAGTATAAATAACCCTCTCTTATACACAGATGAGATATATAAGTAGATCTTGTATCACCATGTTCATTACCATGAGGGAAGAATTCATGCCACTGGAAATTAGTTAACGGAACACTCATGACACTTTTTGTTGGACCCACTAAAGGTTTTATCTGCAAACCAAGACAGAATTATTACAATAGTAAAAGAGAATTAATCTCATTCTATAACAGCATAAATTTGATTTTTTTTTTTCCTTTTTACAGCACTTCTTCAAAAACAAAATCAATACTTAGCCAAACAAATAATTTTGGGGCGCCTTAGAATAATCATCACTACCTCAACCATAGTCCCATTTGGTCTTAGTATGATACTATGATCGTTGAATGCATATGTAGTTTTGGGTTATCTGTTTATTGATTACCTACAGAATGAAGGAATGAAAGTTCATATGATGAATGAAAAACAAACCTCAATATGGTAACTAAATGCCAACTTTGCAACTATTAGAAGAATCCAAAACAGTGTATACCTGAAAGTTCAAAAGAAAAGAAAAAATCTAATCACATTACATACTGCTAACAATTATTTTGAAGAAACAGACCCATTGTTGGAACTTTAATTTCTCACTTGAAGAGTGAAATTGTGCTTTCATGCATTCCCCTCCCAACATAGAGCCGAGGCTGCAAGGTGCAAAGCATACTTATAAATGAACCATAGACAAACAATAAGCACTCTGATTTTATTTTAGTCTAAATATCCGCAACAAGATGCTAGCCTAATCATATCGAATGTAATAAATTATTAATAAGAAAGCCTTCAAACCTGTGACCACCACATCATAAGCATTACAATTCTGTAGTGTGATCTCTCCAGGAATCGGCGGACCAAGGGGAAAAGAAACAAAACAGCAGCTAGCATATTTGGTGACAGATAGATTACAACAGCCAGTACAAACAAGGAGGGTGAATTTGCACCATTGCCAAACCAACTGTTGATGGTCTGAGCTAATCCTGGACGATTCTCCCATGTATAGGCATATGTTACTGGCAACACAATCACCCAAGCAGCAGCTGAAACAACCTTCAAAATGTATCTTAACTTTACATGAAATGACATGCTCCGCCGTGCTTTCCAACTAAGGATTACATCAAGGACAGCTACATAATGTACAATAAAAATCATCATATAACTTCTATTAAAGAGAAATCCAGTACAGTAAAGAGTTTTGCCACTTACACTTGTATTTATAAAAATCGGCCACTGGCAAAATGAAAAATAGAAAAACAAAACACAAAAGACAGGTGCAAGTTGTCGAACTAATGGTCACGGCAAAAGGTACGTCAAGAATTCCATCAAAAATCAAGTCTGTAAGTGAAATTGCCATGGCCAGAAGATCACACCATATAAGAAATTAAGAATACACAGTTGCACTCATATCACAGCCAAATGGAGCATGAACATTACTAGCAATGATTATAGCCAACCATATGGCTTCAATTACCAGATAGAAATATAAAAAAGTGCCATCTAAGATCTATAAAATGAAAATATAACCAATTGAAAAATAGAAACTAAGAATCAAGGCCGGATTCAGAGATATTTCATAAAGTCACTCAGAGATAAAATTTTTACACCTTAATTAACAGCAAATATACAAATTAAAGTAAATCCCATTGCCAGAAGATCGTAGCTTATTACAAATTTAAAAGTCCCATATATCATCGCCACCAAAGAAAGGCAAAACAAAAAGGCATAAACATTACAGGCATCAATTATAACCAAGCACAAGGTAACAAAAATAAAATTAAGTCCAGGCTTAAAATCAAGGCAATTCAAATAGGCTCCTAAAATTGCACAAAAATCAAAAGGAAAGGGATATTGATGTAGGCCAAGTTTACAATTCCTCGTTAGTTTGGGAATCTTTATCCTCATTAGTTTAGGATTATTAAGTCTTTTAGTTTAGATTTAATTTTTAAATTAGGATTCCTATTGCTATTAAGATTAGGATTAAAATATTATTAATAGGTTTACGTTGTTTATGCTTTGTATGTTGTTCAATATTATTTTCAGCAATAAGACTTGTGAGATTTCTATCGCTATTTGAGTTTATTCGTTTCGTTTTAAAACAAATCTTTAGCTGCATCAAAATTGGTATTAGAGTGTGGTCTTTGACTGAAGGCTGAAATTGGTTCAAGTGGACAACGAACGGGCGGTTCGCGATTGTCGAGCAACGACTCGACAGAATCAAAGAAACACTTTGAAGTCTTTAGCAGACCCTTGCTATATTGACTCTCGAAGGAAGACAAGCTGTCGACAAGCGTTAATCTGACTTAACAAGTCCGAATGGTGACTACCAGCAAGAACGCTGGAGATGATCATAGACGGCAAGACGGCTAGAATTCGGATGACCAAGACACGTGCGACTAGGATCAGAGAAGGGAAGTTGCATGACCCAGAACTGTAAAAAGAAACTATGCCACCCGTTTTCCAACCTGACCTACAATCTTACCGATAACATGCCATCAAATCGGCATATCCACTAGGTCGACAAGGTCCTCCCGACGATTCCCTTGTAGATCCTGACCTATACAACCTATACACCCATGACCCAAGACGCCAAGATCCACGAGACTTGACCTAGATCTGGCACAGCCAAGGCTAGAACAGCAACGATGGAGGCCAGTGACCTCAGATCGGTGGCGACAGAGGTCAAAATGATGATGAAAGGGGGAGAATCGAAGAGATCCAACCATATCCTCTCCAATCCAACCCGATTCATGTGTACCAAAGTGGTAATCGGGCTGTTTTCGGATGGCACGATGCCTAAGGAGACGACCAAGCAGTCCACAAACGTGGTGAGAGGGGATTTGCAGCCGTTGGAGGCTTTGATGATTCTTCGGGAGACAAGGATAATGCCAATTTAGCTAACAAATGCTTACGGGAATGCTTGATATCGCTAAGAACGGCAAGATTACAAGATGAAGATAGATTTACCCACTTTTGATGATCGATTACACATTGAAGAATTTCTTCATTGGACATATAATGTTGAGCAATTTTTTGATTATTCAGAAATCCTAGAGAAGCGACAAGTTAAGACAGTGGCGTATAAGTTAAAAGGAGGAGCTACAGCTTGGTGGGAATAGTTGTAGTTCAATCATCAAAGACAAGGAAAGCAACGTATTCGAACATGGATGAAAATGAAGCAATTGCTTAAATAGCGATTTCTTCCTCTTGACTACGAGCAATTCCTATATCAACAATTTCAGAATTGTCGATAGTTGAATAGGAAAGTTATAAAATACACTGAAGAGTTCTATTGACTAAGTGCTAAGTGTAATCTGATAGAAACGTGGATCAGCAAGTTGCTAAATATATCGGAGGCTTAAGTTTGGCTATTCATGATAAGTTGGCTCTCTATAGCATTTGGACATTATCTAATGCAGTTACTTTGGCTATGAAGGTTGAAGCTCAAATGAATAGACCAGTGAATCTGAATCCAAACAATTTTTGAAGATCTACCCCAAATACTTCATCCAATCGAAGAACGATTGGCAGTGGTGAAAACAATTCTAAATCTATTTCTGCAACCCAAACTCTTGGACAGAGACAAAATACCAAAGCTACCCCTAACAAAACCATTGCACGACATCAACAACAAAACCAGACCAATTCAAACCCATACGGTTGACCGAATTTGGGAAAATGTTTCAGATATAATCAGCTTGGTCATCTCTCAAACAATTGTCCTAATTGAAGAGTTGTTAACTTTGTCGAAGAGGATGAGATAGTGGATGATGGCATAAAGGATTCAAAAGTTGATGATGATACTTATGAAGGAGTCAAATGTACAGAAAGGGATGACGGCATTGACGGGGAAACAGTTGTTTGTATGCTTCAACAACTCTTGTTAGCGCCCAAAAGGATGGATGAGTTACAACGCCACAGGATCTTTCGAACTCGATAAACTATCAATAATAAAGTTTGCGATATTAATATTGATAGTGGAAATAGTGACAATGCGGTGTCCAGGGCGTTAGTTAAGGCGTTGAACCTGAAAACCGAGAAGCATCTTTACCTCTACAAGATTACATTAATCAATAGGGGTCCTGAAGTCTAGGTTACAAAAGTTTGCAAAGTTCCCTTATCCATTGGAAAATATTTTAGGGATGAAATAGTGTGTGATGTGGTTAATATGGATGCCTATCATGTCCTTTTGGGAAGACCTTGGCATTTTGATGTTGATGCTATGTACAAAGGTTGTGACAACACAGTTATGTTTTGGTGGTATGGAGGAAGATCGTGTTGTTGCCACAACAACCACAACCGGAGCCTCAAGGTGTTAGTAACACTGTTGGACATTTATTTACATCGATTCCAGAATTTGATTTTTTAAAGCAAATTAAAACTCAGAATTCTCTCGTAGCTCTAGTTGTTAAGGGTTCAATTACAGCTAAGGTGGATATTCACCCAACAGTGCATCCACTTCTTGAAGAGTTTAAGGAGCTATCACCTACTGAGTTATCAACTGAGTTGCCACCTATGCAGAATATTCAACACCATATTGATTTGATGCTTGTGCTACTCCACCTAATCAACCACATTATCGTATGAATCCAATAGAGCATGAAGAACTACAACGATAGGTTAATGAGTTGTTAGACAAAGGTTTAATTCAAGAAAGTATGAATCCTTATGCGGTTCTTGCTTTACTTATTCCAAAGAAGGATGGAAGTTGGTGAATATGTATAGACAGTCACGCAGTCAATAAGATTACTATCAAGTACTGATTTCCTATTCCGCGACTTAATGATATGCTTGACAGGTTGGCAGGAGCTGTGGTGTTTTCTAAGCTTGATTTATGTAGTGGCTACCATCAGATTTGTATACGACCTGGATATGAGTGGAAAACAACATTCAAAACTAAAGATGGTCTTTATGAATGGTTGGTGATGCCATTTGGATTGTCTAACACACGCAGTACTTTTATGCAATTGATGAATCAAGTTCTTCAACCATTAATTGGAAAGTTTGTGACATTTTATTTTGATAATATCCTTCTCTATAGCCAGGACGAGAAGGAACACCTAGTGTATCTTAAAGAAGTTCTTCAAGCTCTGAGGGAAAATAAATTGTAACTTCTTGACTGATCGACTCTTGTTCCTCCATTTTATAATGGGAAAGGATGGTATTCAAGTTGATGAAAATAAGGTTAAAGCCATTCGAGAGTAGCCAACCCTAAGAACATTCGAGAAGTGCAAAGTTTCCGTGGTTCAACTCCTTTTTATAGGCGCTTTGTTCGAGGTTTTAGTACAATTATGGCACCAATTACTGATTGTTTGAAGAAAGGTCGATTTCAGTGGAGTAAAGCATAAGAAGACAGTTTTCAAGTAAGGAAAAGCTTTGTTCTGCTCCATTATTGACACTTTCCACTATCGAGAAAGCGTTTGAAGTTGAATGTGATGCGCCTGGCCTGTGGAAGGAATTGGAGCTGTACTATCCTAAGAGGGATAACTTGTTGAGTTTTTCAGTAAAAAGATTAGTGAAGCTCGGCAAAAATGAACTACTTATGAGTTGGAGTTTTATGCAGTTGTTCGAGCATTACAACATTGGGAGCCCTATCTGGTTCAACGTGAGTTTATGCTATATACTGACTATCAAGCTTTGAAGTTTATTAACTCCCAAAAGATGATCAATTGTATGCATGCCCGATGGATCACTTTCTTGCAAAAATTCACTTTTGTTATTAAGCATAAGTCAGGGCAATCAAACAAACTAGAATAAGTCAACGAGCATCTCTTTTATCTACAATAGTACAAAGGTGGTTGGTTTTGAATCTTTAAAGGATATTTATGCTAGTGATGAAGATTTTGATGAAATATGGATAAAATGTTCCAACAAAGAGTTTGTTACTGATTTCCTTATACAGGATGGGTTTTTATTTAAGGGTACACAGTTATGTATCCCTCGTTCTTCGTTGCATGAACTTTTGATTAGGAAGTTACATGTTGGAGGTTTAGGTGGACATGTTGGATGTGACAAAACAATTAGTTTGGTAGAGGAGAGATTCTATTGGCCACAACTTAAGAGAGATGTAGGGCGTTTTGTTTAACGACGTCCTATTTGCCAAAGAGCTAAGGGACAAGCTCAGAATATAGGACTTTATACTTCTTTGCATCCCAGAGATGATTTGGCAAGATCTTACTATGGATTTTGTGCTAAGACTTTCTCATACCCAAAGAGGTGTCGATTCAATTTTTGTAGTAGTTGATTGGTTTTCCAAGATGGTTCACTTTATACCATGCAAGAAGACTTCAGACGCATCTCATGTGGCACATCTATTCTTTCGTGAAATTGTTTGCTTGCATGGCATACCCCATTCGTTTACTTCAGATCGAGACGTCAAGTTCTTGAGCCATTTTTAGAGAACGCTGTGGAAAATGTTAGATACTACATTAAAATACAGTAGTACCAATCATCCACAGACAGATGGACAAACAGAAGTCGCTAATCGAACAATTGGAAACATTATTCGATCCGTTTGTGGAGAAATGCCAAAACAGTGGGATGTAGCTCTTCCTCAGATAAAGTTTGCCTTTAACAATATGCTTAATCGTTCTACCAAAAAAACATCTTTTGAGGTTGTCTACACAAGGATTCCATGACATACGGTGGATTTGGTTTGTCTACCTCCTACTCCAAATGTTAATTCCAATGCTACGAAGTTCGCTGAACGAATTTATAGGATTCATTAAGAAGTGAAAGAAAATCTTGAAGCAGCTAATTTACGTTACAAGACTGATGCTGATTAACATAGGCGTTTCAAGGAGTTTAATGTGGGTAACTTAGTGATGGTTCATCTTCGAAAGAATCGTTTCCTGTGGACACATACAACAAACTTTGAGACAAGAAGATTGGACCTTTCTAGATACTACAAAAGATTGGCAACAATGCTTAGAAAATTGATCTCCCTAGCAACATGAATATTTCCAATTTTTCAATGTTGCCGCTATCTTCAAGTATTTTCCATTCAATGAGTTTAATTTGCAATCACAAAACTCGAAAAAGTCTTTTTTAAGAGGAGGGGATTTGATGTAGGACAAGTTTACAATTCCTCATTAATTTGAGAATCTTCATCCTCATTAGTTTAGGATTATTAAGTCTTTTAGTTTAAATTTAATTTTTAAATTAGAATTCCTATTTCTATTAATATTAGGATTAGAATATGATAAATAGGCTTAAATTGTTTATGTTTTGTATGTTGTTCAACATTATTTTAGTAATAAGACTTGTGAGTTTTCTATTGCTATTTGAGTTTCTTCGTTCCATTTTGAAACAAATCTTCTACTGCACCAGATATCCCACAAGAGCAAAAGTAATTGCAAAATTAAAAATAATATAATATGAAATACATCAGATGTCAGAACTAAGGTATATCACTGTCACCTAATTCTCATTACAAAAAAAAAAAAAAATGTGATAGAACTGCAAACAAAATCCTGATTGGGAAAATATTCAGAACCATAATTTCTGCAGATTCAAATGTAAAACTACGCACCTCTCTCAACAAGACGCTCCACAAAGGTAAATTATCAAGTATATCTCCATATAAACAATTCCCAGGAAGATTTTGATTACACTTAGAGTGAAGAAGATTAATTTATAATTTATTAAAGGCCATATTGGTACGATGATATGGATAACAACTCAAACACATGGAACTGAGATTTAACAACTTTTACTACCTTGACCAAGCTTCAGTATCGCAGCAGTTATGAAGACACTCAATACTTTCTTGAATACATCACTATCAAAAATCGAACTTAGTTCTCCTGAACCATTCCAAGCAACAATAATCATAACCTTGCACGAAACAAGTATCATCAGCAATGAGTTGTATGACCAAATACAGGAAAGAAACATATAGGGTCAATCATACCCGAGAAAGGGATCAGAGATACCTGTAAGCATAACATAAAGAAACTCCACATCCGATCAAAGCTTCTGAAAATATGCCAGAATGAACGTATTTCTACAAAATTAACTTTTCCCGCCCATTGATCACTAGAAACAGGCTTGCTGTTATCCTGAATATAATGACAGCCACGACTGTATTATGCTTAATTGATGAGAAGTATTTACTTCAAATTAAATCACATGAGAACCTCATATAAAGTAACTTTGAATACTCAGTAAAAGGGAAATTTCCACTAACTTCCCCCTTGGTTTTACACTGTTAAACTGTCACCCATCATAACCTCACCACCATGCATATTTGAATTCCATTTGGACATCATTCCGTGATCAGACAAATTAAAAAATGCATAGAGGGCCACTTTTACTCTTTTTATCCACATTTAAGTAAAGAACAAAATCTTTTATACCATGGTCATGGAAGTGCATGTCATTCTACAAGCTGAAAACCACCCAAGAGTATCTCACACATACTTTATACATAGCAAATATCTGTGTAACCCAGATGCATTTAATGACAATACCACGAAAAACTTTCAAAACGGGCAAAAATTATTAACAATCACTATTTACCCCATTCTTCTCCAAGTTGAGCTGGTCAGCAGGCAGACAAAAGAAATCAGCATCCGCACGCATTGGCCAACCTAACCAAAAACAATCGACTGACCTATAGTTTGAAAATAATACATCAATCCCTAAACGTACATTTAATGAAAAAAGAGAATACAATAAACAACAGCCTAATACCAGAAGTATTCATTTAAATCGTCATAATTTCTCCATTGAGAATGTTTTGATTTCCCTCGTTTACTTCTTTCAGATTCCTGTCAAGCAACAAATTGTAAAGATATTTTCCCAACAACTATTCAAAAGGAGATAGAAAAATATATAACAACACCATAAACTTATTGGCCTTCCATAGAAATAAGTATCTGACATCCTACTCTTGCAATCACTTCATAGATAGGGGTAACAACTTTCATCAAGAAAGCTTCCTCTTCACCTCCATAGGCTGGCTTGACATTCTCTCCAGTGATGGGACTGACATTTCCATTTAGCATCCCATACAATTCAAATGCCATCTACAATAAGCAAAGCATACAAGCAGCACATAGATTGTCCATTAGAAAACTTATTTGGAGATGACCCTAATAATGCATCAATAGCACCAAAACAACATTATCATCAATCTGCTACCTAATTTTGGCTCTCTGTAAGTTAAAACATATCACCTTTATAGAACTTTTCTACTATAATCAATCACTAATAGATTTTTTTTTTTTTGGGTAAGAAATAGGATATGATATTAAAAACAGAAGAACATGTTCAAAAGTGAAGACTCAGAAACCAACCTGCTGAGATAACAAAAACGACCCAGCACAAAAATAGAACACCCCCAAACCAATTGAATTACAACTAACCAATTATGAATAATTAGAGAAAGAGAGGTATTCTTGAAATTTTTAGTAATAGACACCCACAAAGAACCACAAAACCTAACTTTCTGCCACAACTCCCCTCTTAAATCGTCAAAAATTCTCCTGTTTCTCTCTTTCCGAATCACCCAAAAAACAGCCATTTTAGTGCAATCTCAGAGCACTTTCCCCTTTCGACCCCCACCCAACTTAGGTCCTTTCTCTGCTAACCAGGAAGTGCAGGTTCTGTGATAACAGCTCCTCAAGTTTACCATAAGGTTGAGCTTGTTCCATAGGGCCTCCGTTACCAGACAATGATGAAAAAGAGGATTCAGTGATTCCTCCTCTTCCCCTTTGCACAAAATAAAGCAGTTGGGGAATTACTCCACCCGGATTTTTCTTTTGCAGGAGGTCTGCAGTGTTTACTCTTCCCCACACCACTATAATCAATCACTAATAGATAATTACTCAAGCTTAATTAATAGCTATATTTAGTTTGATCAATACTCGTAATAAACAGTTTTACCATTAAAATAATAACAAAGGAGCCAATTTAATAATTGAAGTTGTAGAAATTAGAAAATACATTATAAACAAAACATGACCTATGACACATGGCCAACACGGGGGTTCAAACCAGCATAAAATGGCACGTGGATGTCACTAACTACATCTCGCACAATTAAAAACTAATTAATACCAAATGTAATTAGAAGCAATGATGTAAGACCCTCATTAATTTAGGGATCTTTATCCTTATTAGTTTAGGAATGTTAATTCTTTTAGTTTAAAATTTAATTTTTAGTTAGGATTCTTATTTCTATAAGGATTAGGATTAAACTATTATAATTAGACTTATGTTGTTTATGTTTTGTAAGTTATTCAGTTTTGATTTCAGCAATAAAACTTGATAGTTTTCTATTATTATTTAAGTTTATTTGGTTCATTTCGAAATAAATCTTCCGCTGCACCAAAATTGGTATCAAGCCTAGTTTGCCCTCGATTGATGGTTGAAATTGGTTCAAGTGGACAACGAACCCTCGACAATGAACGGTGGTTTGCAATGTTGAGTAATGACTCAATAGAATCGAAGAAACACTTCGAAGTCTTCAGCAGACCCTTGCTGCGTTGACTCTTAAAGGAAAACAAGTTGCCGATGAGCGTCAACCTAACTTAACAGGTGACTGGACGACGACCATTGATGGTAAAGCCGGAGATGACCATAAACGGTAAGGAGGTCGGAATCCGGACAACCAAGACCCGCGTGACCCGGATCTACCCTTAAGACCTGTGCGCGACCTAGGTTCGTCAAGAAATCTTGCACGACCCGTTTTTCACCCGAACCCGCAACCCTACCGCCCACGCACAGCCGGACCGGCGTACCCACCAGACCGGCGAGGCCCTTCTGACGATTCCCTTATAAATCCTAACCTTTATTATCCGGATCCAAACGTCCATAACTTTAGACGCCAAGATCCACGAGACCTGACCCAGATCGGGCCCGACAAGGCTGGAATGGTGAGGATAGAGGCCAGTGACCACATATCTGCGATAACAGAGGCCGGAACGATGACGAAAGGGGGAGAATCGAAGAGATTCGATGATACCTGCACTGACCCGACCCGATTCATGTGTATTAAAGGGGTAATCGGGCTGTTTTCGGATGGCACGACGCCCAAGGAGACCGCCAAACAGTCCACAGATGTGGTGAGAGGGGATTTGCACTCGTTGGAGGCTTTGATGATTCTTTGGGAAACAAGGATAATGCCAATTTAGCCAACAACGCTTACGAGAATGCTCGATATCGCCAAGAACAACAGGATTACAAGATAAAGATGGATTTGCCCATTTTTTATGGTCGATTACACATTGAAGATTTTCTTGATTGGGTATATAATATAGAGCAATTTTTTTATTATTCGGAAATCGCGGACAAGCGACAAGTTAAGACAATGGTGTACAAATTAAAAGGAGAAGCTGCAACTTGGTAGGAACATTTGTAATTCAATCGTCAAAGACAAGGAAAGCAACGTATTCGAACATGGGCAAAGATGAAACGATTGCTTAAACAGCGATTTCTTCCTCCTGACTAGGAGCAATTCCTATATCAACAATTCCAGAATTATCAACAGTTGAATAGAAAAGTTGCAGAATACACTGAAGAGTTTTATCGACTAAGTGCTAGGTGTAATCTGATGGAAACTATGGACCAACAAGTTGCTAGATATATCGGAGGTTTAAGTTTGGCTATTCAGGATAAACTGGCTCTTCATAGCATTTGGACATTGTCTAATGTAGTTAATTTGGCCACCAAGGTTGAGGCTTAGATGAATTGACTCGTGAATCGAAATCCAAACAATTTTAGAAGGTCTGCTCCAGATACTTCATCCAATCAAAGAACAACTGGTAGTAGTGAAAACAACTCTAAATCCACTCCTGCAACCCCAACTCTAGGATAGAGACAATATACTAATGCTGCTCCTAACAAAACCATCGCACCACATCAACAGCAAAATCGAACCAATTCAAACCCATATGCTCGACCGAATTTAGGAAAATGTTTCCAATATAATCAACTTGGTCATCTCTCGAACAATTGTCCTGATCGAAGAGTTGTTAACTTTGTGGAAGAGGATGAGATAGTGGATGGTGGCATAGAGGATCCAGAAGTTGATGATGATACTTATGAAGGAGCCGAATATACTGAAAGGGATGAAGGGGAACTAGTTGTTTGTATGCTCTAGCGACTTTTGTTAGCACCAAAAAGGGTCGATAAATCACAACGCTATAGGATCTTTAAGACTCAATGTACTATCAATAATAAAGTCTGTAATATTATTATTGATAGTGGAAGTAGTGACAATGTGGTGTCTAGGGCGTTAGTTAAGGCATTGAACTTGAAGACTGAGAAGCATCCTTACCCCTACAAGATTACATGGATTAAAAGGGGTCTTGAAGTTCAGGTTACAGATGTTTGCAAAGTTTCCCTATCTATTGGAAAATATTATAAGGATGAAATAATATGTGATGTGGTTGATATGGATGCTTGTCATGTCCTTTTGGGAAGACCTTGACATTTTAATGTTGATGCTACATACAAAGGTCGTGACAACACAACTATATTTTGGTGGTATGGCAAAAAGATCGTGCTATTGCCGCAACAACCACAACCAGAGCCTTAAGGTGTTAGTAACACTGCTGGACATTTATTTACATCAATTCCAGGATATGATTTTTTAAAACAAGTTAAAACTCAAGATTCTCTCATAGCTCTAGTTGTTAAGGGTTCAATTACAGTTGAGGTGGATATTCACCCAATAATGCGTCCACTTCTTGAAGAGTTTAAGGACCTATCACCTACTAAGTTACCAATGGGTTGCCACCTATGAGGAATATTCAGCACCATATTGATTTGGTTCCTGGTGCTACCCAGCCTAATCTACCACATTATTGCATGAGTCCAACAGAGCATGAAGAACTACAATGGCAAGTTAATGAGTTGTTAGACAAAGGTTTAATTCGAGAAAGTATGAGTCATTGTGCGATTCCTGCTTTATTTACTCCAAAAAAGGATGGAAGTTGGCGAATGTGTGTAAATAGTCGTGCAATCAACAAAATTATTATCAAGTATCGATTTCCCATTCCGTGACTTACTGATATGCTTGATAAGTTGGTAAGAGCTGTGGTGTTTTCTAAACTTAACCTACGTAGTGGCTATCATCAGATTCGTATACGACCTGACGATGAGTGGAAAACAACAGTCAAAACTAAAGATGGTCTTTATGAATGGTTGGTGATGCCATTTGGATTGTCTAATGCACCTAGTACTTTTATGCGATTGATAAATCAAGTTCTTCGACTATTTATTGGAAAGTTTGTTGTGGTTTATTTTGATGATATCCTTATTTATAGTCAGGACGAGAAGAAACATTTGGTACTTCTCAAAGAAGTTGTTCAAGTTCTGAGAGAAAATAAGTTGTACATCAATTTTAAGAAATGTAATTTCTTGACTGATCGACTCTTGTTTCTTGGTTTTATAGTAGGAAAGGATGGTGTCCAAGTTGATGAAGCTAAAGTTAAAGCCATTCATGACTAGCCAACCCCTAAGACTGTTCGAGAAGTGCAGAGTTTTCATGGTTTAACTACCTTTTACAGATGCTTTATTCGAGGTTTTAGTACAATCATGGCACCAATTACTGATTGCTTAAAGAAAGGTGGATTTCAATGGGAAAAAGCATAAGAAGATAGTTTTCAAGTAATTAAAGAAAAGCTTTGTTTTGCTCCATTATTGGCACTTTCAACTTTCGAGAAAGTGTTTGAAGTAGAGTGTGATGCATCTGTACAAGGAATTAGAGCTGTATTATCCTAAGAAGGACAACCTGTTGAGTTTTTCAATGAAAAGGTTAGTGAAGCCCGGCAAAAATGGACTATTTATGAGTTGGAGTTTGATGCAGTTGTTCGAGCGTTGTATACAACATTGAAAGCATTATCTAGTTCAACGTGAGTTTGTGTTATATACTGACCATCAAGATTTGAAGTTTATTAACTCACAAAAGACAATCAATCATATACATGCTCGATGGATTATTTTTTTGTAAAAATTCACTTTCGTTATTAAGCATAAGTTTGAGCAATCAAACAAAGTAGCAGATGCATTAAGTCGACGAGCTTCTCTTCTATCTACCATTAGTACAGAAGTGGTTGGTTTTGAATCTTTAAAGAATATTTACACTAGTGATGAAGATTTTGGTGAAATATGGGCGAAATGTAGCAACAACGAGTTTGTTACTAATTTCCTCATACAAGATGGGTTTCTATTCAAGGGTACACAATTATGTATCCCTCGTTTTTCGTTGCGTGGACTTTTGATTATGGAGTTACATGCTGGAGGTTTAGGTAGACATGTTGGACGCGACAAAACAATTAGTTTGGTAGATGAGAGATTCTATTGGCCATAACTTAGGAGAGATGTAGGACGTTTTGTTCAATGATGCCTTATCTGCCAAAGAGCTAAGGGACAAGCTCAGAATACAGGTCTTTATAATCCTTTGCCTATTCTAGAGAAAATTTGGCAAGATCTGACAATGGATTTCGTGTTTGGACTTTCTCATACCCAAAGGGGTGTCGATTCAGTTTTTGTAGTAGTTGATCGTTTTTCCAAGATGGTTCACTTTATTCCTTGCAAGAAGACTTCAGATGGAACTTATATGGCTTATTTGTTTTTTTGAGAAATTGTTTGCTTGCATGGCATACCCCGTTCAATTACTTCAGATCGAGATGTCAAATTCTTAAGCCATTTTTGGCGAATATAGTGGAAAATGTTTGATGCTACATTAAAGTACAATAGTACCAGTCATCCACAGACAGATGGACAGACGGAAGTTGCTAATCGAACTCTTGGAAACATGATTAAATCCATTTGTGGAGAAAAGCCAAAATAGTGGGATGTAGCCCTTCCTCAAATAGAGTTTGCCTTTAATAGTATGCCTAATCGTTCTACAAAAAATGCACCTTTTGAAGTTGTCTACACAAGGATTCCATGACATACTGTGGATTTGGTTCATCTACCTTCTACTTCTGATGTTAATTCTAATGCTAAGGAGTTAGCTGAACGAATTCATAAGATTCATCAAGAAGTCAAAAAAAACCTTGAAGCAGCCAATTTACGCTACAAGACTGATATTGATCAACATAGGCGTTTCAAGGAGTTCAATGTAGGTGACTTAGTGATGGTTCACCTTCAAAAGAATCGTTTTCCTGTGGGCACATACATCAAACTATGAGATAAGAAGATTGGGCCTTTTAGGATACTACAGAAGATTGGCAACAATGCTTATAAAGTTGATCTCCCTAGCAACATGAATATTTCCAATGTTTTCAATGTTGCCGATATCTTCGAGTATTTTCCTCCAGATGAGTTTACTCTACAATCACCAAAACTCGAGGACAAATTTTTTTCAAGAGGAGGGGATTTTATGTAGGACAAGTTTTACTAGTTTTCAGATTCCTCATTAATTTAGGAATCTTTATCCTTATTAGTTTAGGAATGTTAATTATTTTAGTTTAAGATTTGATTTTTAGTTAGGATTTTTATTTCTATAAGGATTAGGATTAAACTATTATAAATAGACTTATGTTGTTTATATTTTGTAAGTTATTCAGCTTTGATTTCAGCAATAAAACTTGATAGCTTTCTATCATTATTTAAATTTATTCGTTTCGTTTCGAAACAAATCTTCCGCTGCACCAAACAATATAATCATTTTAGTAAAAACATCCTCCAGCAATGGTTAGAAAAAACTGACATGTATATTAAGAAGATGAGCCAATTGGAAAACATACATGATGAAAAATGTAGCAAAGACACTCTGGCATGAATCTCAAATTTGCAGCTTCCCCCCATATTAGAAGATACAGACCCATGTACAGTAATTTACGCTGTTGCACTTCCTGTTGTATGGTCGGTAACCTGCAGGTTTTGAGCCAAGGGAAGATTAAAATAGCACAATAATTACACATGAAAGTGAAACCTCTTTTTACTCCAGAAATGACAAAACCAATAAGTTTTTAAACCTCAAAATCATATCCCATCAAAGTTCTTCAGCTTAATATCATGTCAAATACCTTGTATCCACTTCGAAATTAGCTTAATTGAGACTCATATGCAGAAAAAAATTACACCACCTAAAGTAGAGTACATATGAAGCCAATAACCCTCCAGAAACTACATGAGGAGACTTACCAAAGACTACTTTTCCTGTCTAAGTACTGGCACCATTTTTTGTAATTTTTGAAAAGTTTCTTCATTACTTCTGTCACTGCTCGATCATCCAACTGAACAAATACATGAACAAGGATATCAAAAAAATAAGAAACTGGAATAACTAATTTTGTGAAAGAGAATTAGAGATTAGATTAAATTTCTTTGTGTTTGAATCCTTGTATGCTTGTGCTTGTTTAATGAAGTTTGACTATGTGTGTGAGGGGGCATATTACAATTCAAATACTATAGCTGCCTTATTCATATCAAAATATGTTTTTAGCATTTATGGTTCCTCAATAAACTTCAATAAAATCAAATGCAATAACAGATTTCCAATTAAAAAATTAAATCACCACATATGTACACAGCATATCTTAACTCAGGCATATGAAACAAACCAGTAGATTTCTATTAAACATAAAAAAAAAATGGGGTCCATTTATAGATTTAGCAATGATTTAATCCACACCAAGTGAGATTTCTATTAAACATTAAAAAAATGGGGGTCATTTATAGATTTAGCAATGATTTAACCCACACCAAGTGAGACTTAATATATGAACAAGATATCTGAGACAGAAACATCAACTGGAAACAATTATCTTCGAATCAAATTGCTGAAATTCATGTAATTATTGTAGGATCTAATTAGAATAAAGTCAAATTACTTGTTATAGTAATTTGACAATTAGCAATAATTTAGGAGACTGGCAATATCATTTTGTCATGATCCTAGGAGTTAATTTAGGATATTGTGTCATGATCCTAGGAGATAAATTAGGGATGTGGTCAACTATAAGATATACTTATATGTTATCTCCTTCAATTATGACTCAGAAACAATAAAAGTGTTTCAAATTTCCACACAAGTCAACTTAGTAAAACTCTCCTCAATGGTGATTGCCCAAGAAACTTCAGAAACATTATTGGCCATCCTCATCAAATAAAAACTAATTTTACAAGGCATGCTAGCATGCAAAACAACATCCAGTATTATTAAAACAATATACATTTGTTAGGTCTGTTTAGGGCATGAGGTGCGGACTATTTCAGCTAAAAGTTGCCTCAACTGATTGAGCACAACGCACAGGTGTAGAACTTCACAAGCCTGGGGCCTAGATAACCTCTCATTCACTAGTACGAAGATACACATAATTTATAAAGAGAACTTTAATAAAATATTAGAACTTCAATATCATATAATGTGCAAGAAAGAAAAGGGCAAGAGTACTTAAGTACCATTCACTGTTTGCACAGTAACAAAAGACACAAAGTGCATACCCTAAGATTATTTTTCTTAAATATGAGAAACAGAAAAATTTTTGTTAAAAAGGAATGTAAAAACAAAAGAGAGCATGATGACTACTAAAAATTGGAAACTACAATTCCCTAAAGGCTTGTAAGAAAAAACCTTAGGTTGTTGTTGATCAGGCTTTGGAAACTGTCGAATGTGCACATTTGCAAGTAATAAGATCAGGTGTTCCCTTTGATTTGCCACATTATCTTTCTGCATAATTATGAAAAGTGATGATAAGCATAGCTAACTGCATAGTAGGGGAAAAAAACCAATTGGCTCTTGACCGTACTGTTCTTTTTTATTAATTTCACCTGAAACCCAAACACCTCCTGTAGCCAATCTAGAATATCTTCATCTTTTTTTTTCTTGTGGTCCTTGGGCCATGGAAGGGCCCTGGTGTTACGAAGCGCAACAACAGCTGCTATAATCTGCAGAGTATTATTTATAACAATGGTACTTCAGTAAACCAAGGAAAGGCCAAAAATGGAGGATGAGACAACATGAAAGGTGGAAACAAACCTCAGGATATCTCATAATTGCCTGGTTTGCACTATTCGGATCCAGAGGAAGGATATTGAAAGGGACATAGATCCGAGTGTCTTCTGCAAGCCTATCTTCAGCTTCCAAAATCTGTAAAATTGGCAATTATACATACTTCTATCAGTCATTTAACTATAATCAAGCATACTCAGAAAGTGCTTTAAGTTCCTAACATTAAGGGCATATCATATGGTTTTACCTCACGATCAACTTCCATAGACTCAGTCCCAGTAATAGCTTTTAGGACCTCAAAGAGAACACTAGCAGTTTGGTATGCCTTTGCAAGCTGTACACTGGGTATAAACCAGAGAAATTGTTATCAAATACAGCAACCAGAATAGCGCATGTGATCCTATCACGTAAAGGATTATCATGTAGAAAATAATTTATAAGCCATATGAGTTATAACTCACTAATCAGCATTATCAGCAGCGTTTTGCGAGGCTTGGATATATTTTTTGTAATAATGTTGATAGAAACTCTGCATTTCACGTGCATCACTTTTTCTCCCTTTTCTAGTTAATGTTGGAGCATTCTCCTACAAACAGCAAAAAGATTCACATTTTCTTCCAAGCATACATTTAACGCATAGGAAGTGTGTTGCTTAAATGGATCAAATTTGCATAAAAATTGAAGGTTTCCAAGAATGAGAAAACTGTACAACTTGCGGTATCTTCTGATGTTTACACCCTAGTTTAAATAATAAACAAATAGCTAACTATTAGGACTAATTTAGGCTAAGAGCAAAATGCACAGAAACCCCCTAAGATAAACCTTTAAACATACGAAGTCAAAGTTTGGGTTTTATAAAAAGTTAGTCCCCAGTTTAACGATCAAACTAGGTGAATTATGACTTTGACCATGTGATTGGATAAAAATACGAAAGTACTCTTGTCAATTTAAATTATAAATTTTAAAAATGAAAAATAAATTAAAAATTAAAATATGATAAATAAATTAAAAATTGAAAAAATTGAAAAACATATCAATATCAAAACCCAAAGTCGTCTTCTTCTTCTTCTCACTCTCTCTCTCTAATTCCTTCACCATTCTCTCTCTTCTCTCATCTTCAGGCTTCAATCATCAGAACCCAGAAATCATCTTCAAACACCCACCTGCAATCATCAGATCTCCGGTCGCCACTGCTCCCTCAATCTTTATCTTTCTGTCGTCGCTCTCTCTCTCCACTCTCTTTGCTTCCGCTCGTCACCGTTCTCCCCACTTTCCTGCCTCTTCTGTTGCTCCCTCCCTCCTCTCTCGGCCTTACTCGCTGGGTTTTCATGGTTGATTTGGGTCTTGATCTAGGTTAATTGTTTGGGTTTCCATGTTGATTATGTGAGCGAGAAGAGGAAGATAGAGAAGGAGAGAAGAGGCAAATAGAGATGAGTGAATAGAAGAGATGGTTTTGATGATTTCGAAGCGATGATTTTATGTGATTTTGTCTCCACCACCTGCAAAACCCATGTTTGATTATGTTGAAACAAAAGAAAAAACATTTTTCTTAGTCATCTCTCTCTCAATTGTCTTCCTTCATCATCAACATAGTTCATGTTCAAGTTTTTGTGTTGGGTGTTGATGTGGACATGACGACGAACCTAGATGATGTTTTTATTGTTTTGATTTTTGTTTTAACTTTTTTGTTTTAGGTATTGATGTTGGGTGTTGATGTGGACGTGGTCGCGAATCCAGATGATGTTGGGTTTTTGTTTTGATTTTTTATGTCAAGTGTTGATGAGAATGAAAAGAAGAACAGTGTCAAAAAAATTTTTTTCTGGTTTTCAATCTTTTTTTGGTGTTTAGTGATCAAAATGAAAAAAAAAAAAAAAGATGATGAATGAAGAACGAGAACAATGTATTGTTCTTCAGATTTTCTTTTTTCAATTTTTTCTGGTGTTTGTTGATGAGAATAAAAAAGAAGATAAAGATGAATGAAAAAGAAGAACAGTACATTGTTCTTCTTTTTTTTTTTCGGTTTCTAATTTTTCTTTTGGTGTTTGTTGATGAGAAAATGATGAATGAAGAAGAAGAATAGTGTGTTGTTCTTTAAATTTTCTTTTGTTCTTCAATTTGGTTTGAAGGTTTTTTTTTTTTTTTTTTTAAATGTTTTTATTGTTTTCTTCTTTGAACAAACCTAGAACCCAGGTACTGGGTTCGTTCTTCAGATTTTTTTTTCTTGTTTTTCCTTTCATGTTCATTTGGTTGCACATTGACGAAATTACCCTTGGTCAAACTAACGTGGACTAACTGACACTAACAGTTGGGGGCTAATTTGTTACAAAACCCAAACATGGACTTCATGTGTTAAAAGGCTTACCTCATGGGGGTTTTGTGCATTTTGCTCTTAGGCTAATTACAATAATTAGGCTAATTACAATAATTAAGCTAATTACAAAAAATAAGCTAATATAATTTCTATGTATAGATGTTGCAAAGAAAGGTAAAAGTGTTTGAAGGCCTATGCTTTCATTTCTAAAGATAAGGCTATATACATCGTATTACATGCAGTATGCATACTACAGATAAGAAGTTTATCAAAAATAAAATTAGTTCTATCTACAAATTTAAATTGTCTAACTATACTCCTATTTTCTAGGATAACAATGTTTAAAACTAATTTATCTTTCCACACTCCCTCTTAGACTGGTGAATAAATTAACATCTTTCATTCTCAATTTGGATGTTATTTCTTAAAAAACTGCACTTGATAGGCCTTTGGTTAGAACATTAGCAAACTGCCCTTTAGTTGAGACATAAGGTGTACAAATCAGCCCACTCTCTAGCTTCTCCTTTATAAAGTGCCTATCCACCTCAATATATTTGGTCCTATCATGTTGAACACAAGGTTCGTAAATACGTGGTATGATACGGTACGGGCACTCCACCATGGTATGGTACGATACGACCAATATGCTTTATACGGACATATATACGGTAAATGGTTAAAAAAAGAAAAGTAAAAACGCTAATTTTTTAATAGTTATTTTTTAAAAACATTATTTATTTACATTTTTTTAAAATTTTTTAATATTTATTTGGTATTAAATAAATATATTTTTTTTATTTTACTTTGATTTTTTGATGTTTACTTAATTATATTAAACAAATAAAAAACAAAATTTGATTTTTCAAGGGTAATACAATAAATTTAAAATATTTTTATGAAAAATTTAATATATTGAAACAAATAAAACGAGATGGAAAGCTTAACTTTTTTAACTTATACAGTAAAGCTAACTCTTACTCTATCAGTTTTTTTAAAAAAAAGCTACAAGTACTTTATTATTGCTTCTTTTTCTCCGATTCCTTTTCCACCCTTCGATTACTTCTCTCTCACCCATTTCCTTTTGTTCTCCTCTCCTCTATTTTCTATTTCCTTCTAATCCCATGTGAGAGAAGTCGCTGGAAAGCTTTTGCTCGTGAGAGAAGTCACCGAAAATGGAAGTTAGACCTGTCGTTAAGAAAAGAGAGTGAGAGAGGCATAGCCAATCGAGAGGTTTGAGAGGTTTTTAGGGTTGTTTGCCTGTTATATCCATTTTTTCCTCCTTTTTTGCAGAAACCCGACACACTGTATAATGTCATATACGTTCGTATCCATACCGTATCCATACCGATGCATATTATATGGTCGAAAATCGATATGGCCAAAATATGGACGTATGGATACATTTCATTGTTAATACGGCCATATCGTCATATAGATGGTTCAATACGATCGTATTTACAAACATTGACCTGAATTATAGGCAATGCTAATAGCAGATTTATTATCACAGTAGAGTTTCATAGGCTCTTCCCAATTAATTCTCAAGTCATCCAAAATTATTTTCAACTACAATAACTCGCTAATGCCCAGTGCCATTGCCCTGAATTTTTCTTCAGCACTCGAACATTCCACCATATTTTGTTTCTTATTTCTCCATGTAACTAGATTACTACCAAGAAAAGTGCAGTAACCTGTAGTTGATCTTCTATCAACCATTGACCCTGCATAATTTGCATCTGTGTATGCTTCTAATGACAACTCGAAATTCTTTTTGAACAAAATCTCTCTTCCAGGACTAGCCTTTAAGTAATGGAGAATATGATAAGTAGCTTGTAGATGTACCTCTTTAAGATTGTGCATAAATTGACTCACAACACTAACAACATAACCTATGATTGGCGTGTGTGTGAGAGAGATATATAAGTCTCCCTACCAGCCTTTGATACATCTCTCTATTGACCGCTACATCATCTACTATCTCTCTAAGTTTTTTATTCATATCTATAGGTGTAGACACTAGTTCACTGTCTAGTTGTCCGGTTTCCTTCAACAAGTCTAACACATACATGTTTTAAGAGAGAAAGATTCCCTGCTATGAGTGAGCTACTTCAATCCCCAAGAAATACTTCGATCTACCAAGCTCTTTAATTTCAAACTCCTTCTTCATACATTGTTTTACTGCCTCTATCTCCTTTCCATCACTCCCAATGACTATTATGTCATCTACATAAAGTAATAGCACTGTGACTTCCCCTGAAACCGAATGTTTAATGAATAATGTGTGATTTTCCTGACTTTGCTTGTATCTGGCAGCCAATAACACCCTTGCAAACCTTCCAAACCAAGCCCTAGATGACTGCTTAAGGTCATACAAAGCCTTCTTCAATTTACAAACCATCCCAGACTTTAATGTACTGCCATAACTAGGTGGTATTTGCATATAGATCTCTTCTTCTAAGTCTCCATATAGGAATGCATTCATCACATCAAATTATTGAAGAGTCCACCCAAATTACAGTTAGGACAATAGTACTCTTATTGTGTTCATCTTAGCAACCGGTGCAAATGTCTTTTGATAATCCACTCCATGAGTTTATGTATAACCATTAGCTACCAACCTTGCCTTGTATCTTTTTAGTGAACCAACGGTTCTTATATCTTCCATTTGTAGTCATGATACAGATCCAATTCCTACCACAGCCTTTTCAAGGCAGAAAAATACTTTGTAACTATCTCTATTCTTGTTTTAGGTCTCCAATATTTAGTTAAAACTCATAAATCTGAGATTGATTACCCAAATCTGAGTACATCTTTGCAAGGCTATCCCACATTTCCTTAGCTATTGAATAACCCAAATAATTTGCGCTTATATCCTCCTCCATCAAGTTGGTAAGCCATGCCATCACTTTTGAGTTATTTGCATCTAGGTAGCATGTTGGGCATCTTTCACATCGGGTTCCTTCTTGACACCAGTCAAATACCTAATCTTCCCATGTCCACGTATATACATACGTACAGAGAGAGACCAACGATAAAAATTATCTTCATTAAGTTTGATTGTGGAGATTCAGACTATTTGATGGTCAGAGGAATTTTCAATAGGTGTGGAGGTATTAGCCATAACTAGAAAAGAAAGAAGGAAAAAATTTGCCTAATTTTCAAAGTTGAAAGGCTCTGAAACCATGAAGATTTTCAAGAATGAGAAAATTGTATAACTTGTAGTATCTTTTGATGTTTACACCTAGTTGGACTAATTTAGGCTAATTACAATAATTAAGCTAATTACACAAAAATAAGCTATTATAATTTCTATTTATAGAAAGACTAATTAGAAATTCAATTCCTAAAACATCTCATCCCTATAATCAAGGGATTTGGTCAAACATTGTTTCCAACATAAATTAAGCTTCATAATACAACACAGATTTGAAATGATATAATCAAGTCAGTTACATAGCCGCACAACACTTTAGCCTAACCGTGTCTCGGTCACTCCATTAGCAAAATTAACATGTTGAGACCCATCAACCTGGTACTAATATCCAGCCTGACTGAATACATAACTTCAGTTACTTAAGTGTGCCCAAGCATGATATGTTCGTTTTCTAGTTTTAATTATGGTTAATGTTTATCACTCTTCAATGTACATAATAGTAATTGCATTTATCATTCTTGCTCAGAAAGTTAAATGCAATTTTTCTTTACATGTTTAACTTAGAATTAGCGCACATATACACAAATAGCCTACTAGTTTAATTTTAAGCAAAGTATTAACATCCAACCCCGCGATTCAATTTGGAAAAAAGCACATTTCTTTTGTCCACAAATCATTATCAAAACTAGTAGTGATTTTGGGCAGATCCACTACATGTTCAAAACACTTAGCACCCAATGTGAATTTGATAATAGATTAGATTACAAAATTCTTCACAACACTGTATTGCAAGTCCATTTTTCAGTATCTTATAAAGAGCATCTATCCAATACATTCAGTTAAAGATAAGGATAACAGGGAAACCAATTACAAGGCACCCAACATGATAATGCATACCATTTCAAGACGTCGAAAGAGGGCAGTTTTAAATTGGCGAACGCCTCGTCCATTAGAAGTGGGATCCTGCATATTAGCTTTTTCCAAGGCATAGAAACGGCCTACATTCAGAGCCACAACATGTGTGTTGCACTATTAGAATCGAAATACACATAGAAATCTACTGCAATGATTTTCAAAGAATGAGCAGGTCTATGGTATTTCCCAAGACCAACTATACACATATGCAACTTATTTGAACAAACAGCATTGGTGTTTGCTCTTCCACAAATCTACTTCTGCAATGCAGTGTTGTACTGAGCACGCTACCCAGCAGACACTCAAGATGCACCAAAATCCAGACCTGCTCATACAATGAAGTTTTGGTACAAAGGCCCAGGGCATGCACAGGTGTACGCCAAGAAGGTCAAGCAACATAAGTTATACAGAAGACAGTTAGGCCATCTCCAATGTATAACACTAAATTTTATATCATTTTGGTGTTAACACCAAATTTTTTGACACCAAATATTTTGACACTCCAACGTATTTGATACCAAATTGGTGTAAATGACATCTTCAAAGAATATTCTATACATAATTTTTAATTAATATTATTACAAATTTAAAAATATAAAACATATTCAATATTATACTCATTTTAAAGATTTCGATAAAATATTTTAAATGATATATTTTTTTATATTAATTTATTATATATTTTAAATAAAACAATTTATTGTGAAACAAACTTTTGTGTTGAATGAACAGTGCTACACCAAATTTGGTGCGATACTGTTCATTCAACACCAAATTTGCATTGGAGCTTGTGCCCCAGCACCAAATTGGTGCTGGGTTGGGCTGTTTCCAACACCAAAACGGTTACACCATTTTGGTGATGGGTTGGAGAGCGCCTTAGAAGCAAAAAGTAAAAAGAACTCAAGCACACATAATGAATAGTTGCATGCACAAAAATAAAAATTTTCTTTAGTACTCCAATATCATATGGACATGTAGATGCTAACCAAACTTAGCAGACAAAATCCAAATAACTAGAGCTCCCCAAAAAACATACAAGATTAAAACCCCAATTTAAAAATAATAATAATAATAATAACAGATAGACTTCATAATCCAGCTGAACTTACAGAGGTAGGCAACTCTTGGGTTGCTGGATTCGACTTCATTAGCGACACGGAGAATTGGTGCAATCTCAGCAAGCGATGAAGGCACAACCTCACTATCAAACATAGACTCCCCGAGATTCCCTGCTGTCTGTATCCGCGTGATCCGCCTAGTCAGAGGCGGTTGTGGGGAGGGCTGATCAGCCCCTCCTCCACCTCCTCTCGAGGACGACATCTTCTACCAAAACAATCTCACAGTCCAAAAACCCCCCAACACCACCACTTTCCCTACAACAATTCCCATCCAAGAAAATCAGAATCCAAACCCTCTAACAACACAAACACGCGCACAAAATACATAAAAAAAAAAAAAAAAAAAGTAACTTGCAATATTATTTTCTACTTTGATGTAATCAATTGATGTGCAATTAACAAATAAATTATAGCTCAATTTTTGCCTTCCCTAGTTCTTGATGGTTTGAGCTTGGCTCTTATCCAGTAGTTGGTCTCTTTCAATAGGAATGTAATAATATTTTCTCACTTCCCGTTACAGTGCTATTTCAACTTATATTGAGACAATGGTTGCTCTAAACTTTTTTGGTCTTTAATTGGGTTTTGCAACAATGGTACGGAATTTAGCTGATCCTGGAACTTCAGAAGAGATGTGGCCTCTACATGTAACATACTGGATCTGGCTTGGCAGTGATTTCTTAGTGTTAATTATATCCAAGGTTGGGGTACTTAGTTTGTATTTGAGTCGTTAATACAAAATTGCAAAACTTCACATTCGGAAAACCCCAATTTATGTTTGTCAGACAAAAGAAAAATATCAAATTCTAGTTGAATTGAATAAAAGAAGCACAAAAGGGGCTGCATTTCACCGTAGAAGAGCTGTTGTTCTAAGGTTATAATGTTTGCATTCATCTTCCTAGTGTTGACTAGGCTCTTTCAGGCGTTGTACTGCTGTTTCAACAGCCTATGTCCCTGTGGTTTCTTGCTAGCGACTGTTATCTGGTTAATTGTACACCCATTTCAAATTACTTGTTTTTGCTCTAGTCTGATTTTAACATTAAGAACAAGTGTGATGAATGACACAAGCTACGTGGTTCACATGATTTTTTTTTTTTTTTTTTGAGTTTGTTCTTCACACAATTATATATACAAGATCTCTCCTTTGGTGTTGTTTCCACATTTGCATTTCACTCCATATTGTCACATTCTTATTTGTGAGATCCCAATTCTCTAACAGTAGAGTTTCTTTATAATAATTTTTTAGTATTAAAGAATTAACAGTTAGAGAAGCAGGAGCCCGAATCTAAAAAGTGATGTATGTACTCATATTATAAAGTCAAGGTCAAATGGGCGGTAGAAGGGAACAACACTATCACGTAAAACTGAAGCAAAAGAACAATTTTGACTACAAATTTCAACGATGCAGATCCATATTTATTCTCATCAGAAGTGCAGAAATGACACTTATTCTTTTTCGGACCACAAAGTCAAGAACATAATTAAACAACGCAGATGCATAGTTATTCTCATCAGGAGTGCACAAAAGACACTTATTCAATTGACACAAAATACCACCACATCTGCAACAACAACAAATCCAGCAAACATTCAAAAAATCATAAAAAAATATTAAAAAAAAAATGTAGAGAGAGAGAGGGAGCTAGCGTGCAAGTTTAAACTACTTTGCGTGAAAGGAAGAGAGAGAGAGACAGAGAATGAAGAAGATGGAGCTAAGAGTGGAAGAAAACTGACCTGTCTTTAACTTTGAGGTCTTGGCTCTGGGAAAGAGGCTTCGATAACTGAAGAAAACTGACATGTGATCATGTCCACCCACAATCAATAACTGAAAAGTACTACAATCAATGGAAAATAGAGAATGATTCGTCTCTTACGGCATCTGTCACGAACCATCAATTATTGTCCTTCGACCCACCAAGTACGAGACCATCTCTAATCGTATGACACCCGATTTTACGCAACTTCAAAGTCAAAAGTCAAATTTTCTTAGGCCGAATTTTGTTGACTCTAGTATATTTTATATCAAATTAATTAATATAGAAGACATGTTCACAGATAATTCTTTAATTAATATTAATTTATTTATTTAATATATAATTTTATTCTTAAATAATTACTTATAATATATAAAAAAGTTATTAAATACTCACATATTTTTTAAAATTTCTTACAAAATATTATTCACATTATATTTCCAACTAATTTTTTAGTTATTTCATTTTTTCAACTAATTTTTATCCAACTAATTGTTTATCTACCTAATTTTTTATCCATCCTATTTTTTAACTAATTTTTTATCCAACTAATTTATTATTCATTCCATTATATAATCTTATTCTCAAATAGTTACTGATAATATATAAAAAAATTATTAATTACTCATATAAATTTATAAATTTATTATAAAATATCATTATTAGTAATTTTTCAACTAATTTTTTTGTCATTTAATTTTTTCAATTAATTTTTATCCAACTAATTGTTTATTTATCCACCCCATTTTTCAACTAATTTTACTTAAGAGAATAAAATTTTACTAAAGGATGTGAATTCCATAAAAGATCTAATTCTACGTGATGTTCTTCGAAGTGAACAAAAGAGAATTTATGAAAAAAGTCTCATGATCAACAATTTCAAGGAAGAAGTGAATCATCCAATGCATTTGACAAGTATTTTGGTGGTTTTGGAGGAAGTGGAGATGACATTCCAAATTTCTAAATGGTTGTTAGAAGTATTTTTTTCAAGTAATTTATTTTTAAGTTATGTTGTTGCTGTTGTTTTTGTTTTTTATCACGTATTTTTAATTTAAGGTCATGGTAATGTTTATGTTATTGTTTGTTATTACATTATTAAGTTTTTGCATTAAAAATATTACCCTTTCTATCAAGTAATTATTGAAATAATAAATTTCTATATATATTAAACAATTTAATTCATTTTATGTTAATACATTCTTTATAACATATATTAAAAACTTTAAAAAAATATTAAAACACATTCAAACTATGCTCATTTTAAAGATCTCAATGAAATATTTCTAACAGTATATATTTTTTATAATAATTTAATTTCTATTTTTAATTATTAATCAAATTATATAAATATATTAAATATGATAAAAGACACAAATGGAACATATATTATTGTGATTATTATAAGGTGGGCATTGGAATTTTGACGAAAGAAAAAGAAGAGCACATGGCTCAACAACCCATTTGGTGTTATACTATAGCTAATGCATCAAATTTTGCCTCAAAATTTACAAAATGATATTACGTTGGAGTGTGTTTGCACACTAAATTGGTGTTTTCTCTTAAAATAGTGTCACGTTGGTGTAAGACCCGAATCCTAATGGACTCAAGAGATTAATTGAAATCTAATTTATTATTATTAATTTGGTCTGGTTCAAGTTTTAGAAGTAAAAAAGTTTATGGATAAATATTATCTTAAAGGACATTCTTTAAAGAAATCAAGAAAGTTGGGTTTGAAAGGAAATTGACCATAACAAAATGTGGGGTGCATTTACAAGTGAAAATGCGGTGGGCCATGTCCATAGAAAGTAATAATAATAATAAATTTTAAATTGGAAGTGGTGCCGGTTGGGACAAGAAAAAAGTAAAAAAAAAAAAATAGTAAACATACGAGAGTGGAGTGGTTGGGGAAGAAGAAAAAAATGGTGATAATATATATATTTTTTAAAAGGTATGTGATCGGTACATTTTCTTTTTTCTTTTTTTTAAGAAAGAGTAATGTATCACTCATATGTGAATAAGTCAAAGTATACATATGAAAACCATGAGAACCAGAAGCAAATCACACACGGAACCGAAAAAAATAATAGGTTGAAGAAGAAAAAGAAGAAAAGAAAAGCCAAAAGAAATAAGAAATAATTGGAACTAATTTCTGGGTTAATTTGATGTGCGATAAATTCAATTTCAAGTTTAATTTTCGGAATAATTTTTTTTTTTTTTTTTATAGATTCTAAATATGTTTTTATGTTATTTTTAGGTAGACAAGAACTCAAAGATAATTTGGGTGCTAGTGGTTCCAAATAAAGCCTAACACCAAATTAGTGAGTGGATTGTTTCTATTTAACTTAAATTAATTGTTTACAATTATATATATTTTTAGATTTGGTTATCTATGTATTATTATAAATGAATTATTTGTTAAATCATTAATTTCTTGGATTGTTTATTTCAATTTAATTGAGTTGTTTTAAATTATTTAGATTTCACTTTTATTTATTTAATTGTTATTAGAAGAAAATTATTTAATTAGTTAATTGATTTATTAATTATGTATTATGATTTATGATTTGATTTTAGAATATTTATTATTGATAATTATACTTTTATTTAGAAATTGAATATTACAAATTTGCATATGAAAATTATTTGAGTTAAGAAACGAATTAAATGAGATTTTAGAACATCAGGATTGTACCCTCCCCTCTAACAGTCAAGTAGGCTTCATGTGTGTAAATCTTAAAGAGTCGTCCAACACGTGTATGACAGATGTCTGGGAAGTCATTAAGTCGCTCAGTATGTGTATGACAGTTGTTATCCCTAATTTTGTGTGTGTGTTGAGTATCTCCACCATGTATGATAGATTTCCCTAGGTACTAGATTGGTGTAGATTGAGCTTTTATTAGCAAACAAAAATGATTCATACAAGTATTTATATTCCATCATGATATGAGATGTAATTTTAATATTATTTTCAGATGTGAATGAATATGGATCATTGAGATTGTATTTATTATCAGCTTTGTGTTATATATGTTAATTATTATTGAAAATGATTTATTTAATTTTTAAAAGTATATCCATTCATTGGGCGTTAGTGTTCAACCTTTTATATTTTTAAAATCATTTCTCAGGTAATCGTCGGGTCTTAAAGAAATCTCCAGATAGGAAGAGGTGGGCCACTTGATCACATAACATTAAGAAATGACATTTTAATATTATATATATTTTGTATATTACATAGTATCTAGGTTTGCATGCATATATTTATCACTTTAATATTGTAAAATATTTGATTTCTCATTAGTGTTGCTTATATTTTCACTTTTCGGTTTGAAAATGATATTAACCTACTTTATACTTATGTTCTCATATAAAAATAAGTTTGTTTTATATGTTTTATATGATATTACTTATATTTGAAATATTTTTAGAAATATTCATTTCAATTATTATGGGGTGGAATTATTGGTTAAATAATAGTTATATTACTAAAATTTTTATTAAACCACCTTTTATATTGTTAAACTTCCAAATGATTTCTATAAGAAAATTTAAAATCGTATATAAGTTTTCAGTATATCACAGGATCTTTTCGGACTTAAGATGGGAGTTTGGGAGGGTCCTGTCAGTTGGAGTCTCTCCGACAAACCACGTATGAACTGTCTCTCACTCCCTGCCACCCATTAACATACCAAGATTATATATTACCACTCTCTTTTCATATATAAATATTTATGTTTCTTTTCTATACAGAGTTTACTTTTCCTGTCTCATACTATCAATTATTGTCCTTTCTCCCACTAATTATGACAGACCATATGAACTGTCTCCCATTCTATGCCTATGGCCTATTTTGTTATGTGGGATAGGATTTGACTATTTACATGAGATTAGATTGAATTTGATTGGATGAAATAAAATTGGATTAATTTAAATGTAATCTCATGTTTGATGACACCACTACAAGAAAACAACGCATTTATACCGGGATATCCATACCGGGCACTAAAAGCCCGGTATAGAAAATATTTTTTTAAAATTAAATATTATTATCCATACCGGGCACAACCATACCCGGTATGGATAATAATAAAAAAATTTAAAATTTAAGATTTTTGAATATCCATACCGGGCCCACCAAGCCCGGTATGGATAAAATGTTATATCCAGGCCGGGCGGGTCGGTAGCCCGGCCTGGTAAATATTAAAAAAAAATATTCGGACTATCCATACCGGGCGGACGGTCCGCCCGGTATGGAAAAATATACTTATCCAGGCTGGGCAGGTCAGGGGCCTGGCCTGGATAGTATTTTAAAGTTTAAATTTTATATCCATGTCGGGTGGGTGGCCCACCCGGTATGGATAGGTTTCTTATCTAGGCCGGGCGGGTCGGACGCCCGGCCTGGAAAATAAACTAATTTTTTTAAAAAAATAGGATTATCCATACCGGGCGGGTCGCCCGGTATGGATAATCTAGGCTTATACCCGATCCAGCCTCTTCACTTCATTTTTCTTCTTCCTTTCTCCATTTCTTTCTCTCTCTACCTCTTTCTCTCACGTCTAGTGTCCCCCAAACCCTACCCACCCTCAAAGCTCGCTGTGCCGACCGTCCGACCACCGCCGCCGTCGACGCCGACGCTCCTCGTCGCCGATCCGTCGTCGGTTCCGTAGATCTACCAATGTTTGTCTTCTTCTCTTCTTCTTGTCATTCTCTTCTTCTTCTTCATATCTTCTTCTTCTCCATTTGATGTTGTAGATCCCTTTGATTTTGCAACAAAAATGCGATGGTCGGACTGCCACCGCGGCGGCGACGGCGACGGTGGCAGTCCGACCATCTTCTTTTCTCTCACATTTTTTGCTATATGTTGACACTAATTTTTTTATGTTGTAGTTGTTGGTGATTATTTGATCCATCGGGAAAAGGCTCATAATTCTCATAATCAAGGGTAATCGGTGAGTTTCTTAAACATATCATCTTTTTAGCACCCAATATTATAGAATTTTTATGATAAATGAATTATACTTCTTGGATTGGAATATAAATCCTGATATATATATATATATATATATATTTTTGGTGATATCTGATTATGTTTTTTTATTTTTGTTTGTGGGTATGCTTTGTTTTGTGACATGTGGTTTTCGAAAATGATTTTTGCTTGTGATTAGAAGAAGAATGTAGAGGGGAAGATTGATTTGATAGTGCCCACAATAGTATTACAATATTATGCTTCTCATATGATTTTAATGAAGAAATAATAGAGTATACACAACTATATTACAAACAATATGTATAATGGCTCCTTGTCTCACTTAAATCATTTTTGTTTCCGTGAATGTCTACGATGTCTGTCCTAAGCATAAATCAAATTGTTACGTACATATAAAATTATGATGAATTCTACAATTTTAAATGTAAATTTGTAAAGATCAGATGTCGATTTCGACGTATGTTGTTTTCAAGTGAAATGTTGTAGTTGCTATTATACTTTATTTTTTATTTTTTATTTTTTGAGGATTATGCTTTATTTTCTTTAATTATTCAAAAGTCTGCATAGTTTTATGTTAATTTGCAGCCACATGATACATATAAAAACTCAAATTTATTATATTTTAGATTAACTGTAAATTCACATACTTTTATTCAATTTGACTAAGTGAATATCCACCTATATGTAATCAATGATCTATAATATCTATATACATAATTTTCATATAAGTGCTAATTAAAGTTAATTATATAAGTGTAATAATTGTAGATCATTGAGTTTTTCAAATATATATAAATATATATGCTTAGCATTTTGTTAACTACCTGGTTAGCCTACTATATTTATTACTTTTTTAATTTATTTATTTTTAATAATTTTAATTTAATATATATCCATTAATAACTCCTAAAATCTTAAACTTTAAGTTATTGCCTTAAAATTTTTCATATATTGTTATTATTATTATTATTATTTCTATTTGAGTGGGGGAGATATAGACATGTTTAGGGAGACTCGATTGGTAGTTGGATATTGTTTCATTATCATTTGTTGAAGATATGGATTTAGGGGTTATGGATAATACATATAAAAGGTCATTGTAATTTATGTAAATGTTGTGAATGTGGATGTGATTGTGATTGTTTTATTCTTCTTTCGAAGTTTAATGATTTTAATGTAGTTTAACACTATGTTGTTATATGTTTTGTTTTTTAGTGTTATATGCTTTTACATGGATAAGGAGTGGTTAAGATTTTCAAGGTTAACATTCTAAACTCAATTTATAAGGACATAAGATTAAACATTCAATATCTTTAATAATTTCTTTTGTCATTTTGTAAATTTTAGAGTGTCGAAAGAATATAGAGAGTGAGCTAAAAACTTTGTTAAAGCCGCAAATAAACATTCAATAAATACCGGTTTCATCCCTTGCCCTTGCATAAAATGTCTCAATGGGAGGTATCATGACACTAAGATAGTATATGAGCACTTAGTCATTAATGGGATGGATCCTCAGTATACTACTTGGTTCATGCATGAGGAACCCCTGAAAACTCCCACACCTATTGAAAACATTTCCAATACATTTAGAATGTATTGTGATGCAAACCTTGATGGTGGTGATTATGTTGAACCTGATGTTGTAGTAAGAGACGAAGCCATAAATGTTACTTTAGAAGATGTTGAAACTCCTTTATATGAAGGTTGCTCAAAGTACACAAAATTATCGGCTATTGTAACTTTATATAAACTTAAAGCTACTTATGGTTTATCTGATAAGGGGTTTGATGAACTTCTGAACATCGTTCGAGACATGTTACCATCTGATAATGTTCTACCGGAGTCATTATATTCAACAAAAAAGTTGTTGAAAGTGTTTGATTTAGGGTATGAGAAAATTCATGCATGCATCAATGATTGTAAACAAGTTCGACTTGCATGTGCGGAAGTTGAAAATGATTGGGGAAAGCAAGTCAAAGGGAAAAGGAAGAGAAAATGGCATCCTATATGGAAAAAAAGATCGATTTTCTTTGATCTTCCGTATTGGGAGGTAAGATTTTTAATTGAAATCTTAATATAACTTATTCTATTATGTAAGCTATTCTAGTATATACAACTATGCTATAATCTTAATATGCTATAATCTTATGAGCATGCTTATATGATACATACACCATTAGATGTGTCTGAATTTGACCCTAATGTGGATGATAGTGAGGATTATGCTTGGATAGATTGTGAGGAATTGGTTGTAAACATGTAATGGTAATGAATTATTCTCGTATATTTTCATATTTTATTTACAATATGTGTGAACATATATTGTTTGTGTTTGTGTTTATGTTTGCGGGGAGACAGAGTCTCTAAAATGGTTGGATATATTGTGAAATTACTTTGTTATTTACATTGCAGGTAAACTAAGTTTTTGGTAACGTCGACAAACAGGGGAAACTCTGTCAAAATTTGCGTAGCCTTGATAATGTTATCCTTGAGTTGGCTACTAATATAGGTGATTTCCATAACATTTTCAGATGTCGACTGAAGGAACATCGACTGGTCAGTCTTCCAGTAGCTCCAATGGAGATAAGAAAAGAAAAGGAAGAGGTCACAACCGTTTGGACTATGAGAAAATGGCCAAGGTCAAAGCAACAAGGATACAAATAAATAACGTTGGACAACCAATTGGTGAAAATTCCGTAATCTATAGTTCAGGTTGTGGAGCAATTGCAGCTCAGATGATACCTATAACCTATAGTAGCTGGAATAAGATACCACAATCTTTAAAAGATACATTGTGGGAGAATGTAAAGGTATATACTGGTTTCATTTTTTAATAATATTAAAGTTACATATTTAATTTTACAACATATTTGTATTTAACAAACGTATAATTGCAGTTACGACTTGGTGCTGATGATTCCATGAAAGTTCAAACATTAAAATCAATGAATAAGTGTTGGAGGCACTATAAAGGCGGAATAACAAAACAAATTAAAGATGTTCTTCCAGGCCCTGATGCGCACAGAAGATACGAAATGTTAAAACCATCTAATGTCAGTGATCAGGATTGGATTGCATTTGTCAATCAGCGCTTGTCTCCAGAATTTGAGGTAATTATGCATTCATATTCTTAAGATGACATAAACATGTACGTTTAATGAATTTTGATTAAGTTTTACAATATTTCAGAATACTAGTAACTATTATAGGGAGTTATCAAAGAAGAATCGTACTCCACATACATCAAGCCGTAAAGGAATGGCACGCCTACGCGAAGATTTGGTAAGAGTTTAATCTATTGTTATGATTATATTACACGTGTATAGCATTTATTTTTCGAATCAGTATATTTTTTGTATATATGAATATCAATGTTAGAGAGCGAAAAAAGTGGGTGCAAATGAAGATCCTGAAGTCGATAGAGTTGACATATGGATAGCCAGTCACAAGCACAAAGATGGGAGCGCAGTGAATGAGGAAACAACGGATAAAATTGTATGTTATGTTAATTTGATCAATGGTGGTGTTGATTGTATTACATATGTATAGTTTTTTTAATTAATATTAACATCATGACACATAATTTTTAGGCACAAATAGAGTCACTTCATCAACAAACCCAACAATCAGTTAAAGATGATGCTGTCACACAAGTTATGGGTAAAGAGCATCAAGGTAGAGTTCGAGGATTGGGTCATGGTGTAACACCATCTATTGTATAAGCATCTGTGGTTGGTAAACAAAGTTTCACACAATACCAACAACATGTCGATGGTGAGATGGCAACCATGAAACAGACAATTACTAATTTGACAAACTTTCATGACTCATTTGCCGAACGTAGATCAAGCTCAAATATTAGCATGTATTCCTCCCACACAGCCGGTAAACGACTCACAACATTTAATTTCTTTGGTTAATTATATTTTCTAGTACTTAGAATTAATTTTTTTTCAGTTTCCATGTTTTCTATAAGTTAATGTAATAATTTCAAAAAAATTGTTTTAGATAGACATGTTTTTTTAAATTATATATCTTGCTTGCATGTATATTTAGTGAGAAAATATTATTTTTGTTGGATCGATTGTGAAAGATTGGAGAAGTTTGATAATTTGCAGGGAAATTAAATTTTGGATAAGTTCGAAAAACAGGGGAAACTCTGTCAAAATTTATAAAAATTTGATTGAGTTTAAGTGTATAGCTTTATATATTGCGTTTGTTATTGTCAAATAAGGGCATTTATTTTGTTTTTCTTCGATACTCATGTTCCCTCACAACAATGTTATATTTTTTTTCGTAGACACAATATTCAAGTGGCTCCAATGCGATGGGATCTAGTAGTAGTGTTCAATTTGCTGAGCCTTTAGCTAAGGTAAAATATTTGCTGAAGTTATATTATTTATTTTTTCTAATGAATTAAAACCATTATAACACCACATATATATATATACTTATAATCTTTTTTTATATTTATTTGACAATATTTGCAAATGTTAAAACCATCTAATGTCAGTTATATTATTTATTTTTTCAATTTTAGTTTATAACACCATATATAAATATATAATCTTTAAAATATGTTGATATGAGTAAATGTTTAAATTCTTTTGCATACAGTCTAAATCTCGGGGCTCGTCAAGCCAAGCTGGTGGATCGAACAGTAATCAATGCAAATTATTAGATTGGATGGGTAGAGGAATAATGGTGGCAGAAGCGGAAATTGATTCAAATGACCCCTATGCTAAAGTTCATCATCTCGAGCTTAGTCCAGATTATTGGCGTGTTTCCGTCAAGAAAGTATTGGTTAGTGTTTCACTTCCTCGACCTACCAACGATCTACTAACTCTAGATGACGCATTAAATTCATTTGTAGCTTGGCCAATAAAATATATTGTACTTTAGATTATGTATTGATTATACTCGGTATAATTTTTTGTAATGTACGTATAACGTTAGATTATATAAATTTAATGTTGGATTATTTATTGAGTATTTATGTATGTTGGATTATTTATTGAGTAAATATGTTTGCAGTTTTGATGCAAAATATCAAAATTAAAAATTATGTATTTTTTTTTTATTAAAAGATTTTCCATACCGGGCCGCCCGGTATGGATAAAATTTATCCATACCGGGCCACCCGGTATGGATATTTGATACATACCGGGCTCGGACCGGGTATAGACAAAAAATATCCATACCGGGTCGGCCCGGTATGGATAAATTTTATCTATACCGGGCGGCCTAGTATGGATATTGCAGATCGACCACTCGGGTCGACCCGCATGCAGAATCCATACCGGGTTCAGCCCGGTATGGATATTTAATATGCATACCAGGTATCCGCCCGGTATGCATATTCAGACTATCTATACCATGGGCAAGCACGCCGGATGTGCTGCCCGGTATGGATAGTCAACCATACCGGGACCATACCGGGCAATGCCCGGTATGGTTGACCTGTTTTCTTGTAGTGCACATCTCCACCTCTACCGTTTCCAGCTCCTCCACCACCAACCTCCTCTCTCTCTCATTACCCCCAAACTCATCCAAAACCTATGCCATTTTCAGTCGTAGGACAGATGACGGAAACGACGGAGGTGTCGATGTCTTGGAATAGTGGTGTAGATGACACAGATCTCAGCCTCATTAGTGAGTTCTTGGTTGAAGAATCGACAAATGGTGGAAGGCAAGTGGTTCGATCGAAGAGAGAGAAGAATGGAGAAGAGAGAGAGAAGGACGATCGATACTAGCGCAAATCGACATAAGGATGTGGGAGAAATGAACAACAGTGATGACGGAGTTGGAGGAAAAAGAGCCAGAAAGGAGAGAGAGCAGACGGTGGGATAAAATTAACCCATCTTCTCAATGGGTTTCAATTAACTCATTTTAGTGGGATAAAATCTACAGTGGGATAACTTAGTGAAGGTCACTTGATTGGACCAAACATGGGTTTGGACATAAAATTTGTCCAAACCCAATCCCATCGTGGCAAACAAACATGGCCTAATTTAATTGCCTAAAGATGGGTATCATGTCACCTTGCTTACCAAGATTATATTATTTTTATTGAACTTTAAAAAATATCCAATTAGAATATATTAAATCTCATCTCATCACCACACTCCTAGTATTTATCACCACACTCCCAGTCATACTCATTCTCAACCACTCTGTACATTTGACGTTCTCAACCAAACAAGTATTTAATTGTTTATTTACTTTTTTATGGTTTTGCTTTAGTGGTCTATATCAAGGCCAAAATTTTCATTTCAGTTCAAACAAATTTTAGGGGTGTGGAATTCTGTCACTGTTCACCAACCCTCTTCCCCTTTTTTATATATAGTTAATAGAAATTATTTGGAGAAGATATATATTTTTGTATAATTAATTTATGTTAATTAATAAACATAATTTCAGTTTTTAAATTATGGGATTCAAAAATGTTTTGAAAAATTATAGATTTAAAATATTTGTTAAATGTTTGTGTTGTGTTTTGTAGACCATTGTTTTTTTTTTTTTTTTTATTTACTGGCACCATATTAAAACATTGTCAAAATTAGTTGAGATCAGACTTTGAAGTACAACTCGGATCTCTACTCCCAAAAATGAGAGAGGGAAACCCAAGTAACATGGGAAAAGTACATACAAATTAAAAGGGATGGATTCGCTTTGAACTCAGAACATAGGCATTGGTGAGGGGTTGGTTTACCACTCCAGCACCTCTACTTTGTGCATAAGTCATTGCCTTTTAAAATCACATAATAACATATTTGTAACTTAGATGATAAGGATTATATTATTGCAAAGAATATCTATAGGGTTTTTTTTTCCTTTTTTTTTTTTATATCCTAACAAAAGATTTGTTGAATTTATCAATAGTTGATATTAAATAGATCAAATCGTTGGAACATGTTCATCACTATTTATAAAAAAAAAAAAAAAAAAAAAAATCCTACATACACATTTGTAAAATGCGAATGATGGAATATGAACTTTTATCATTAAAGTGAATCAAGAAATGAAAAAAAAAATATATATATATATATATATATATATAGAGAGAGAGAGAGAGAGAGAGAGAAAGAGAGTTATGGGAGTTATTAAATATTAACTGTTGAATTATTATTCAAGGAATTATTAAAAATTCAAGGTTTAAAGTTTAAAATAAAATAAATAAACTATTAAAAGAAAATAAATTTCTCTTAACCAACCTTATGACTAAACAATCATATAACTTTTTTTCTAACCAAAAAAAAAAAAAAAAAAAACCATAATACAAATATAGTAGTTTAATTTACGATATAGTAGAAAATAATTGTAAGGTAAATGTAGAATTAATCCTAAGAGTATCTCCAATGCAAATTTCTATTTGATTGAATTTTTTATCACATAGGATGAATAGATAATGAATGTTAAAAACTCTCTCCAATGCAATCATCTAACCAAAATATGGAGATGATGTAGCAAATTTCTTTTAGAGAATATGGAGAGAAACTCTAATAGAAATACCGACTAAGATATTTAACCTTTTCTAACCAATTAAAAGATATGGAGATGTATCTCACCCCACCTCATTTTAATTGTAAAATAAAAAGAAGAGAGAGAAACACACAGATTTGACCATAAAGTACATATAATTTGATCATAAAAATATGTTCTAATTAATTAACATATTAATATAATATTCAAATTTACCGTGAAGTCTTATGAAACTTATAACGTATTTTAAAGTTTGTTAAGATAATCTGTAACTTTGCAGTAAATTTAAATAAAAATGTCTCAAAAAATTAATATTAAAATTACAACCTTCCTCGCAAAAAATTGCCATAATACACATGGTTTTTCATAACTTAAAAGTTTTGTTTTGGTGCATTTAATATAGCATGATAGTAAAGAATAAAAAACAAAAAAAAAAATGGTATTCAATAAAAAAAATTTTGTGTGGGGTTTCATATATCTTATCTTATAAGAATAGGCATTCTAATTATATTTGCAATATAAGAAGGGTACCGCCTTTCTTAATATTATAAATATAACATCTTTGCCAGTCATTCCAAATCTCTCCAAAAAAAAAATCTTTTCAATACTAGGGCTACATCTTCTTCATTTTTCTCTTTTATGGTTTCATTGAGTTTCATATCAATTATGAAACAATATGGTGTTATACTGTTAATAAGAGAGAAACATATCATACTTTCATTGAGAGTAGTCATGGTGTATTTTGATTTTAGTATGATTGGATCAACAACCTTCAAGAATTTTCAGATCAATGGCAGTAACCAACTAGTTGATCTGCACATATATGGATGCAACCGGATCTTCACATCTACGGTTGTAACAAACCAAATCTCTAGCTTTTGAACCAAATCTGGATCTTCACATATTTGGAACTGAACTGCCAGATATTCACATCTATGGCAACAACCTAGTAGATCTTCACATATGTGGAAGCAAATTATATATGATACTTTTGTGTCCAGATATTTATTTAATGTTTGGCACAAATACAGTAAATATACTTCTATATATAGATAAAACTTAAATTTAATTAAATTGAATAATAAATGGAAAGGAAAAATAGAATTAAACTTTTGATGGATTTTTTTTAATTATAGATTTTTGCGGAATTCAAAGATTATATATATTTTATATTAATTTTGTTAAAATTTCTTAAGAACTCTAATGAAATTTTGAGGAAAATAGTAAAAATTGTTATAAATTTTTTCTTTATAAAAATCACATTAAAATTCATCATTTAAATGAAATCTATGAGATCAATGATTTTTTTTTAATACACTTAAATTTTATTGGATTCTATACAAATAATTTAATACACCTAAATTATGATAAATTTTATATAAATCTGGATTGACTATACTAAGATTTAAATGAAATCCATTTAAATCTAGATTCGATGTACCCAAAATTTTAAAATGCTTTAAATTTCAATGAATTTTAGATTGAATACACCCCTCTAATTTGACTTCGTAGTTAGTTAAAGTAAGAGGTTTTTGCTTTTTCCATTAACAATCTACATTGGACTTAGTAAGTTGTTATTTTTTAAGTGTTCAAACAAATTACAAGTACCAAAAAAAAAAAAATTAAATTAAAAAGTAAGAAATCCCAACTTTTAAGAAGTATCTCTTACCTTTAAAAAAGTGCTGTTAAATCCTAACGGTGAATGGTCAAAAGACTAAAGTTCTCCAATATTAAAAAATTAATATATTAGCATTTTAATTTTAAATTTATTTATATATTATTATTTAAATTATGTGATTATGTTAAAGTAGGTTTTGAGATTGCATAAGATAGATTTGATAATGTTTTGTAGTCATATAAATATATTTTATTCCGATAGAAAATTATTTATTTTTTTGTTATAAGTTCGATCTAGTTTGATTGTCGATCAATGGTTTGACAATTAATTGATGATTAAACCGAATACTAGTCGACTAACCACTAGCAAATTCGTTGTATTGTCCAAAACATGCAAACGTAAAAAAAGAGAACACATTTCCACGCCTAATCAAGATTGCAAAAAGAAAACCTGTGACATAAAATAAAAAATAGAAACTATTAATTGAAATTTGTCAAAAACACATGAAAGGGTGATAAAATTTAAGTTTTCTCACCCGATGCTCATGCAACAGAAATAAATTTTACAAGGAAGACCAGACATCATACCTAGCTAGCACTGTTGGTGAACATGGCCTAAGCAATTAACAAAGTCTCATTGCACTCCTACAAGAGGAAAACAAAAGTGAACATAATGATCCATCATTGCACATAATAACATACTAATCAATATTTGATTGCAAGATATATATGTATAAATCCAGACAAACATAGATGTTTTCATAATGGAAAGTATACAAGGACCTAAAAGTTGACTGCCTTTCATGAAACCATAGCAAACAGGCCATTGGTAATATGCATATTTGATGACACCGTATTCTCCTAGACCTTGAACTTCAATAATAACAAGACGCAGCCACTAAAGTCGCAACGAAGAGAAGAGGAAGGATTAATTCTGTTTGAGTAGAAAATGAAATGCTTTCTGTTTCTCCTTACATTCTTCCCACACCAAATCAATAACATCTTGTAAAGATACTTTATGATCCTTCCATGGTTTCTTGATATTGGTGTTTGTCTGACAACTAAATTTCAGCAATACATGGTGATAGATTATGTGAATAGACACTTATATGCAGCATGTCAAATGTAGAGTTTTGTTGCTTTTAGTTGTCAAAACTCTCTTAGACTAGAAAAGCAATGAAATGTGGTTTAGCAACATGATCCTTAATATGTTACTTCAACAATGAGTGTTGGCATAATGTATCACCTGCAGACATCTAAAGCAAAATCTAAGGGATCAAGATCTTCACAAAACCATATAATTTATGCAGAGAAAGTTATGATAACACCCAGGCAAGGCAGAATAGTACTAACCACAACAAAATCATCTTGCAAATTTTCTGATTTGATTGCTGGCAATCATCCTAGTGCAGGAGACTTGATACTTGTCTTAGCAGAGAATTCATACAAAGATTGTCATGAACTGCATTTACAGAGAGAAAATGTAAACAAAATGAAATAGTGTATTTCTCCATCCCCATAGTAGGTCTTGATTCAGACGATCTTGAGATAGGCTGTCTCATAAAATTTTTCAAAAACAAAAGCAAAGACAAGCTGTCTCCAGTCAGCCATGGAGTCAGATTGGAAAAGTTTGTCTAGAAAAATTATTTTTAACAAGCATTATCAACATTTTTTATTGGGTTTTTAAAAAAACAATATTATAGATAAAAAATTTCATTATCATTTTCGGAAACAATTTTGAAAACACTATATTACGCAATGAATCCAGTGGCACCCTAAATTATTGTTTTCAACATAATACTTATATTTTCCAAACGTCATTCATCTCCAAAATCTTAAAATGTTAGAGAGTATCAATTAACCAACAGAACCAAAAAAAAAAAAATACAAATCTAGCATAATATTTCACGTGCCAAGATCACAACAGGATGTATGGTGCATGCCTCTCGATAGACTAAGTCTATTATTATTGGAAAGGATAAAGCTCAAATCTGAATGTTAAAATCAGGTAGGTTGCTGCAATGAATGTGAGATCCGGTTGGTTACTGCCATAGATGTGAAGATCCAGTTGCTTGCTGCCATAGATGTGATGAACTTGCTGGTCGAGATGGAGTTGGGAGCTAACCTATACCATCGTGGGGCAAATCCATATAAGGTGTCACCTTGTCCAATTGCCACACTGAGATGTTCCCTTCACCAAGAGAGCCATACGTATTAAACTGAGAAGCCACTAGATATCGGTTCAGGCAGCACAAGACCCCTTGTGGAGAATATTGCTGAAGGTCTTTGATGTGGTTGGTTGCTTCTACGCATGTGAAGATCTACTAGGTTGCTGCCATAGATGTGAATATTTGGCAGTTCGGTTACAGGTATGTGAAGATCTAGATCTGGTTCAAAAACTAGAGATCTAGTTTGTTACAACCGTAGATGAGAAGATCCGGTTGCATCCATATATGTGCAGATCAACTGGTTGGTTACTGCCATTGATCTGAAAATTCTCGTAGGTTGTTGATCTGATCATGCTAAAATCAAATTAAAATACACCATGACTACTCTCAATGATACTATGATGTGCTTCTCTCCTATTAACAGTATACAACCATACTGTTTCATAATGATATGAAACTCAATGAAACCATAAGAGAGAAAAATGAAGAAGATGCAGCCCTAATATTGAATTTTTTATTTTTTATTTTTGTTTTTTTAAGAGATTTGGAATGATTGGCAAAGAAGTTATATTTATAATGTTAAGAAAGGGATACTCTTCTTATATTGCAAATATAATTAGAATGCCTATTCTTATAAGATAAGATGCAACATCACACAAAATTTTTTTATTTAATACCAATTTTTTTTTTTTATATTCTCTACTATCATACTATATTAGATGCACCAAAACAAAACTTTTAAGTTATGAAAAACCATGTATTATGCAATTTTATGCGGGGAAGGTTGTAATTGTAATATTTATTTTTCGAGACATTTTCAATCAAATTTGGCGTGAACTTACGAATTATCTTACCTAACTTTAAGATACGTTATAAGTTTCATAGACTTCACGGCAAATTTGAATATTATGTTAATATTTTAATTAATTAGAACATACTTTTATGGTCAAATTATATGCATATATACTTTATGATTAGTCCATTTGGCATGAGACTAATGTTGTCTACAATTCAAAAGATAAGATGACTATCTAGAGTTAATTGTATTGTACTTTTGTGTCCAGATATTTATTTAATGTTTGGCACAAATACAGTAAATATACTTCTATATATAGATAAAAATTAAATTAAATTAAATGTAATAATAAATGGAAAGGAAGAATAGAATTAAACTTTTGATGAATTTTTTTTTTTAATTATAGATTTTTGTGGAATTCATAAATTATATATACTCCATATTGAGTTTGTTAAATTTTTTTAAAAATTTCAATTAAATCTTGAGGAAAATGGTAAAAGTCTGTTAAAAGTTTTTTACTTCATAAAAATTATTTTAAAATTCATTCAAATTCATCATTTAAATAAAATCTATAAAGTCAATGACTTTTTAATACATTTAAATTTTATTGGATTCTATATAAATGTGAATTTAATACACCTAGATTTTAATAGATTTCATATAAATCTAGATTGAATACACCAAGATCTCAATAAATCCCATTTAAATTGAATTGGATACACTAAAAATTTTAAAATCTTATAAATTTTAATGAATTTTAAATTGAATACACCCCTCTAATTTGACTTTGTAGTTAGTTAAAGTAAGAGGTTTTTGCTTTTTCCATTTAACAATCTACATTGGACTTATTAAGTTGTTATTTTTAAGTATTTAAACAAATTAAAACTATCAAAAAAAAAATGTAATATTAAAAAAGTAAAAATCCTGACTGTTCACTTAATTCAAAATCACTTGATTATTTTTAAAATTATTTTTTTTCCCAAATCTATCATTTCAAAAATAATATATTTCCAATTTAATCCTAATAACATATTGTACAATTCGTTTTTGACATAATGCTTAAAAAAAAAAAAAGCTTAATACCCTTTTTTTTTGGTAAAAAGTAACTTGGAATTAGTGAAATCATTAACATTTCAACACGAAAATTTGAGTTTTCATTTTGTTTTATAAACGACATGAAAATCGTTTCTATGTCACTATGTTAGTTCAAATGGGCCCTTATTATTTGAGAAATTTTTTTTTTATCAACTATTGGTGAAAGAAGGCTCGTCGTCCCTTAAATTTTAAGAAATTCACTTTGGTCCATTTGACCAAATTGCTAACAGTCAGACGTAATGGAATGACTAAATGTCAAAAATACTCTTATCTTCTATCAAATATTAAATTAAATTAGGTTAGCAAAATTTATATAAAATTTAATAAAATAAAATAAATAATTTAAATCTCCACCATCCATCAAATTGTGATGGATGGTGGAGATTTAATTTAAAAATTAAAATTCAAAATAAACTAAAAAAACCACTAAAAATCAAAGGTTTGAATCCATATGAGTTCAACTAAGTTCATTGAACCTAGGAACCCAGATGGAGTTCATGTTGGAGAGTTAATTAAAAATTCAAAATTTAAATTCAAAATAAAAATCAATGGTTCATTGGGTTTGAACCCGGATAAGGTCAACTATGTTCATCTATAGTTAAAAAAAAAAAAAAAAAGTCCATCAAAAGTTTAATTCTATTCTTCCTTTCCATTTATTATTATGTTTAATTAAATTTGAGAAGAAATTCTATTCTTCCTTTCCATTTATTATTACATTTAATTAAATTTAAGTTTTATCTATATAGAGAAGTATATTCACTGTATTTGTGCCTAACATTGCATATATATCTGGACACAAAAATACAATACAATTAACTCTACATAATCATGTTATTTTTTGAATTGTGGACAACATAAATCTTATGCCAAATGGATAAAATACACACATAATTTGACCATAAAAATACATTCTAATTAATTTACATATTAATATAATATTCAAATTTGCCGCGAAGTCTTATGGAACTTATAATGTATTTTAAAGTTTGTTAAGATAATTTGTAACTTCAGAGCAAATTTGAATGAAAATGTCACAAAAAATTAATATTAAATTACAACCTTGCCCGCATAAAATTGCCAAATTGCCATAATATATGGTTTTTCATAACCTAGAAGTTTTGTTTTGGTGCATCTAATATAGTATGATAGTAAGGAATAAAAAAAAAAAAAAATGGTACTAAACAAAAAAATTTTGTGTGGTGTTTCATCTTATCTTATAAGAATAGGCATTCTAACTATATTTGCAATATAAGAAGAGTGTCACTTTTCTTGACATTATAAATATAACTTCTTTGCCAGTCATTCCAAATCTCTTAAAAAAGCCAAAAATATATATACCTTTTCAATATTAGGGCTACATCTTCTTCATCTTTCTCGCCTATGGTTTCATTGAGTTTCATATCAATTATGAAACAATACGGTGTTGAACTGTTAATAGGAGAGAAACACATCATAGTATTGTCGACGTTGGATTTCATTCGACGAGTAATCAATACCCAATACCTACAATCAATGTGAGAAAGCATAAATACCAAAAAAAGACAGACAAATATCGAGAATCAAACAAGGAACACGGAGCTTTTACGTGGTTCGGCAATAATAGGCCTACGTCCACGACTGTCTGTCTCTTAAATTCTGCAGAGTAACAGTATGTTATTGATTATTCTCTGATGATGTTACAATAATCTTAATCCCTATTTATAGGGAAAGAGGTGTTACAATTCTGGTTGTAGCAAATCAGGAAAAGAATCCAGGATTAATTACATTCCCAAATAATCAGGAAAAATAAGGAAAAGAATTATAAATTAATTATGCTTCCTAATGTGTTTGAATAATATCAAGAAACTGCTTCCATAAAATCAGGGATGATGTTGATTCGGTTTGAATTCGAATAGACTTCCATATCTGATGAGGAAATCACGGTTTGATTGGGTAACTACCATATTAGGAGAGAGAATCATGGTTGATATAGGCAACTGCATGTTCTGGAAGATACTGTATTCATTACGCTTCTGAGCGAGCTGATTATTATGGCGGTCTGTGAGCTTGAGCTCGTATAGCGAGCTACGTATGAGGCAAGCTGCGGTCTGACTGTGTTCACAGGTCTGTTGATATCAGCTGAAGGATTCACCTGAGGGAGCTGAAGAGTTTGCTAGCCTTAGAATCGATATTGGACCTCGTCTGATGGGCCTTGACTGGGTTGACTTTTATCGGGCCTTCTTATTGGGCCTGAATTGGGTTTTTACCAGCCCATTTAATGAGTCCGAAAAATACATATAACAAGTATCATTGAGAGTAGTCATGGTATATTTTGATTTTAGCATGATCAGATCAACAACCTACCAGAATTTTCAGATCAATGGCAGTAACCAACCAGTTGATCTGCACATATATGGATGCAAGCGGATCTTCACATCTATGGTTGTAACAAACTAGATCTCTGGCTTTTGAACCAGATCTGGATCTTCACATATCTGGAACCGAACTGCCAAATATTCATATCTATGGAAGCAACCTAGTAGATCTTCACATACGTGGAAGCAACTAACCACATCAAAGACCTACAGCAATCGTCTCCACAAGGGGTCTTGTGCTGCTTGAACCGACAACTAGTGGCTTCCAGTATAATACGTATGGCTCTCTTGGTGAAGGGAACATCTCAGTGTGGCAATTGGACAAGGTGACACTTTATATGGATTTGCCCCACGATGGTACAGGTTAACTCCCAGCTCCACCTCGGCCAGCAAATTCATCACATCTATGGCAGCAAGCAATCTTCACATCTATGGCAGTAACCAACCGGATCTCACATTCATGGCAGCAACCTACCTGATTTTAACATTCAGATTTGAGCTTTATCTTTTCCAATAATAATAGCTTTAGTCTATCGAGAGGCATGCACCATACATCCTGTTGTGACCTTGGCACATGAAATATTATGCTAGAATTGTATTTTTCCTTTTTTTTTTTTTTTGGGTTGATTAATTGATACTACCTAAAATTTTAAAATTTTCTGAGATGAATGATGTTTGGAAAATATAAGTAATATTTTCAAAAAAAAAATTTAGGGTGCTTTTGTATTCATTGTATAAAAAAGAGCTCTCAATAGTTAATACTGTCACAAAAAATGATAATGAAACTTTTGATCTATGATATTGTTTTTTAAAAGTCCAAAAAAAAAATGTTGATAATGCTTGTTGAAAATAATTTTACTAGACAAACTTTTCCAACCTGACTGCATGGCTGACTGGATACAGGCATACAGCTTGTCTTGCTTTCATCTTGAAAAATTTTATTCGTCTCAATCAAGACCTAATGTGGTGATGGAGAAACACACCATTTCATTTTATTTACATATTCTTTCTGTAAATGCAGGTGACAATCTTTGTATGAATTCTCTGCTAAGACAAGTATCAGGTCTCCTTGTTCCAAACGAATAGGTCTCCTGGACTGAGATGATTGCCAGCAATCAAATCAGAAAATTTGCAAGATGATTTTGTTATGGTCAGTATTATTCTGCCTTGCCCGGGTGGTATCATAACTTTGTCTGCATAAATTATGTATATGGATTTGTGAAGGTCTTGATCCCTTAGGTTTTGCTTTAGATGGCTTCAGGTGATACATTAAGCCAACACTCATTGTTGAAGTAACGTCTTGAGGATTATGTTGTTAAACCACATTTCATTGCTTTTCTAGTCTAAGAGAGTTTTGAAACTAAAAGCAACAAAACCCTACGTCGTACATGCTGCATGTAAGTGTCTATTTACATAATCTATCAACGTGTATTGCAAAAATGTAGTTGTCAGACTAACACCAATTTATTTCTGTTTCATGCATCAGATGAAAAAACTGAAATTTTACCACCCTTTCATGTGTTTTCGACAAATTTCAAGTAATAGTTTCTGTTTTTTATTTAATGTCACAGATTTTCATTTTGCAATCTTGATTTGGCGTGGAAATGTATTCTCCTTTTTTACGTTCTTATGTTTTGGGCAGCACAACGAATTTGCTAGTAGTTAAGTTCAACACTACATATGATAGTTGTAGTGGGTGGGCGGACTGCTTTTTATCTTACTGCTTGTGCTTGTAGGACAGCGACTTGTAAACACCCTCTCTGCAGTTGTTTATTCCGGTGTGCACTAGAAGAACCATCTTGCCAGGACGCTAGGAATTGGAAGAAATAGAAATCTACAAGATATTTCTTTATTTTTCCCTTTATTCATTGTCTATGGTACTGCTTGTTTTTATCTTGTCCCGTGTTGGAAAATGATGGCCCTTATGCCTAGTGTGCGGAGGCTCAAGCATATACGTTATCCATTTCGGTTACTGTTATTATTTTTAATCTGTAGAGGACATTGGAGCAAATGTCATATATCCCACATGCAGCTATGGATCCCAAAAGTTCTATGGGGTCTTCACATGGTTTTGGATGCCAAATATGCTGCAGGATTGAAAAATCATCATGTTTACAGAAATATATTGACACCATATGTGGAATCACTCCATCTTGAAAAATATTTTACGGTTTTATTGAAAATTGATGCTATTGAAAATTGATCCTTTTGGGAAATTCTTCAAGTTGAAAAATAATTCAAAATTGATTTGCGAAAGTGACTATTTGAAAGGGGTAAAAGGACAATAGTGTCTTTATAAAATTACAATTTCAAAAAATTTCAAACCTAAATGAATAGTCTCAAACTCTCGAGCACATTACTGTCAGACAGCAATCACTACTCTCAAACGACAAAACTAAGAAGAAGCCGACGAGGTAGCTGACAGGGATGACTTGAACGACCAACAAGGACAACGTGTACATTCCAATTTTCGTTTAGATTCTCAAAACAGAGAAGAAGCCAGCCAATATCCGAATTGGACAAGTCCGATATGATTAATTTCACTTGCAAAAATACATGTCATATCATTTGTTGGGATAAATTTGATATATGCATTGGAATGTCTAGTATTATTAGAGAAAAAATTCATATTTACCAAAAACTATAGATTTATGATGTTATAATTATAATTAAGGTTTTAAAACTCGTTACCCGTTACTCAATTGGTGAGGCAATGAGTAGTGAGTTTTTGATTATTTGACGAATACTTGATTTGACTATCGATCAACGGTCAAATCATTGACTGATGATCAAACTGGGTCGAACTTGTAAGAAAAAAAACTTAAATAACTTTTTATAGAATTAAAATACAATCATATGACCACAAAATATAATCCAAGTTATCTCATGCAATCTCAAAAACCATTGTAGCCAATCCTATAATTAAAATAATAATATATGAATAATTTTAAAATTAAATAATAATATATTAATTTTTTAAGATTGGAGAACTTTAATCTTTTGACTATTCATAGTTAGGACTTAACAACAACTCTCTAGAGAGAAGGGTATTTCCGTTGAGTTTTCAAAATCTTAAGGGAGGTTTATGTCATTATGGCCAGAACTTAATATCAGTGTAATTTCATCAAACCTCAGGGAATTTGTCCTAATACATAATTACACAAACAACCCTCACACTTTCTCAACCTTCTCTCTCATGTGCCTTGCATCTTCTTCTTTTCTCACATCTTTTTCTTTTCTATCCTTTTCTTTTTTCTTATTGTTCTTTCAATATGCCATTTTTTTCTTTCTTTCTTCGTGTTGTGTGTATTTATTTATTATTGAATCACCAGATTTGAAGGAGATGAACAGCAATGAGGGTGACAAAGATGAACGACAGAGACGATGAGCAGTGTGGACAAGCAACTGGCTAGTTGGTGGTAATAATGGTCAGCTAGCTAGGATTAGAGTTTGGTGGTCAAGGAGTTTGGTGTTGTTCGAGTTGCGAGTTGGATTAGTGAGTTGTGGGTTGATTTGTGAGTTGGCGAAGTTGGCCCGAGTTGGCCAAGTATTCGCCCTGCTCGATTTGAACCCCTCAATTTGGGGGTCATCGAATCGGCACGATGCCGATAACTAAGTAATCATCGAGAACTCAGTTGAACAATGGTTATAATTATTATTTTAAACTAACTTCTCTCATATAAATTTCAAAGTACAATAGGGAATTTGAATTAGTTTCATTGAGAAGTTTGGTGACTAATCAACTATGCCTATGACTACAATCATGATAAATTCTTGATCTCCATTTTCAAACATTACATTCATTTAATATATATATATATAAGGAATATTATATTATCCAAATAATATGGTAAATTGATTTATAACATAACATCAGAATCATCATAACACTCGTCTTGACACATTTTGTTAAATAAAAAAGTTTGATTGTTATAAATAATTGTGCAGTGACAATTCTAGGTGCAATTACCAAATTTATTTTTATCATTTTGGGACTTCCGTAAAAATAACCCCAACGGGAAAAAATAAAATAAAATCAATTAGAAATTAAATAAAAATCTTTACAATCACAAAACAATTTTTAACAGTTTTGAACTAATTTAAAACACACCGTTGTCTTTTTTTTTTTTTTCATAAGCACACACCATTGTTTTCTTTTTTTTTTTTTTTTTTATCTTACTTCAAGTATCTCAAAATAAATTGAAGGAAAAAAAAAAAAGGAAATTTGATATAAAAGTGGTTTTTACAAATAATTATGAACTAACTTATGAATACAACTTATAAGTTTTGATTCCTTTGGCATTCACTTTTGATCTCTTATTAATAAAAACATATGGATTTGATAATCATTATTGGTTGGATAAGATTACTCATCAATAATAACTTTGAGATTGATTATAAGAGTAGTTATTGAATTATTAAAATATATTTAAGATTTGTTATTGATGGATAACTTTACCCAATCAATAAGATAGTCAAATCTAAAACGTAATTGATCTTTTCCTATCTTACAAAATAACTATCCAAATCATATTAGTATTTAACTTCGTCCATGCAAATCCATTACTTGTTTCAAATGCCAATTTCATTAAAGTAAAAGAAAAGAATTTATTTTTTTTTTAAAAAATCCTTATCTTATTTGGCACTGTAGTGAATTAAAAACAACCCAACAGCCAACCAGCTGAGTTATATGAAACTGAGGAACATGAGACATAATGCACACATCTGGGCGGCAGTTGAAACAGTTGCATGACACATTCAAATTAAAAAATAAAAATATAAATATATTTAAAAAAAAAAACCCACAAAACACTTGAAACTTAACTGAAGTGTCTAGTTCCACAGGCTTAACAAGATTTTGTCAGTTACCATTTGTCTTTTTTTCCCCTCCAATTCCTGCATTGTTGCCTATTGTTACGCTCTCCATTTTTTGTCATTCATCTTTCCATCTGTTTGTTTTTTTGTTTTCTAGCTTATGCTTTGATTTTGCAGTCCTTCGCTTTTGACAAACACAAATATCTTTTAGATGGCTTGTCCTCTTCAATCATCATCTCTAAGATTCCTCTTTAATATTCCTTCATTCTATTCTTGTCTACATAATTATCCTCCAAACTCAATTAAAAAACGGAAAAAAAAAATTAATTAAATCAATATAAAAGGACCCTTATGGTCTGTCATTTGCGAACTGATCTTCTTGACTTGGTTGTGTGATGACAAAATCACAGCTTTGAAGGTGAGAGCTTTTGGTTTCTCTTGTTGTGTTATGTTCTTGTATGCACATATATGTGTTCAATCTATCAAATCACAACTTTTTTATGTTTGTCTTCTTTGGTTTCATGTAGTTTTGAATTGGTAAAGTAAGTTTCTATTGAGTGGAAATTATATTTCTCATATATTTATATAGTTCAACTTTTTTTTTTTCCGATGCTAAATTATAAACTCTAGAGTCAGATTCTCGGTAGTCATGTATTTGATCAATGGATGAAGTTGATAGAGGTAATGGAGATGGCTATATCTCATTCCTTTCTTTTTTTAATTTTATTTAAATTTCTTGTTTTGGCTCTAGATTGATTAATTTTATTGCTAAATATGTTTTCTTAGACTGTGAGTGGTTGTTGATCACAGAAACTAGGCACTAAAAAATTAGTTGTTCAATCAAATACTATATCTACTTTGTGATTGTGGGAGTTGTAAGTGAGGACTTTTATCGGATTGGTTAGCTGTATCATTGATTCATTGTTAATAGAAAATGGCATTTCTTAAGTGAAATTTGGTTTTGATTGTAAGTTTTTAGATTTCCACTACATTGATTTGAGTACTGTTTGACATGAAATCAAGCCCTTTTCTCCTTAAACTTTTGTGGTACAAAAGTCTGGCTTTTGTTTCTTTATTAGTGTTATTATCAATCTGATTGAGGGCAACAGAAGAATTGATTTCGATTTTGGGATATATAACATTGTAATGACTTTTAGTTGCTTGATTGCTTTGCACCTGGATTCAGTGTAGAGGAATACTATAACATTGGCACGAATGGCTTCGTCTTTGGAGGAGCTTCTTGCAGAGGAAGGATTTCGGGGAAGAAGTTCGCCGGCAAGCTCGAGACCTTCCTTCAGAGAAGAAACGTCGTCTTTGCCTCTTTCGCGTTTTAGAGACCAAAGCAGAAGAGCTTTGTTTACAAGCAACAGAGGCAGGACCGAGAGGGTGAGGTCTAATGTATCTGAATATGCTTTGAGAGGTGAATTGCCAAAAACTGATAGTAGTATTGCTGGTAGAAGACCAAGGGATAGTCTTACTAGAAGAGAGAAGGTAGATGGACGATCAATGAAAGAACATAGGGGAAGCCTTGCAGGGAGAGGCTTTTATGGTGAGCAATATTTTCAAGGAAATGAGATAGTTGAGGTTGGTGTGGGAGGAAGTGAGAGAACGGAGAATATATATTCTGATGAAGTGAATATCTTGGAAGTGAAGGAAAAATATTCGAAAGCAAATGAGGTAAAAGAGAGATACAAAGGGAGGCCTGTGGAGGATATAAAGGCAGGTCGCAGGCAAAGTAGCAGTTTTAACGAACATCTGCTGCGAAGTGACAACAAAAGGAACAGCATGAAACGAACTGATTCTGATTATGACAGATCATATAGAGGTTCGCAGAATAGGAAACAAATTGAAGATACTCCTCCTGTTTCCGAGCCTGCTCTTGATGAAGCTGCTGTTCAGGCTATGATCTCAATCCTGACTGGTTATATCAAACGTTTTGTCAAAGATGAGGATTTTCGTGCCAGCCTTCACCATACATGTTTCTCTCCCCTTAGTAACAGTGAACTTGGAGAAGAAAACAACAATGACAGCAAGGTCATAGCCAGCCTTGAACAAGCAATTGAAACTGTGGAAAGAGCTGCTGAGGAGTCTTCAAATGCAAAAGAATTGAAAAAGGCTTTGCTGCAGCTTAGTGTGATTACAGGGTTGAATTCGAATGATCTGAAGGATGGTTTTACATCTGGTGTTCCCAATTCTAAGCTCTCAGCTTGTGCTCATCTCTACCTAGGTGTGATTTTTAAGCTGCAAAAGAAAGACAGGATTTCGGCTAAGCATCTTTTACAAGTGTTTTGTGATTCACCATTCTTGGCACGAACAGCTTTGCTACCTGAACTTTGGGACTATTTGTTTTCTCCACATCTTTCACATTTGAAGGTGTGGTATAATCAGGAAGCTGATTCTTTAACAGATGAACAAAGCAAGCCAAGGAAACTGAAGCTTCTTGAGAAAGTGTACAATGAAATTCTGGATTCTGGAACTTTTCAGTTTGCAGTTTACTACAAGGATTGGCTCACAGAGGGGGTTGAAGCTCCTCCTGTCCCTTCTATTCAAATTCCATCAGTGTCCATTTGTATACTTCAGAAAAAAGGTTCACATAGTCATTCCTCAGAGCTAGCTAGTCCTGCTAGTCCCTTCTCACCACAGCCAATGGTCAGTAAAAAGCTATACGATTCTGTGTTTGGACGACTTAGTAAACCCAGAGCTGATGATGCTGAAGATGATGAGGAAGCAGAAAACTATGAGAATTATACAAGAAGCTCGGATGGTTCTGTGGTTGAAGTTAAACATGCACTAACATACACCTCTAATATTGTTAAATGTACGAGTCAAGATATTGAAGAAGGTTCTGCTAAGAGTGGCCAAGATGATGTATGCCATACAGTAAGCAGTTTTACTGAATCATTTTTTCCAAATCTTATATGCCTTTATTTTATTTTGTTCATTGTATTTTCTGCTTGATGTAATATCAATGGATTCTCTTACTTCACACACCGAACCAAAGTATGGGCTTAAACTTCACTAAAATCTCTTAGCTAGGCTCACTAATTTAGAAGTTTCTGCAGGAGGATGGACTCTTATTGACAGCAGAGGAAGAGTGGATGTCTCCTGCAGCCAGTATTATGCCAGAAAGAGAGATCGAAGATGTCAGCCAAAAAAGTAAGGGAGAAGCTTTCTGTGAATCTCCATGTAGAAAAGCAAATGAGCTTGCTCTCAAAAGACTAGCTAAATCTGTCTTCGAAGGGCAAGAAGCTGAGGGTGCTATTGATCTCACTGTTTCTAGTCTTCCAAGTACTAGTGAGATGCCATTTCAAGATTCTCCGGTAAATATTTTTACCATCAATAATAGTTTATGTTGTTAGTCCTCTCATATTGCCTTCATTAATTTAGTTTGTTTTCGACTGCAGCCGATGAAAGGGAAGCCTGCTTTTGAAGGTGAGGAATAGAGAACATGTTAAGTGTGTATTTACCTTCAAATTTTAAGACTTTATTATATTACTCATACCTACATTTTCCCAGTGCAGAGTTACATGCAAGCTACGAATACTTCGATGAAGGATCTTTCTTCGCAAGCATTCCTCAGGACTTCATATGCCCCCTGATTGGACAGCTGTTTGAAGACCCTGTGACCCTGGAAACTGGTCAAACTTTCGAGCGAGAGGCTATCAAGGAATGGATGGATAAGGGAAACACAACATGTCCTGTAACTGGAAAAACTTTGGAATGTCTTACTGTGCCAGTTACCAACTTTATTTTGAAGCGTATTATTGATGGTTGGAAATCAGAAAATTTCAGACATCTATTGGCTTTCGCCTCTCAGGTAGTAGAGAATTCAGAGGGAGATGGTTTAACAAACCAGGATGAATTAGCTGTATACATATTAGAGCAACTTTTTGGTATTTTCAGTCAGCAAGATAGAATTTCAAATGCAAAGCAACTTATCTCTCTTGGGGGCTTGCAATTTTTCATTCGAAGGTTTGATTTTGGAAAGTTAGACGAGAGGACACGTGCAGCAGCCCTCTTGTCCAGATGTATAGAAGCAGATGCAGGTTGTAGAAATCAGATAGCAAAATGTATTAATAAAAGGTCTCTTCTTGAGCTACTTCATAGCAAGCAAGTTAAGTCAAGAACAAATGCAGTGTCATTGCTGACTGAGTTGATTTGCTTCAGCAGGTTTGCTCTATTTAATATATACATGCCAACCTTGTGTTAGTTACTTCCTTGACTATTAAGGGCAATCTAATTGGACATGCGAATTGAAAAAGATGTCATGCAGTAGCAATTAAATTGTTCTGGAAACAGGCCCTCGATTGATTATTTAGGCATGTTAAGTAATTACTTAAACAACATGTGAACAGGTACCAATGCCAATCATTGGAGAAACTAGTGGTAGCAACAAGTAGTTTCAAATTTGTAGGCACACACACTAATCATTTAAACACATGAGTGTCTGCTCATGCATGTTGAAAGTAATTCTGGGGCTGAGGCCAGTCTTCCCTCACACTGATTCTATGTTACTTGACCATTACAGGCGGAGAGACGTTGCATTACTTTTAAGTGGCTTGCCAAATGAAGAGATATTGAACGCGATGCATGTTCTACTCCTTTATCTTCAGAGTTCTCCACCTGACAAAAGACCCTTGCTTTCTATACTTCTGTTACACTTAGATTTTGTGGTATGCTTGTTAAATATGCATTTAACGTTTTACATAGTTTCACCAATTTTAATTTTGGTTTCTACGGTTTTAACTATAACCATGAGTTTGCTGAGACAACAACATGTTGCAGGTAAAGCCTAAAAAATACAGCATATATAGAGAGGCAGCTGTTGATGCCATTGCAGTTGGCCTGGATGAAAGCTTAACGGATGAGAAGGTTCGTGAACAGTGTTGCAGAGCAGTTCTTATCTTGGGAGGCCGTTTTTCATTCCCCGGAGAGTCGATGACTGAGAATTGGATCCTAAAGCAAGCAGGATTTGATTATGGTTGTGAAGTGAATTCTCCCGACAATAAAGAAAATGATCTTCCGATTGATGATTCTGTAAGATTGGTAGGTTCGATTTCTGTGCTACATTCACCTCTGTATGTTGTGTGTTTGTGTCTGTCTGTCTGCTGTCTGTCTCTTCTGTTAGCTGTAATTGCGTTGTAAATTGTTGTATTGATTGCAGTTTCTTTTTAATGCCTTGATTCAACATAGTTTCTAGTTAAAAGTTCTTTAAGTTCACAATATATACAAATTTCCATAAATCTTGATCACCAAATATTGTTCATGTTGAAATATTAATGCTTATCTTTTTACTTCTCCAAAAGGTTTTCAGGATTTGCATGCAATAAACACTGATGTATTAACAAAGTAAATACTATTTGACAATATGGATGAGTAGAACATTCAGCAGCAACTTAACAAATCTGTCTGATATAGGATTTCAAATTCCATACTGGTATGATATGTACCAATCTTTCAAAAATTTATTGACATGTGGTAAACTTAATAAATAAGTGAATAAGATTTATTTATTTTTATTCTTTTCTCTCTCACATTAAAACATCAGGATATATCAGGTCAGCACTGGATCGTGGTGATTCAGCATGTGATTTCTTAATTATTACTCTCTTATGACCTTCTAGGCACATGTTCACTTTTCTCCATAAATGACTGCACATGTTTCATTCTGAAAATATATACTGAAGCCTGATTATAATATATAGGATGAAGAAGAACATGCCTGTGAAAAAGAGTGGTTGAGGAATGTATCAGCATCACTGCTTGGTAGCAGGAAAAAGTCATTTTTAGAGACTATTGCCAAGATTATAGGGTCTGGAGATGGGGAATTCGTAAGGGTTTGCCTAATGATCGTGGCATGGTTGAGCTGTGCACTTTCTTTAATACCTGACGTGGAGTTGCATATGTCTGACTTCTCAGCCCTCATTTCTGTGCTGAAAGAAATCCTTGGAAGCAGTGAACAGCTTCTCCATAAGATTCTTGCTTCAATGTCTTTACTCAATTTCAGCAAAATCCAAGGTCAGCAACTTTTGTTTCTTCCAATACAAGTTATTTCTATTTGAGGCACACAGTTATTTCTTCCAATACGAGTTATACATAAAATTTGTAACATATGAACCATGATCATATATATATATGTATATATATATATACATGCAAAACTTGGTAAATCATAATTTTGTGATTAAATTTGTCAAGTTGGAGCACTGAATAGATGAAATTTGCCATTCTGTGGCAGAATGCAGGGTCCTCTTGATGACAAACGTAGACGACATCAAGGTTCCTTTACAGAGCCTTGCTGAAGTAACATCGACAGCCAAACAGTTATATGACATCATTTCCATGGAAGATGTGTAATTTAAATGTAAAGCACCAAAGCTCTTCTCTTTCAAACTATACATTGTGCACTCGTTAACAACTCCTAGGTGATAATTTGTGCATCATTTCCCTAAATGGTTACCATCTTGTCCACAATTTTGAAGATTTGAAATAAGTGATTGATATTTATTGTCTATTCTCAGGAGAAGCTAGAAATCCTACCTGTATATTTTTTCTTGGTTTAATAAAAACATAATACTTTGGAACAACATTACATTGTTGATCATTTAAAAGTTTTGTTCGGTTAGAAATATTCAAGGCCTTGAACGTCGGTAGCAAGTGAGGATGTATTCAACAATAATCTGCATATAAACATTTTTTTCTTTATCTGCTTTCAATTCTTTTGGAGAGAAAAGCGATATCGAAACACTAAAATCTAGCCCAATTGATAGATGATCATAAATTACATAAGTTGGATGGAGAAAAGCGATATTGCCACGCTTGAAAGATTTTGATTTTGATAAACTCAAATCCAGAATAACCAATAAAATTCTTAGCAAAATAGTATTACATTTGTAATGACAGTTAAATAACTGGAATACATTATCTCAAAAAGGAAAAAATATATATTGGAATTCATTTCAAATGTTAATTTGAGTCGGCGTCTATTTCAATTTGTTCTCTTCCTCTTTTTCGATTTCTTTGGACGTGATTCTGCATTTCTCTTCAACACATTTGTAGGTTTTCGTTGTACATCTTTCTTTGATGAGTTTTTTGTTTTCTGATTCTTAGGTGGTTCTTGAGAAGCCACCAGATTTACATTTTCATCATCATCAGAGGGGAGGGCATCAGAGTCGGTCATAGGCTCATCTTCATCAGAACTTAGTACCAAGTCCTCCACAACATCTTCCTCCAAAGCTACCTCCTGCTTTTGCCGTGTCTTTTTCTTCTTTTTGTTCTCCTCTTGAGGAGCCTTAGCCCTGCAGAGCGAACACAGTTTCAGATAATTACCCATAACCCAAGAGCAAAGCATAAGACTGAAGGAAGAAAATAAACACACAGAGGAGAGTAGTAAAACCAATAACCGTACTTTGAATCACTTCCAGGTAACCAGGATGAACTGAAAACAGTGGCGCCTTGCTTGTTCCTGCTATCATCATCTTCTTCATCACTAGCAGGAATAGATTTGTCTCCAAATATTGAAGAGTTCTCACCCACAAGAACACTGAAACAACAGGTGCACAATAAATTGACAAAACTTGATAGGAAAACATATATATACATAAATGATAACAAGCAACAAGATTATGAACCTGGATTCCTTTAATGAGTCATTTCTTTGTTGTGCTCTCTGGCGAAGAGTAGCAATGTAACGTGACAGAGGGCTCGCCCCTGCCTTTTTCTCATCCTATGATGAAATAAAATCCATGTCAGATCCTATAACTGATACTACCACCTAGGAGCTAGGTAGAAAGAAATATACAAAATTAGAAATTAAAAAGGTTGTATGACAACAGTTAAAGAAAAGACATTGTTTCTCAGTTGGCTCAACTCTAATCAATTAGCTTTTGAGTCTCTCTCCAAATTTCACCCATCTTTTGACCGCATAAATAAAATAGTATTCTCCAAGTATAAGCATGTTAAAAATTATGTTTTTAGAACAGCTAGGTTTATCATAAATACTCTAATTATTCTAATTAATTTTCACAGCTTAACACAATACAAAAATAGTAATGAAAAATTTTCAGTACAAAGCAAAGAAAGAACATTGAAGTACTGACCTCAAGAAAAAATGAGGCTGCAAGATCATTTGGTTGAAAAGTGATCAAGTTACGCCTTTCATTCGTAAAATTGGAATTAGCCTCAATCTGGAAAGTAAAAGAGTTAAATATAAACAGTACACAGACAAGCTTTAATACACGCAACAAGGTTTTCTTGTACACAACAAAATTAAATGAATAGCAATTTTTTCCTTTAAATAGATTCCCATAAATCCACTTTTACTCTGCCAAGCACATCCAATCATTGCTTTAAAGATTATACCTGACGAATAAGATGCCTCATTTCTTTTCGAAATCTTTCAGCTTTGGTAGACTTGCAAAAACTACGTAATCGCACAGCAGGAATAAAGGACAACTCAAAGAAAGCAACAGAATAGCTCCATTGTGCTAAATGTTCAGCAACCTCTTCAACAACAGAATACACACATGCCTCCTGGAATGCTCGCGTCTTCACAGTAAGCTTGCCTACCTGCCATAGAAAATTCCCCAAAATTCACTTAAGGTAAACAATATTATTCACAGAAGCAGAAGGTTGCTCTTGAAGATACCTTAAGAACCGTACGAAGATCAACTGCTTTGCCAACACCTCCAGTGGGGGGTCTATTCAGTTCTTTCATCTCGAGCATGTCCAAAAGGAGCATAGAAACTGGTATAAAAGTATTGGTAGAAGCAGCAATTCTATTGAGCATTCTCACACACCTTAATCTAAGAGGAAAATACCGAGCTGTTGGAACAAGTCGAGCAACCCCAGAAATTATCTGAGTTAATGGATATGCAAGGGGCCTGAAATCAGCTTCTGAGCTATAAGCACATATAGCTCCAGTCCAAAGCTCAAGACAGTTGATGAATTTCCACTCATAAACCTTTCGAAATGCTTCCTACAACAATGATAGAGAAAAGAAGACTCAAGTATCATACTGAAGAAGGTCAAGAAAACCAGTAGCACAGGAATGCTCATATATTATTTCTTCAGTGTAAAATGGCTAAGAATCTAGCTACTTTTGAAACATTGATTCAAGGGCTAATAAACTAAGGTTATTAAGGTTGCAGACTTGAACAATAAAAGTTGAAATAGTTGAAAGCGATAATAAAAGATAAGAATATTTCTTTATCAAAAAAACATTTTTCTATTAAAGAATAGATGAAAAGCACATAATTTAAAACCATATCAGATTATTTAGATTAATAAAGTACTCATGGAACAAAGAAACCTTGAAACTAGAGGCCTAGAGTTAATAGAAAAGAAAACGAAAGAGAAGGAAACAGATACCTTAGTTTTCACATTAAATGCATCACGCAAAATCATAGCCAGCTGCCGGATGAAAACAAAGGCATGTTGATATGCAGTTGGAATGTCCACCCCAAGAAGTTCTACAACACAATTACTAAGAAACTGGATATGTTGTAATTTTACTGCGGTTACGAAGTGGCAGTTCAAAATGTAGGCTTTGTAGATCCCTTTGAAGCAGTCATCTAAACAATCAGATCCAAGCCGGATGCATAAATCTCTCAAAAATAGAAAAGAGACAACAGGCAGGGCTCCTCCTCCTGTGCCCCAAAAGTGAAGTACGACCTAAAATGTCAAAAGCAAAATATTTCTCATTTAGTAATTGCGGAAAAGGAAAAGTTGCTAGCAGAATACTGATAAATATAGAAATCACAATCAACATTCGTGAGGCATTCACATTAAAAATTGAAGGCATAATCAAGACGTCCCAGTCAGGTGTACTATCTTTCATGTCACACAAACTAATAGTCTTCACCTTTTGCTGAGTTCAAATATAAACATAAACCCTTCAAATTGATAAATTGAGCCCTAAGTACCACATAAGGTGGAAAGACCCAAATACAATGTATGTAACCATAGCATATAAATATTTGACTTATCTAAGATACCAACACCCTCACCATTACACATGGCCCCTCTTACACAGCCCATATACACAGTGTGTACCACGTCATCTGCATTTGGTATGTTGTAAGCAAATGTAATTTTTTTCCCTTCTTGTTACTGATATTAGACGACGTAATACCATGCCAAAACATGCATGTGTTCATACATGTTAGTATAGTATATCCATTATACTAGTACATAAAGATCCCATAGAATTTGCATACTATATTACATAGAGCAACAACAAAGAAAAAATTGAATGACCTGAAAATTATTTATTCTTATGTGCATACCTTAATGTACTTCCTTAAAAGGCTAGGAAAAGCAGCCAATAATACTGATGAAAATTTCAGACGCCGTAAAGTAAAGGATATCATTTCTTTGTCAGTCATTTGATTCAAAACATGCAAGGAATTTGCAAGGTATGACTTGACCAAATGATTGTATTTCTTCCATTGTTTTGTGGGCATCAGTTCTATTATTGTCTCTTTCTTTCCACCAGACAAAGGAAGTTTCAACAACTTTCGAAGAATTCCATCCATTTCAACCAGAGAAAATAACATAATTTTATTAAAGACACTACTGGACATGATACTAAACTTTGTTGCTGTGCCATCAGCAGCATCATCACCGTAATGGCAGGCAGTCCTAAAAGCCCTCATAAGATGGCGAACTGCACCTAATTGTCCATTTTCTCTAATTGAATGACACCATGAATCAACCATTGCATTAGTTATAACATTATTTGATGGCTTCTCTTCAACATCTTCCGCATCCTGCCCAAGAATTTCCTCATCTACTTGCATATCTGCATCTTCCACATCAGTCTCAACATCATCCTGCATAAAATTGTAACATCTTGGATGGGGCCATCAATTCAGTTGACATTATAAGCATCAGAAACTTATTTCTTATACTCACATTGATATCCTCATCATCAAATTCTAGAAGCTCCTTGTCATGTTCTTTCAGAAACTCGTAGAATTCAGGGTCCTACAAAACAGAGTTTGGATAACTTCAATATTAATGGTTGCTTCACAGATAAAAATTTGACAAATCAATTAATAATTCCAGTAATGTGATATTTCAACTTTTAATTCTTGATTATTGTTTTTACTAATAATTGCATTAGATAACGAAGTCATGTCCATCACTGCGATTGAACTTACAAATCAGATTATCAATCAGAAATCAAATGACCGTAATGGATTCCATTTTATTGCAAACCCCATTTCAACAATTTTCCAGGACTTGCAGCTGAGGATAGAAAAATTTTTACCAGTTATAAAGCTAATGGTTGTTATTCAAATAACGGTGGCAAAATGACACCAACCAAAAACATAAACTCAAGTCAACTAACCCTTGGTTTTAAGTTTTAACTAACTAAGATTGACTGCATAATTCTTCCATTCTATCTGCCAAATAAACTGTATTCAGCAAACTGCTTGAAAAAGGTATTAATGATTATAATGCCACATATACTAAGCAGGAAATGTACATCAAATGGCAACCGTAGAAACAGCCAAGAACCTTGTCAGACACTATGAATAAAATGAAATATACCTAGCGCACATGATAAGCACAATTATCAAACTCAAGAAACCCGACCATAAAGCATTGTAAAGATTTCAACAAGACTCCACATATGAACTCAATCATTCGTTGCTAGTAACTCATCAAGAAAAAAATTAATCAAAAAAATAATAATAACTCTTGATAAAATACATGGAATAAAACCTCTAACCTTTTCCTGAAGCCTTTCTAATTGCTCCTTATGCTCTTTTGCTACTTTACGAGGTTTAGAGCCTGGTCTACTTGTGTTGTCTCCTTCCTCCATCTTGTCACTTATTTCAGGGTCCAAACTCCGTGCTGAGGTAACCAACAAAATAGAATATCGAAAACCATTCTGAACATGTAAACCAGAAATGCAAGTGCATACAAAAACTACAAACCGTCAAGCAACAAAAGCTGATAAATAAAAAGCATGCAAAACAGTAATAAAAAAAAAAAAAAAAAAAAAAAAACCTTTCTTTTTGGCACCCATGTTGATATGCAAATACAAATGAAACAACAGTCAAGTGAGGACACAGAGAGTGCCTTGCTCTTGGTTGAAACTACAACAATATTTCTAGCTGATACACATCTCCAATGTTCCAATTCATTTTAAGTAATAACAACTGCAAAATGAAAAATGAACTCTAATGATCAATTACAAATAGTTTGTATCATTCGAACAATCCATTCATCCAAAGAATTAAAATGAACTCACAGAACACAAAAGCAATAAAAACTTTAAAAAAAAAAAAAAAAAAAAGATATCATCCTTTTTCATCTGTTTTTTCCTGCTTTTTCTCAGCAGCCAAACAGCAACTAAAAAGCCATTAAATTCAAAACCACCGCCTACCCACTATAAGAATCAATCTATTGAACAAACCCATCAACCAACACAAATCAAATGAAAACAAAAGGCAAGACCTACAAACACAGTCAAGGATGGAAAAAAAATAAAAATTCGAACTTCAAATTACATAGCAACTATTAAAAAATAAAACAAAACAAAGAGAGAATATAAGTGGACCTGAGGAAGAAGAGAACGTCCAAGAGAGATTAAATGTTTTGAAGATTGTGAGAATTAAAACTGTGAACAGGAACAAGAAGCGAACCCTCACGTAGCTGTGGAGAAGGAGGGGAGAACAAAAACCCCTAAGTAGGACTTTGGGGTTTTGACTTCTTTTGACTTTTTGAGCTCTAAGCCCACTGCCTTCTGGCGTTGGCCCGGCTGAGCCCATCTCGGATTATAGCGTAATACTCATAGCATTATTATACTATAATTGATATTTGAAATCCCCCGGGGTCTTTCTTTTAATACGGGAATAAGTTTACGTTTTATTGACATGAAACCCATTCCATCAGTGAAAATCCATTACTTCAAGCAGTTGATCATGATTTTTGATTGAATAACAAAAATGTCTCTTAATAAATTTAGAATTTAAAAAGTAGAAAATATTAAAGAAATATATTTTTTGAAAAACCAATTTCATCTCCACCGTCCATCATAAGGATGGACGGTGGAGATGAAAATAAAGAAAAGTATGTTAGGAAGTAAGAAAAAAGAATGAATCCATAATCTTCAACGATCATTATCTTTAACAGGTCATTTATAATGTCAATCTCGATCTCAACTATTCATCTTCAACACCAAGTTCATCTTCAATGATTTATGGGTAGATATATATATATATATATATGTATATATGGGAGGACTCATTGATGATCACAACAAGAGAGAGTGGCTCTCACTTTTAGGCATGAGTGCTTTGTTTAACAATTGTGATTGTTTCATTTATACTTGCCTCACATACATTTGTTGCCAACTGAGTGATTTTGAGTAACTCTACTAAATGTTAAATGTTAAAGTGAAAGTCCGACTTGTAGTACATGGATAACGGTAATCCTAAAAGATAATGAATGAAAGTTCTTGATCATTTTGTGATGTGAAAGTTTTGATATCGAATGTTTAAAAGATATTGAATGAATAAAAGATAATGTTTTGTTTACTACCATCTTTATGTGTAAAGTTTAAGTGTTGTGTTTATCTATTTTGTTTACATGAAAACTAGCTTACCTAGAGAGTTCTATAGTTTATTGCAATTCTTAGATAATTAAGATTTAGATTTAAGGATAAATCTAATTTTTTCCTATAGTTTGATATAACAATAAAAAAAATCCCCTGACTTAAAAAAATCGTTAATTATCCCTATAGCTTATAAAAATAATTAAAAACCCTTGTTGTTTATAAAAATAGTCAAAAAAAACCCTCTGCCATCAACTTGGAGTTTAAACGTTAGTATTTGACAGTTATTATTGAAAGGCAAAACTATCAAAACAAAATAAAATATATAATAATATTAATTAATTACTTAATTTAATTAAAACAGATTTTTTTTAAAAAAATAAAGTTATTTCCACCATCCATCGTTGTGATGGATAGATGAGATAAAAAAAAAAAAATTAAAATGAAAAAAAATTATTGAAAAACATTAACAAAAATTGAAATAGATCATCTTTACCGTCCATTACAATGATAGATGGCGAAAATGGATGAAAATTATTATATTGAAAAAAAAAAAAAAAAAAAAACCCTCTTTTATCTTTTCCTTCCAACCAGTTTAATCTTCATATTCTATCTTCTTCTTCTTCTTCTTCTTCAAGTAGCATTGACAATATGAAGAATATTAGATCTCCTTCGCTAGAAAGTAGGGGGTCTTCGAAGATCAGAACTAGTCTCCATCACATGGAGACCAATTTTGGTCTCCACGCGAGGGAGACTGTAAGGTCCCTTTCATTGGAAACCCTTTAGTTTTCAACAAAAGAGACCTAATGTTCATTTTTCCTTCTTGTTTTCTTTTTCATTTTTCATTTTTTAATTTTTCTCAAATGGTTGATGTTGATGATTGTGTGTTGATGTTGTTGATGGTGAGTTGATAAAAGGTTGATGTTGATGGTGATGGTGATGAATGGGTTGATGATGAGTGGCTGATATGATGGATTAAGGATGATAAATTTAGTTTTCTTTTTTTATCTAGTTCTTTTCAAATGTAGTATGTTGATATATATATATATATATATATATATATATTAAAAGAATGCAATATGTTGATTTGGTGTTTGTTGATGAAAGATGAAGAAGTAGAACATTGTTCATTGATATGATGTTTGTTGATTTGGCGTGGGCTCGTATTGTTCTTCATTGAGGAAGAACAAGCTATAGGTGCTAGATATCCAATCTCTAGATTGGATCTCTTTTTTTTTTTAATTTTGTTTTAAAAAATTAATTATTTTTTAATCGAGAGATAGTTTGGTCTTTTTGTACAATATCATGGTCAGAATTAATTTTCCACTAATAGAATTAATAGAAGGGGAAAAATGGGATTTCCTCAAACTAAAAGGGGTAATTAGTGATTAGATCAAACAACAATGGACATATTAGAATTATCCATTAGATTTAAGGTTGTAACTGAATTTGGTGTTTCCATGGACTCTTCTCAGTCACTTGGTTTCACAGTCACTTGGTTTCATAGGATTTATTTTTTTATATTTATGCTGTCGGATTTTATTATAGGCATTTAAGTTTGATGATTAGAAAACCTTTGATTCGGTTGTTTTTGGCATTGAGTTCTATTATTGAAATATTTGGTTATAATTAGGGATGTAGCCAAAATTTTACATCAAGGTGGGTTAGAATAAAATTTTTATATAAATTTCAATGGTATTAAAACATTTTACAAATTAAAATGTTTTAATTGGTAAAATGTTTTAATACCATCATAAAATTCATATTATAAAGAAGTATGTTGACCAAAATAAAAGTAAAATGATTGAACAAAATACAAAAGAAACATAAAATGTAAGTAAAATTAAATATCAATCAAGTTGTATCTAAAAATATTTAAATCATCAAATTTATCAAATATGAATTATAGTATAATAATGCTATGACATCAACAATTTTTTTTTTTTAAGTATAAATAATCTACATTTTGACAATTATATTCATAATTACTACCACATTTCAAATTAAAGAGTGTATCAGAAAGATAATGAAGATATTAAATGTAAGTAATATATTATTGTTGGTTAATTGTTTAATAAACCAAAATTTAAACTTTGCAAGTGCACAAGTCATTTGTTAAAGTACAATGACAAGTAAGGGTCAATCTCACTAGGAGTTTCAATTTACTTTAATTTCTAAGTTTATTCAAAACAATTACGCTAAATGTAAAGGGGTTGTTGAAATTGGGTTTTGAAATACAATTGCAATAGAAAAACTAAATTCAATAAGAAAAATCAATAAGAGAGAACATAGCTAGGGCATCTTATCCACTACTAAACAATCATTCAATCTATGAATAAATGAATGAAGTAAAATGATATCAATGCATGATGAAAACATTCATAATAAAGTAATGGTCATACTGCATGTAGTATTAATTCTTCCTTAGTTAATGTGCAAGTTGCATAGTGTTCACGTAAATGCATGTATTCCAAAATATAGCTTAACATAGTGTCTACTTAGGTTTGATAATAAGAATTCATTAAACACTAAGAGAATATAAATGTCACGCAAATTCTAGAACATGATGTCTATGAACCAATGCCCCTTAATTGGCTTATGAGCAATCGATTGTTGTAAACTAAGAATATTCTCGTCAGATGTGTGATTTATATTCTTATAACATAATCCTAAAAACATGCTTCTAAGATGGCCAGTTAAAAAATTAAAATAAATATGATACAATTTAAATAGAGATGTTAAATTCATCATGCAAAAATAATAACTTCATTAAAAATAAAAATAGATTGAATTCATGTTCAGAGCTTTAAGTCAATTCTAACTAGCAAAGAAATTAGTCATTCATAGCTTTAAAAGAAAACATAAAAATAAAAAATAAATAAATAAAAGAACTAGAGAAGAATAAATTGAAGAGCAGCTACAACATAAGCCTCTGATCTCTCTCTTTGATGTGTGTTGAATGGTGTGTGAAAGACTCCTTTTTATAGGAGTGAGAAGACTCCTATTTAGAGGAGTGAGAGGTCAACAATGAGTGGTTAAATTGGTATGAAAGTCGATCTTGAACAAAAACTGGAAATTGCACAAAATTAGATGTCGTAGCTTCTGAACCAGCGACTTCAACCTACGACAGCGTCGTAGCTTGTGTCACAGCTTTGGATCATGCGACTTTAACCTGTAATTTATCTAATGCTGGTTCTTATCATAGCTTGCACATAGTTCAATCCTGCGACACGAATTTGTGACTCGTTAATGGCATATCTTTGACTTCGATTTGACTGGTTAATTACATAGTCAACCCTTAAACTTCTTCTAATTCTCTCGAGCTTTATTAATCTTCAGAATTTACGATTAAACCCTTAATAATGAAATCTTCCAAACTTCTTGCGAAGACATGTCCATAGTGGCCCAAGACCTTCATTACCACCATAGATTCCCCAAAATTTTTCTTTTATTTTATTTCAACACGATTGTCACATCGTGAGCTCTTTGGGCTTGATTTCTAGTTTTTCTTCATTGAAATTCATTTTGAAAATCTACGAATTTTATTCTTCTTGTCTCTAAACCTAAATTTAAACATAAAACAGACTAAAAACACCAATTTCACTCGAAAACATAACATATATGATAGGTAAAATGAGCAAGAAATAATGATAATTATTAACCTAACAATTATGCAACTAATATAATGATATAAAAAAAAAAAATCAAATATGAAAAACTTAAGTAAAAATTCACATTTAATATATAAAACAAAGTTATTACATATACAATATTTGAATAAAAATATAAATATAAACAAGAAAATACATGCAACAGGATTGAGACAAACATGTATATTGAAATATGTATATATATTGGTATCACAAGAATTAATAAATGATATATATTAATAAAATTTTGAATAAATATAATTATGTTTTTTTTTTTAAGGTGGGCTAGAGTAGGCTATGGGCTAGGGTACGCTCAAGCCTACCCTAGCCCACACGATGCTGCATCCTTGATTATAACGATAGAAGTTATTGAAGATTTATTCGAGCAAATTTATTTGTTCATTGTTTAATATATATTTTGAAAGTTAGTTCACATCTTGACCTAGGGGTTGGTATGTGATATATTCAATATAGAGTTGTTAGAATTTAAAAGAAAATTTAAAAATGTGGTGCATCCAATTAAGGTTTTTAAAGAGTTCATCAAAAATTGGGTATATTCAATCTATATTTATTTGAATTTCATTGAAATCTAAATGTGTATAATTAAAACTTTTAAAAGTTAAGACAAATTAAAAATAAAAAATAAGACAAATTTAAATGTATTAAAAAATATTTGACTTTACAAAATTTGCCTAATTGATGAAATTCGATTGATTTTAAAAAGAAATTAATGAATAAAAAATTCATAAATCTTATCATGTTCCCACTGATTTCATATAATATTCAGATAAAAATCAATATAAATTTATGAATAAAAAATCTATCAAATTCTAATAAAATTATTTTTCGATTGTGAATTTTGATATCCAAATTGCATATGAAATAATTACTTATGTCCCAACAATCATACAATCATGCATAGGTAGATTTCTTAAGTTTTGTGAAAGTAGAATGTGTTGGATAGTAAATATAGATACTCGAACTATCCATATGATAATGTCTAATCCATTTCTAATCGATCTCTAATTTGATCAATACCATGCTCGAATTTCTTCTCGATCAACTATCCATATGATAGTGTCTAATCCATTTCTAATCGATCTCTAATTTGATCAATACCATGCTCCAATTTCTTCTCGAGTCATTCTTCTATGGATCACCGTAACATGCAATTTGAGACTGCGAACAAAAAAAATGACTTTCAACGAAAGAAGAAATTTTTAAAAAATAATGATAATTTAATGGTGTGGCTGAGAAAGAGACAAGATCCAGAGAGGAAGATACTGCGGAAGACGAAGAGACATTCCAAGCTGGCCACGAAAATCAAGGCAAAACCGGTCAGGTTCTGGGTCACGTGATTAGCCCAATCACATGCTCTCCATTAATTCTCTCTGCCAGCCATACTTTTTTTCTTGTCGAATCTCTGACTCTCATGGGTAATTGAATTTTAACTCAATTTTATCGTATGAACAAAGTGAACAGAGCAATACTTGTAAAAAATTTGACCTAAATAACGTAACAAATTTATTTATAATTAATATATTAATTTTAAAATAATATATTGATAATGTAATAGATATATATATAAATTTATGATATTATTTTAATAAATTTTAAGATAGTGTAATATTACTCAAACAAAATTATGTATTTTTTAAAATCAAATTATGCATGTTTTACTCAATTTTTTTTTTTTTTTAAAATATGCATGCCCAATTTTGGTATTTGATTTGAATGTCAAATTCTATTCAAAATTACCGATATATATCGTTTGATTTTTTTTTTTTCTCAAGAGCAATTACATATATGACATCAGTTGACATATAAACAAGTAAAACTTAGAATTTCTCTTTATCTTATCTTTTATCTTAATATTTCATGATATATTATTTGATTTTACTGTGTAACAATCAATTACTGTTCTATCAAAAAAAAAATCAATTACTGTAATTTATTTTTAAAACTGTAATAAATTTGGTCAATGGATACATGTTATAATATTACTTGAATTTACAATTTTATTGAGTGTAATGACACTACAAGAAAACAATATATTAATGTCGGACTATCCATACTAGGTACTAAAGATCCGGTATAGATGATCAAATATAATAATAAAAAAATTGAAAAGGTAGTTATTCATACCAGGCAACGACGACCTGGTATGGATACACCATTATCCATACTAGGCCTTTGGGCGCCCCGATATGGATAGTGTAAAGAATTAAAAAATGAATATTATTTATTATCCATATTGAGCATTCAACTCGTCCGGTATGGATAACCTAATAATCCATACCGGGCGGGTCGGGTGCTCGATATAGATAAACTATATTTTATTTTTAAAGAAAACAAATATTACCCATACCAGGCGTCCGACTTGTCCGATGTAGATAATATAGATTTATCAATACCGAACGGATTGGGTGCCAAATATGGATAATCAAAATTAAAAATATTATGTTATCCATACTAGGTGGGTCAAGTGCCTGGTATGGATAATTCATGGTATTTCAAAAGTAAAAAAATAGATTATCCATACCAGGTGCTCGACCAGCCGGGTATGGATAACCTGGGTATTTCACATATCCGATCGATTCTATCTCCATTTTATCTATTTTCTTTCTCTCTCTATCTCTTTCTCGCACATTCTCTCATTAGAAACTCTAGCTGCCGTCATTGTCAACTCGTCGCTGCTCCGACTGTTGATTGACGTCGCCATCGACCACCTCCAACGCCGACCCGTCGGTGAGGTCTCTTTTCTTCTTTTTCTCTTCCTTTTCTTCTTCTTCCTCGATCTCTTTTTCTTTTACATTTCTTTTTTTTTTTCTTCTTCTTCTTCTTCGTCTTGTTTTTCTTCCGTACATGTACGTGAAGGTCGAATTGTCGTCAGACCGCCGAAACGGTAGTTCGACCGTAACCTTTTTTTTTTCTCATTTTTTAACTTCATTTCTTTTTCTACAGCTTATTCACCCATCTAATGCTCTTCTGGGAATGTTATTTTTACTGATTATGAAAGATTTGAGAAGTTTAATAAATTGCAAAGGAATTAAATGTTTAGCAAGTTCAAAAAACGGGGGAAACTTGTCAAAATTTGTATAAAATTGATCGAGTTTATATATATTGTTTTATATATTGCGCTTGTTACCTATATGTTGTCAAATAGGCATGCTTATAATTTTTTTTTTCCTTGATATCTATGTTTCCTTACAATAATGCTATTTATTTTTTTCGTAAACACAATATTCAAGTGACTCAAATCTGATAGGATCTAGTAAAGATGTTCAATTTGCTGATCTTTCAGTTAAGGTAAAATATATATGAAATTTATATTATTTATTGTTTCAATTTAATTTCATATATATAGATATAATTATTTAAATTTGTTGATAAGAGTAAATATTTAAATTCTTGTGCATGCAGTCCATATCTCGGGGCTCCTCAAGGCAAGCTAGTGGATCGAACAATAACCATTGCAAATTATTAGATTGGATGGGTAGAGGAATAGTGGTGGCAAAAGCAGAAATTGATTCAAATGACCCCTATACTAAAGTTCATCATCTCGAGCTTGATCCAGATTATTGGCGCGTTTTCGTCAAGAAAGTAATGGTTAGTGTTTCGTTACCTCGATCTACCAATAAGCTACTAACTCTAAAAGATACATTAAATTCATTTATTGCTTAGCTAGTAAAATATATTGTATCTTAGCATTATGTACTGAGTACTTATTATAACATTTCACAATGTACGTTTAACTTTAAATTATATAATTTAAATTATGTTAATATATTAAATAATATATATTTTTAACGTTTACGTATGTTGGTAGTTTTATTGTAATATTAAATTACAAATTTATTAATTTAATTTTTTTTAAATTAAAATGTTTTCCATATTGGGTAGAAGGTCGGCATGGATAATTATCCATTCCATGCATGACCCAATATGGATTAGATTATCTATATCGGATCAGAGCCTAAAATGGGAATAAATACCAATATCGGGCGGCAACTCAGCATGGATAATCAATATCCCTACCAGACTGCTCGGTATGGATATTGTTGGTTGACCCACATTAATTATCTATACTGAGTTGTCGTAGTATACATATCGACAGCATGCACACCGAGCGTGCTGTTCGGTATGGATAATCATTGCCTAGTATGGTTGACCCATTTTTGTTGTAGTGTGAGTTTAGTATTGGATGACTTCAACTTGGATTGTTAGCATGATCTCTTAAGAATTGATTACGAGTATTATATTGTTTGTCTTCCGAGATTTGTAACATACAACAATTTTTGTTTTTTAATAGAATATGTATATATATACGCGCGTGTGTGTGTGTGTGTGTGTGTGTGAGGAATACCTTTTATTTTAATGTGGGGATAGCAATCTAAATTTGGAACCTTAATTTTGCTGAGTAGTGTGATTACCAACGGCCATCTGCAAAAGAAATACTTTATATGTGTCGATGTTGGAATCCAGTCGACGAGTAATCAATGCCCAATACCTGCAATCAATGTGAGAAAGCACAAATACCAAAGAAAGACAAAGACAGAAACAGAGGATCAAACGAGGAACACGGAGCTTTTACGTGGTTCGGCAATAATTGGCCTACGTCCACGACTGTCTGTCTCTTTTATTCTGCAGAGTGACAGTATATTATTCAATATTGTCCTCTTGTTACAATGATCTCGATCCCTATTTATAGGGAAAGAAGTGTTACAATTCTGATTGTAGCCAAATTAGGAAGAGAATCCTGAATTAATTACATTCCCTAAACAATTGGGAAAAATAAGGAAAAGAACTATAAATTAATTATGTTTCCTAATATTTTTAGATAATATTAGGAAATTACTATATTTATCTCAAGATAATGTTGACTTGATTTTGAATTTGAATTGATCTCCATATCTGACGAGGGAATCATGGTTTGATTGGACAATTGCCATATTTGGAGAGAGAATCACGTTTGAACTTGGTAACTGCCTGCTCTGGAAGATATGATGCTTATCACGTGTCTGAGCGAGCTGACGTGTCATGGTGATCCCAATCTCGAGCTCGCTGAGAGACGAGCTGCACAGGCGGCGAGCTGCGACCTGGCTACACTTATGGGTCTGTTGATGCCAGCTGGAAATCTTGATGGTCTTTGAGTCAATACTGGGTCTCATCTGATGGGCTTTGACTACATTGACCTCATTGGTTCTTCTTATCGGGTCTTAAATGGGCCTAAATTGGACTTTTACCAGCCCGACTACTGAGTCCGAAAAATATGCATAACAATATGTACTTTACAAATAATTTTTTAGAGATATGTAATTATCAATTAAGAGTAATAGTTATATTCGAGAACTATGTCTATTAATTGTTTTATTATTATTATTTTCTAAGAATAATGTGTGTCTATTAATTGCTATAAACATTTTTTCATAGAAAAATAATTATATTTATTTATTTATATATATTTGTGTGTGTGTGGTAATTTGACACTACCTCTCCTCTCGTGACTAAATATACATATGGAATTTGAAAATTCATTCCTATACCATCGAAAAATGTTTAATTAACCATTGTTGATAGTATTTGCAGTATAAAATTTACTTCTACAACATTAAGGCTACGTTTGACACATAATGTTGGAATGAAATTGAATAAATTAGATTAAAATGAAATATATTTGATTGGTTTGGAATGAATTGGATTGTTACTGTCTCATATTTGGTAGAACTTACAATCTAAAATTTACTTCTACAACGTTAAGACTATGTTTGACACATAGGATTGGAATGCAATGAAATAAATTAAATTAGAATGAAATATATTTGATTGGTTTGAAATGAGTTGGATTGTTACTATCCCATATTTGGTAGAACTTGAAATTACATTAAAATTATACCATATTGTATTTTATATATATTAGGATTTGATTGGAATAAAATTAATTTAAATTATTTATTATATACTTAAATTGATTTTAAAAATTAATTTTATAAAAAATCTAGAAAAAAGAAAAAACAATCCACAGTTTATCATCGACCCACCATTAACCCACAGTCTTCAACATACCCATAGTTCATCATCGACCCACCATTAACCCACAGTCTTCAACATACCCACAGTTCATCAACATCATCTACAAGCATCATTAACATAATTATCTCCCACAACAACAACAACACAAATTTAAAAATAAATAAATAGGGGGACATAAATTCGACCTAGCAACCATCTAGTTCTAGGCTTGATGAACCCAAAAACAGATGATTCTGGGTTCGATCGAATAAGCTCATTAAAAAAATAATAATAAAGGTAAGATGAAAAAAAAAAAATTGAAGATGATTTATGTTACCGCTACTAGTTTGTTTGGATGGAGGAGGAAATGAGAAAGACGAAGAGTGGTTTGTGGTGGGTGGGTGTGGTAGAGATGAGAGAGAGACGAAGAGTTGTAAGGAGAGAGCGATGATGAATTTGAAAAAAAAATAATAATGACAAAGAATTTTATCAACATGGGAAATAGAAAACCCACGGTTGAACTTGGGTTTCCATTTTTCAAGTTGACTAGGAATTGAGGTGAGAGAATGAAAAAATTCATTTCTTTTCCTACCTCAAATGTGACCCAAACGTGGGATGTGAGAGAATGGAATAAAAATAAATCTTAATCTCATCCCATTTCTCATGCACCAAACATTGCCTAAGAGATATTTAATTCTATGGTACTAGGAGAAACTCTAAGTATATATTCATAAATACACATAATGAGATTCAAATTCATATTACTAATGTGAAGAAAAATACACCAATCATTTGAACTTTAAGCGAATATATGGTAAATATATTTAATTCAATCTAAACTACGATGTCACGCCATCTATTAATAAGCAAATTTTGGCATCATTGAATGCTAGCTTCAAACGCTCACCAGGCCATTCTTTGGTGGTAATTTTTTTCCCATTATGTGTGGATTGCTCCCCCATTTTTTATAGGTTGGCCTCTCTCGTTCATAGAAGCTGATTCTTGGACCGTGATACAACACTTATCGCTGTTGGTCCTAGTTGTACTCCAAACTGATCCTAATCATCAAAAAATAATAATAATGATAATAATAATAATAATAATAAATTTAATGATCCCCTTTATACAATAATTTTCTCGGCCCGTATTTTAGCGAAGGAGATAGTTAATCATCTCAATTACATTACAAGAGATTACATATTTGAAACTTTCTTGTAAGAATATGTGGTTATATTCATTTCATAAATTAATAATTTACTAAAAAGTTGTCTATACGATTGAGTATGGTGTTGTCTTGAAATATATAAATTTTTAGTTGATTAGATTAGTATAATACAATGGGCCTGTAGATGGTTAAGCATATGTATTAAGTCTTAATAAATCGATGAATAAATTGCATGATTGATTTAATAATTAATACATTGCCTTTTTTTTTTAAGACAAATAATGCATTGATTTTGATTCAATGAATACAATTACGAATTTATCTAATATTAAGTAGGTAAGTACAATGAATTTTATTTTTGGTTATTAAACTTATCTTTATTTATTAATGCATCTTTAGTTGCTTTGGTAGATTTCTTGAAATTATTACAATTAAACTTTTAGGGTGCAAGTGTGAGGGGTTCACTATTGAGCCAACCTCATATTGTCAACGTAATGAACCTTGAATTGGTCAATTGTATACATTTAATATCAATTAATCAAATGAGTGAAATGTACGTTTAAAATTAGAGAAAATAGTACATGCTAAATAATTTAATAAATATTAATTATAAATAAATTGATATATTGATTAATGAATAGATTTTCTTAAAAAAAAGCATTATTAATTTTTAGAGGTTATGTGTATATGTATATTGAAAGGATTAATAGAGGTTATATTGCATCTTCAATTTGACTTGCATACTATATAAAGGAAAGCATATAAATTTAATTTTAAAATGTAAATACCCCTTATGAGTGACTGTACATATATGGAATCATGTCCTGTAAAAAGAAAAAAAAATCTGAATTGAAATATTGAATGGTTGAAATTCATTGCGGATATGCAAAATATTGCCTGAAAAAATAAACATTTAATGCTATCTCGACTATGCAGTATTTAGATAAGCCAATCTTTTCCTACTTTCATATTGAATTTACAAATATATTTTCACACATCAATACTATTAGAAAGATTTGCAAAGTCATCCTTAAAGTTTAACTCTTATTAAGAGAAAGGAAAAAAATAAATATAATTTGAGTTTGCTAAGAACTTTCTTCTTATTAGATAAAAAAATTACTTATAATTTTAAATTTTAAGTAAATGTACTCTTATTAGAAACTTCCATTGTTAAAAGGAAGACATTAGAGAAACGTTTTTTTTTTTTTTAATATATATTTACAAAAATTGCAATATTTTGAAAATTCTTCTTTTGTTACTAACCAATTACATTAATAACATAAACCTAATTTGCATGGCTAGTGGTGTGGATACATTGAGCCAATTGTTCACGTTGAAGTGTTATTAACATAGTTCGGTACTAATCACATCACTTTAATCTTCATTTGTGTCAATCTGTATTCGATAACTTTGATAATTAAATTGGACGAAATTAATCGATCGGTCCATATTAGAAAATATTTAAGAGGAATTAAATTCATTGATTATATATATTTTCATGAATAACTACAATCCAAATCAAATATGTCAAGATCTCCTAATTATTATTTTGTACAGAAAAACTAAAACTTACCAACTACCCTCGGACGATAATAATTATTTTTTAAAAAAAAGACTAAAACTTATCAAATATCATCGGACGCAGAGTGAAGTTGACATGCTCAACAAGATCAAGACCCTTATGTGTATATATATATTGAAAGGATTAATAGAGGTTATATTGCATCTTCAATTTGACTTGCATACTATATAAAGGAAAGCATATAAATTTAATTTTAAAATGTAAATACTCCTTATGAGTGACTGTACATATATGGAATCATGTCCTGTAAAAAGAAAACAAAAATCTGAATTGAAATATTGAATGGTTGAAATTCATTGCGGATATGCAAAATATTGCCTGAAAAAATAAACATTTAATGCTATCTCGACTCTGCAATATTTATACAAACCAACATCTTTTCCTACTTTCATATTGAATTTACAAATATATTTTCACACATCAATACTATTAGAAAGATTTGCAAAGTCATCCTTAAAGTTTAACTTTTTTTAAAAGAAAGGAAAAAAATAAATATAATTTGAGTTTGCTAGGAACCTTCTTCTTATTAGATAAAAAAATTACTTATAATTTTAAATTTTAGGTAAATGTACTCTTATTAGAAACTTCCATTGTTAAAAGGAAGACATAAGAGAAACGTTTTTTTTCGGCAATTTTTCATATTATTTACAAAAATTAGAATGTTTTGAAAATTCTTCTTTTGTTACTAACCAATTATATTAACAACATAAACCTAATTTGCATGGCTAGTGGTGTGGATATGTTGAGCCAATTGTTCATGTTAAAGTGTTATAAACATAGTTCGGTACTAGTCACATCACTCTAATCTTCATTTGTCTCAATCTGTATTCGATAACTTTGATAATCAAATTGGACGAAATTAATAGATCGGTCCATGTTAGAAAATATTTAAGAGGAGTTAAATTGATTGATTATATACATTTTCATGAATAACTACAATCCAAAACAAATATGTCAAGATCTCCTCATTATTATTTTGTACAGAAAAACTAAAACTTACCAACTACCCTCCGACAATAACAATTAATTTTTTTTAAAATGACTAAAACTTATCAAACACCATCGGACGCAGAGTGAAGTTGACATGCTCAACAAGATCAAGACCCTTCCGTTGCGTCCACTCGAATGACAGATCAAGTCACAACAAGTAACCCTGGGACGTGTGAGCAAATCCAGACTGTCCTTCCTTCCGGGTCTGTACAAGTAAAGGCCAGGATCTACTTTGCACTGTCAAACCATTAAGATCATGACACGTGGCAACAACGTGGGACAGTGAAATGTGGTTATATATACACCGAGGGCTCGCCAACCCAAAAACAACGACAGAAGAAAGACACAGTCTCTCAGTCTCTGCAGAGAAAACGAGAGGAGGAGAAACCAGCGATAGTGATTCCAGGTAAAAGCGCTTATCTCCCCAACTGCTTTTCATTTTCTTTCTTTCCATTTTTTTTTTTATTGAAAGGAAAAATAAAGCTACTTTTCGTTTTCATTATCATATTCATTTTGTATTGAGCACATGTACGTACAAGTAGGCCTTCTTCTCTATAGATCTCTGTACAGACGCATCATGCCGTATCCATTTTTACGGCGAAACGAAACGTTTCGCTGAACGTCTCTACTTCTTCTTATTAACGGCGGTTTCTGTTTTATCTTTTTTAATATTATTTATTTATATCTCCATTGGAGTGCTACACTATTTAATTTAATTTACTTTTTTCTTCTGATTTCGCCCTCATTTCGAGATATACAGGCTTTTTTTTTTTTTTTTTTTTCAAAACCTCTGAGATATAGTGTGTTTTTTATTTAATATTTAGATTCAGCTAATATCAACGGCTAGTTTAATCTATTTATTTATGATAAATCATCACCATCATCATCTTCTTTGGTATAAACAGACGTCACCATGATTTAAGTCAGCTTCCTAAGATGTAAGACCATCTTCAATGTATAACACCAAATTTTACATCATTTTGGTGTTAACACCAAATTTTTTTACATCAAATCTTTGACACTCCAATATATTTAACACTAATTTATTATATATTTTAAAATAAATTAATATATTACATCAAATTCTTTGACACTCCAATAAATTGGTGTAAATGACATCTTCAAAGAATATTCTATACATAATCTTTTAATTAATATTATTAAAAATTTAAAAATATATTAAAACATATTCAATATTATACTCATTTTAAAGATCTCAATAAAATATTTCAAATGATATTTTTTTTTATAATAATTTATTATATATTTTAAAATAAATTAATTTATTGTGAAATTTTTTTTTGGTTTTGATGAATAGTGCAGCACCAAATTTAGTGCTGCACTGTCCATCAACACCAAAAATTTGCCTCAAAATTTGGTGTTTGGTGTCTCCGTTGGAGATCAAAACTGCACCAAATTGGTGTTTTTACACCAATTTGGTGCACGTTGGAGCTGGCCTAAGGGTAGTTTAAAATAGTTCTGCTCAAACATTTTCTTTTTCCATTAAATAGGTTCTAATATTGTATTGAAAATTAAACTTATATGAACTTTAGGTGCCTACGTCTGAAATTTTATTCAAAACTTTAAATATCCAATCGTTATTATAAAAAATAAAAAAAAAAACTTCTTTTTTTTTTTTTTTTTTTTTTTTTTTTTTTTTTTTTTTTTTTTTTTTATGTCTTTAATTTTTAAGTTGTTAAAACCATTAATATTAGTTATTCATTGTATTTGAATTAAATATAAGAAAAAATATTTTTAGAAGAAAAAATACGATGAATAATTAAAATTAGTGATTTTAGTAATTTAAAAATTACAACGCACTCACTAGAGAGTGTTGAGTTACCGTGTTATTAGTACTTTAATTTTATGTAACCATTCACAGTAAATATAGAAAATGATTGAATTGCATTTACATATATAATTTTACTATTAATAATTATTTCGATAATAATATTAATTTATTAATAAATTAGCAAATCCCAATTAATTACTGTGAATTTTATTAATTTGATAGAAGTACATATATATATTTTTAACTTTTGCTTCAAATGAATTGTTCAGCTCTCTGTTAGTTATGATGTTTCCCCGGGCTATGCGCAGTTCTGGTATTATATTTTTGTTACATTTTTTGTTTGAGATATTAGGATTTACTCAAAAATAATCGAAATTATATTGGTAAAACATTAATAAAATAATTAGATAAATAATTTTTATATAATTAGGAGACATTCATATCTGAATGGAAAATATCCTAAAATAGAAAAGAAAATCTCATAGAAAATCTTACCATTTTATTAATAGTGGGGGGTCACGTAGGGGGGACTGCATTTGATTAATGAATTACTTTTTGTTTTGTTTCACCTCGAAAACAACGTGGTTTTATTAGTTAATTATACCTTGTTTTATTTGTTTTATATTGCTTTCCAATATATTTATTTATTTTTATATCTTCCTGGACACGTATCATGCAGCCATTTACAAATGCCGTTGACAGTACGGTCACGTTTAATTTTTGGGTTAAGTTTAATTTCCTTCCTGTAATTTAATGTAGTAGTTAAAAAATCCCTTTAATTTCAGAAATTATTAAAAATTTCCTTTATAATTTGGTACAATAATAAAAAACCCTCTATTATTTATAAAAATAGTAAAAAAACTCCTTAGTGATTTCTAGAATATGAAAAGATTTTTTGATTATTTTTATAAACAATAGAAATTTTTTTGACTATTTTATAAGCTACAGGGGGTTTTTAATTATTTCTGAAATCATAAATTTTTTGACTTTTATGTCAAAATATAAGAGAAAATTAGACTTATCCCTTTAACTTTTGGTTCGCATCCTAATCACGTCTAAATGAAATATTACTTCTTCCAAACGTGTTTCATTGATTGATATTTCTGTAATCACGTCTAAATGAAATATTACTTCTTCCAAACGTGTTTCATTGATTGATATTTCTGATTTCCTTCATGACACCTGACATCAAACTACTAGGATTAATTTATTGTTGACTAGGTGCTTTGATCCCATTAAGAGTTTCAGACAACGAGTCCGAGTGAGAAAGAAAAGATATGTTTACTTTATTTCAAATCATAATCATAAATAAGCCAATAAATTTTAATTGAGATGCTTGTACATGACTGTTGTATTAGGTGGGTCTTGTCGAGAAAAGAGAATACAACCTTTTACCACCGAAGCAAAAGAATATTATTGACCGATAATTTTATCTCACCACAGCCAAACTTATAATTTTATTTATTATAGTTTGAAATGATGTAATTAGTTTGTCTTATGTGGCAGGGAGTGGGTCTACAGGTTGTTTTCACCAACTTGCACACTTGCTCACATGACTGAAATGTGTCCACATCATCAGTTCCCATCGGGAGTAATCACACAAATTTTTGTATAAACAAGATTGATGTGCTGATTGATACAATTTTCTGGCAAGGCCATTGTTTCATTATTTTACAACTGATATATAATGTCATTTTTCAATTAAAAGAAGTGATGTTTATGCATTAATTGCCCTTTTAAGTTAAGCTTGAGCAAAGCTTTGTAAAGGTTTTTTATTTTTATATGGAAGAATTTCATCTGGATCCCTATATTTTTGTAAAAATTTTCATTTTCAAATATGAATCCGTTTATAACATTTATGATCCCTTACTTTTCAAAAATTCATCAAATTAGTTATCCTATCATCATTTTTAATAGAAAATAATTTCATTCTGATCTCTATGTTTCTATTAAAAATGATGACAGAATGACTAATTTGATGAGTTTTTGAAAGGTAAGGGACCATAAAAGTTATAAATGAATTCGTATTTAAAAATAAAATTTTTTTTAAAAATATAGGGACTCAAATGAAGTTCTCTCTTTTTATATTTATTATTTATTTATTTTTTATCTTTTAACTTCTTGTCATTTTTGTTAATGTCTTGAACATGTGAAGTTTTCAAGGTACTTGACAAGGAATATGCTAGTTTTTAGTTTGTACTTCTAGTCTTTTCCTCCTTCATCTGTCTATTTTTCAATTTTCTACAATAATCAATGTTTTCCTTCTTTTGTTTATAGTAAATCACTGATTCTTTTTTTTTTATTTGAAATATTTTTTGTTTGCCCAATCTTGTGTTACTTACTAGGATTTTCAAGAAGCAACATCTAGATTAAATATTTAAAGATTCACGCACGTATTGATTTTTTTTTTTTTTAATAACATCTAACTTATCAACTCATTAATGTTATTGAAACTGTTCTGTAACCATATAATAAAGTGCAATACAAAAGTTATTTAATATCATTGCTAGAATGGTCCCTATAACATTATTATACCACATCATATCATACATTTTTTTACGGCAAGCCAACTGGTGTTGCCATAACTAAGATGGGTTCTGGTGAGGACTCATCTCTGTGAGGCGTTCTAATATAGCTGGACCCCTCTAGGAGGTGCCAGTGAATGACAATGGCAGTGTTGGCATTGATATTCCTTATATTTTCTAGCCCCACAATATAATTTCCTACTTTTGAATGGACCCCTCGTGTTTGGTATTATTTGTTAAACCTTTATCAGAGGCATGTGAAATTCCACAGTTGTGGGCTTTTTTGCCTTGAATTTCTGCAAGACTTGGCTTTGTAACCAAAGAACTGTCTTTCAATCACCAAGGCAAGTCATGTGATATTATTTACTTTATATATTATAAAAACTAATTATGGCTTCACTTGGTTTTCAAGTTGCTAAATGGAATTGTAACTTTTACAGCTTGAATGAAAAGAGAAGCTTCCTAGCTTGGTTCTAGATTCTCTTTCTGGTAACTTGCAAAATGTAGGTTTTCAACGATGTTGGCCTTTTTTATCATTGTGATCTGGTGTTAATGGCTGTTATTCCTCTTTTGGCTGATAGTGATTGATGATAATTAATCTTATCAACTGTGGCATTACAATACTCATTTTCTATTTGCTGTTTGATCATTGTGATTGGTATTTCATGGTTGTAGTTCATTCAAAAGTTTTACAAGTTGACAATATCTCATTTTTCTTTGTCTGCTACATTAATAGACAAAGCCATTATACAGGGCTCACTTTATTGCAATATTGTAAATGTATGGTTGCAATTTAATGGTAACCGTTGTGTTTTTGCCTGTCTACTGTATGTTATTGATTATTTCAGATTCTATATACATCGTTGACAATCTTGCTTTTCACAGAGAGGCATACAAGAACAATGGGAGCCGGTGGCCGGATGATGTCAGTTCCCAGCAGCAAGAATGAAGAGAAGGGAAGTGCTCTCCAACGTGTGCCTCACACAAGGCCTCCATTCACTCTCAGCCAAGTAAAGAAGGCCATTCCTCCCCACTGCTTCCAGCGCTCCCTGGTTCGCTCCTTCTCCTATGTTGTTTATGACCTTTGCTTGGCCTTCCTCTTCTACTACATTGCCACCAATTACTTCCACCTCCTCCCATCTCCGTATGCATACATTGCTTGGCCCATTTATTGGATCTTCCAAGGTTGCGTTCTCACTGGTGTTTGGGTCATTGCTCATGAATGTGGCCACCATGCCTTCAGTGATCACCAATGGGTTGATGACCTGGTTGGTTTGATCCTCCACTCAGCCCTTTTGGTCCCCTACTTCTCATGGAAGTACAGTCACCGTCGCCACCACTCCAACACAGGTTCTCTTGAGCGTGATGAAGTGTTTGTCCCCAAGACTAAGGCTAGGATTGCATGGCTTTCGAAATACTTGAACAACCCACCAGGCCGAGCAGTCACCCTTCTGTTTACACTCACTCTTGGCTGGCCCTTATACTTGGCCTTCAATGTTTCAGGCCGTCCCTATGATCGCTTTGCCTGCCATTACGATCCCTATGGCCCCATCTACTCTGACCGTGAGAGGCTTCAAATATTCATTTCTGATGCAGGCATCTTTGCAGCACTTTATGTGCTTTACAACATTGCCATTGCAAAAGGGATGGCATGGCTTGTCTGTGTCTATGGGGTGCCTTTGCTTATTGTTAATGGCTTCCTTGTGTTGATCACATACTTGCAGCATACTCATCCATCGCTGCCACATTATGATTCGTCTGAATGGGATTGGCTAAAGGGAGCTCTTGCGACCGTGGACAGAGACTACGGTCTGTTGAACAAGGTTTTCCATAACATCACAGACACACATGTAGCTCACCACCTCTTCTCTACCATGCCACATTATCACGCAATGGAGGCTACTAACGTGATTAAGCCTATTTTGGGCGAGTATTATCAGTTTGATGGTACCCCATTTTACAAGGCAATCTGGAGGGAGGCAAAGGAGTGTCTTTATGTGGAGCCAGATGAGAGTTCTCCAACCAAAGGCGTTTTCTGGTATCGGAACAAGTTTTGATTATGCCTACAGCTTGAAGTTGAAAGAAGATTATCAAAGTCATGGTAGTAGTCTGAGCAAATTAAGCAGTGCCTGTAGTTTGTCAAATTTGCTGCATTTTGTGGTGAAATTTGTTGTGGGAGAGTCCCTAGTATTGTGTCAGACTTGAAGAACTCTAATCACGTCTGTTTGGTAAAACCTCTTCTTAATTAGCTACGTAGATTGAATGTCAGCTTTAATGATTGGTAAGATTTCTATATCGATGGAACTTCTCCTCACATAATCTCAGGCTTTATAATGAACACAATTTGGCTTGCACAGTTTTCTTATTGTTGAGCTTAGTACAAGTTTTATAGTTTTGGACTGACCTTAAATATTTAGCTCAATCTTTTATCAAACATACAAACTCATGTGCTGATGTGGTAAGAGTAGGAAGGACATTTTTCCTCATCCATCGGTATAGTACACATCCATGATAGGTGGATATGGATATTGCTATTCGGGTATGTGGATGTGTACATGATACCAAAATTAATATTGTTGAGGATTTTTTTTTTTAATTACATTATATTACTAGGATTAACCCAAGAAACAATTAGAACCAAGCGAGATTGACTACTGATGGCATAATCCAAAAATCGATTTTCAAATAAAAAGGAGCGATCCACACATAAATGAGAGAATTGTTCTCACATAGAATGGAGAAAACAGAAACTGTCACTGGGTATCGAACCCACCTCTTATGAGAAAGGTGGGTGTACAGTTAATGCTTATCCACTGCATTAGAGTAACTTTTGACAATATTGTTGTGGATTTAGGTAGTGAAATAGGAATGAATGGAGTATGAATATTCATACCCTACTTGTTTACCCGCATAAATTGAGTATATGGTAATTGTAGCGTATACTTGTATTCAATACAATGACTGGAGGCCCAACTAGCTTTGGGCTTACCTACCAAGGCCGAACAAAAAAAGTAGGATGAACTTAACAAAATAGATGGACAATATTAAATATAACGGTAATTTCAAAATAAATAAATAAATAAATATAATGGTGTTAGAGTGAAATAAACTAAATTTTCCGTCTATGTATCTTTAAAAACAAAAAAGAATAAAAAACATTTGTGTTGCTTTTTTTTTTTTTTTCATAATTAAATCTTTTTGTTGTCTTGTTTTGTATTAAAGTAAGTATTTTGAGGGGTAAGGTTCATTACATACCCTTATCTATGTATATTTTTGTTTTCAATCAATGAATTTTTCTTATACCGTTGAGGTTTGCCTAAAAAATATTTTGTCTTTATTTTAGTTCACCCTAATAGAAATTTTTGGTTATGCCTTTGAATGACCTCAACAAAACATCAGTGGCGGAGCCATGATTTATTTTGGTTCGGTTGGTTCAAACGGTTCTTGACTCAATGCTAGAACATATGAAATCAGATAGTTGAATTTTGAAAGACAACCATCAATCGTCTTCCAATTTTTAAGCACCAAGGAAGAGGTGAAAATCTGTCTTGCAAATTTTGTTGTTTTTTTCACTCTTTGATTAATACAATAGGTTTTTTTTTAACTTTTTTTTTATTCTTTTATTATTTTTTATTTTTTAAATACTGTTTGTTTTGTTTCTACAAATTAGTAGCTCATATACTGATAATTTGTCTGACAAACATTTGGGCAAATTTCACTTAAAGAAAACCTAATCATTGGCCATGAATGCCATGTTAATGATAAACACTTGTCATACCATTTAGATTGAAATTTCAGTGAATTTTTTTTTTAAAATAAACCTAAGTAATGTGAAAAATGATTTATCCTTATCATATAAATTATTGATGATGCAATGAATGATACTTTAAAGACAAATCACTTGCTCTATTACTTAGCTAAAATTTGACCAAATTTGCCAAGTGATTTGTCCTCCAAATTATTTGAGTTCAATTTGCGCAAAATTCAAGCCAAATGATATATGGGATATGACTTGTACTTACTGTATAAATCAAGGAATGATATGGTTAATGACATGTCAAAGATATATCATTTATAATTTATTTTTTTTTGAGAATATATATCATTTATAAATTGAAGTTGAATTTTAAGCGAATTTTACCAAAACATTAGCTAGATGATTTGAGAAGTGTGGTGTACGAATGATGTAACAATTGACATGTCATAGACACAATACTTAATATTAATGATGTTGAATTGTGAGTAAAATTTGTGCAAAAATCAATATAAATAACATGACAAGTGATTTGTTATTACCATCACAATCATGAACACGATACAGTGAATGATATATGAGAAGATAAAAGATAAAAATCATTTTGGTTCTTAAGTTTTGAAAGGAGTCAAATTTTTAACTATGTTTAAGAAAATAATTAAATCATTTCTAATTTTTCGAAAAAGTATGAAAATAATCTCTCCCGTCAACCAATTTTTGATCAAACTTAATAGATAATATGATAAACAAGGGTAAAATTATTATTTTCAATCATTATCCAAGATGATGCTACGTGGTATGAATTAGGCAAATAACAACTAAAAAAAATAAAATTTAACATCTTTAAAAAAAAAGCCTTAAAAAAAAAAAAAACGAGAAGAATCTTGTACCTTTTCATCTCTTTCCATTCTCAGTGTAAGAAAATGATTAAATAATCTTTAACTTTTTGAAAAGTATGAAAATAATCTCTTCTGTCAGTTAATTTTTTATCAAACTTAAAAAACAATATAATGAATAGGGCTAAAATTGTCATTTTAAATCATTATCAAGATGATTACACGTGCATGAATTAAGTAAATAACAACTAAAAAAATAATAAATTAAATTTTAACATTTTTTCTAAGAAAAGCCTTGGGGAAAAAAAAACAGAAGAACCTTGTACATTTTCATCTCGTTCCAATTTCAATTTAAGAAAAAGATGAAATCATCTTTTAACTTTTCAAAAAAAAGTTTAAAATAGTTTCTTCCACCGATTAATTTTTGATCAAACTTGATAGACAATATGATGAATGAAGGTAAAATTGTCAGTTCAAATCATTATCAAGATGATGACATGTCTACGAATTAGGTCAATAACAAAAAATAAATAAAATTTAATATTTTTATTCAAAAAAACCTTAAAAAAAAAAAAAAAAAACTGAAGAATATTAGTACCTTTTCATCTCCTTCCATTCTCAGTTTCTGGGGGCACCACATCAGATAAAATACTTGACCTTCTACTCTCCGCCGCGCCGCTGATGAGCTCGGCTTGCACGGCATCGACGCTGCCTCGCACTCGCTCACAACTCCGCAGCAGATCTCCGCCATCACACAACCACAACACTCTCTTCTTCTTCTCCTCCTTTTCTTCACCATCACAGCAAAATCTTCTCCTCCTTCTCCGCAGCAGATCTCTGGGTTCAGTGTTTGAACCCAGATGAAGATATGGTATCATTAAATTGATTACGTATTAGGCTTAACTTTTACGTTGGTTTTGTGAAGAACAGTGGGTTAAAAAACGAGTGCTCGTTTTAATGCTTTGGTTTTTGTTTTATGATCACATGTTTCTGTTTTTCGGATTTTTCCTCCAAGTTGGATTCCAGATGATGCCAAGCTAGAAGCATATGATGATGAAACAGGAACTGGTCTCGAAATCATGGTGCCTAAGCATCGTGTGGGGCCAGAAGAACATGATTGAAATAGTTAGTGGAGAAATGTCAGAATCGGTGTTACCACGGGCTTTCCATTAATTATGAAATAAGGTTTCGCTTTATATAACTTCTTATATAACTTCTCCAAGTAGATCTTTTAAAAATAAATCTTTTAAAAATAAATTTTTTGAAAGAAAATTACTGATTGTTTAGTTATCCATTAATTTTTTTTTTTAAAATTATAAATTGTTTAGTTAAATTATTTTTAAAACACTTTTAGATTATTAATTTATCAAAAATATTTAAGAGAAATGAGTAATATATTTATTCTAAGAATATAATGACTTCAACCTTAATCATAAAAAATTAATCAATCAAACAACCAATAATTATTTGATGTAAGTATATTTTCAAAACACATATTTTCAAACCAATTACAAATTTGCAAATTGTAGTATGTATGTATATATCAATGAATCAATAACAAAACCAATTACATTATATTTATATATAACAAATATGTATATATATATATTAATGAATCAATAACAAAACCGACTGCATTATATATATATATATAACGAATATGACATATAATATTCATGGTAATAAAATTTAAAAAAAATACAATAAAAAAACACAAAATATAGAAAACTTATTGGTTAAAGAGGAGTTCTCAAAAGTTTTTATGAAATAAAAAGTTAATGAAAATGGAGTCTATAAGTTTATACTTATAAAGAAAGTGTAATAGGGTTATAAAAGTATAAAGACATTAACAAAATAAAATAAAGGTATAACAGACATTTTAATCTTTTAAAAAAAACTCAAAAAGATCTACTTGGAGAAGCTCAAATTTTGAGCTTCTCTAAGTAGACATTTTTCAGTTTTTTTAATTCCCCAAAAGCTCTATTGGGATGTCAATCAAACGATGCAAAAATATTCAAGTAGATTTTTTTATATTAAAAAAATACTTTTATCAGTAGAAAAGTTGTACCAAACATACATTAAAACCTACATTCTTTTCTGACCTTGTTATATACATCTCTGATAAACTTAAAACTGCTAGTTTGTTAGTTTTTCTGATTGTTTTTGCATTTGAATAACTTGAAGTTGGTTGCTCTTGAGCTTTCCAGGTCAAAGTTATAATCAGTGTAAAGGAATGCCATGCCTCACTTGCTCATTTTTGTGTGTTTAATTTAATTTAATTTAATTTTTTAAGGTTTTTTTTTAGACTTTTGTGTTTAATTTTATCCGTGTTCAAGTAACAGTTTGGAAAATTTTATTAATACTGTTGTAATTACATTTAAAAATAGAAGATATTTTCGTAATTAAATATTATTATAATATTAAATTATGTATGAGGGTATAATGATTTTTTAATCCATTTTAATACAGTTCAAGGGTAAATAAGTATTTACACGATTTCCGTTAAATTTAACCGTTAGTTAACTGATGGAAAAAACTAATTTGACATTTTTTTCAAAAAGTTAGAGATGATTTGATCATTTTTCGAAATATAATTAAAAATTTAATTATTTATCAAAATTTAGGGACTATCAAAATTTAGGGACCAAAATGATTTTTATCCAAAGATGAATTATCATCAACCCTATAATTTGGATTGAATTTTGGGAAAAAAAAAAAGACAGACCTAATTAATTTGGGTTAATATTTGTCAAATTTTTTGAATTGTGAAGAATAAAATAAAATAAAATTATTTTCTTCCAAATCATATGCCCGTTAAAAACATAATTTTTCCATATTTAAAATAAAATAAATTATATTAGTATATATTTATTTACTCTCAATGAGGGTAGATTAATAATTATATAATTCCCTTTCAAAATTATAATTATATAATTGCATTGAATCATTGATTTATATCAGTAAGGATAATTAAAGGTCAGGAGTAGAGCTACTTTGAAATCAACGGACAATTTTTGTTTCTATCCATTTTTTTTTTAAACAAATAGGCGTAATTTGTTAAAATTTTACTCCAAATTTTTTCCGCCTACACTTCCCAACCATTTTAGCATGGTTTGCCAGTTACCTTGAGAGGCTGGTTCCACGGTATTAGAGGTGCAAACAACTTTCACGATATGATCCAACAAAATTCGGTCGAAGTGGTCGGTATACTTATTTGCAAAGAAAATTTTGGATGAAATAACCATATATATGCCTATCAAGATAAAGCACATCATATGACATATTTTAACTTGGTAGGTGCCACCGATTTTTTTTTTCCTTTCCTTTAATGATTGGAGAGATGAATTAAATTTAGAGAAAATCACTCACACATTATATATTAGGACAAAAGTGAGATTTAAACTCTTAATCTCTTATAATCAAGAGAACTTTGTTAATTTATATCTATTTATCAACAGAAAATTATCAAAAATGTATATACACGCCAAACTTTTTGAAAAAAAATACAACATGCTATACAGTGTCTCAATCATGATGCTAAAGAGTATTATGAAGTTAAAATTCATATTTGAAGATTGAAAATCTAATGAAACAGAAAAATAACAATAAAGAGAGAAAATACTAGTATTATTATTATTATTAAACTACTACAATAAAATGTGATTATTAGCTTGATTTATTTTAGATGTATTAGATTAAATAAACCATGGGCCGAAAGTTCATGTCAAGCAGACAACAACCCAAATGAGAAAGTCTCCTCTCGTAAACCCAAGTTGGTTGCCGTAAAAATGGGGAGCATCAAAATAATTTGTTGATATGCTTTATAATATCATTAAATTTTTCGGGTTCTAGGTTCTATAAAGAACTCAAATGAAGTAAAATTTTTATTCTTTCCCAAGGCATGAGTTTGAATAAAAATTGACACCTTGCTGAGATCAATCAACTAATATTCTTATAACTACTTTCACAACTGCGTGATAACAACTCCTATAAAAAACAAACTTACAGCAACCATTTAAGGTTTCCTTTGGTGCGTATCATCGGATAAAATAGAGTTAGATTAGATTGAATGAGATAAGACTAGATAAGATTAGATATTTACTGAAATGTGTTTAGTGTAGTTGAGTCAGGACTGGATTGAATTTAACTTAATTTAATTCAATATTAAAATAAAATAAATTTTAAATAAAAATATTTGAATTAATTTTAAATATATTTAATGTAAATAATAAATAATAAAAACAGAAATTAATTAAATATAATATATTTTTAAATTAATATTAAAAGTTTTTACTTTATAAAACTATATTAGATAAATTTATACTTTTAAATATATTTAATATTATAATTATCGATTTATTTAGATTCATTAAAAATATTAAAAAAATAATACAAGTCTTGTACACAACAATATGTTTGAAGCTTATAAATCCAATTAACAGAAGAAATTAAATCATACTTGCATGTTACCCATAATACAAGTCTTGTACACAACAATATGTTTGAAACAAAAGTGACTCGGTGTAGCAAAACATAGTTCATTACAGACGCAACCTTGTTCAAGTAAAACAAGAAATCATAGTTCTTAGATTGACTAAGATTATTTCATGCAAACATCAAAATATATCAACCCAACGTTAATTAATACCTCTTCATGCAACTTTGGGCTGTGAAGACGATTCATCCTCCTCCTCATCAGCATCAGCTTCGGTGATCTTTGTTGAGATCTCTCATCACCATCATTATCTACCTAGCTTAATGGTTTTCCGTCAATCTTCTCCCCAACAATAATGGCCACTGATTCAGTTGTGAGAGATCCTCGAGCGTCTTCCTCTTCTTTGTCAACTTTTTCGTCTTGAGATGGTCCACCAACATGATCTGCTCTAAATTTTAACATGCCACCATCTTTCATGGCCTCCATTTTCCTTTTCTTTGCATGGGAGCTCATGTGACCTCCCAAGGCACTACCATTTGCAAATGTCCGGTGACAAAGAATGCATCTGTGGTCTGAATCATCAGATTGAGGTTCACAAATGCTGGTTTTGATTACTACTTTCTGATCTTCGCCGTTAATATCTTGGATTCTTTGTCTTTGCTTGATGAGATTTTTATCATCAGGATCTAGGGTTTGAGGCTCCTTCTTTATATAAGCAAAGAGACCATTGGATGAAGAAGAAGAAGAAGAACTGGATCCAAGAGAGATGGCTAGGCCAATTATATTAAGGTTACCATGACTAATATGGGTGATGGTTTCATTAAAGTTGTTGAGGTTGCTCATAGGGTTTTGGTTAGGGCAAGAGCAGGGATTGTTCCTACGCCAATTCGAAAAATGGGACTCACTTGGGTGAAAATTAGGACATGAGTTGGAAAGGCAGTGAACACAGGCTGGTTTGTTTTCTACTGGGAAATTAACTCCGCAAATATTATTGTTAGAAGAAAGAGAATCAGAAACCTGGACTTGTACTCTTCGGTTTTGAGTGCACATCAAGCTAGTAACATGGCGATTTCCGACCAAAATTGCAGGCCTTGATGAAGGAACCGGATTGATATTCATGTCTAAGGTGTTCACATTCTTGCTGTGATCAATCAAAGAAAAATGGAATAAAGGGCAAGATAAATTTGGAAGCTTGAATTCTTTGGCAAGAGAAATGGCTACATCAAACCATTCCTCTCTATATTGTTGAGGGTCACTGTTGATACTAACATTCTCCATAGCAAATAGGAAATATTTAGAGAATGTTGAGGTTTCTCCTAAAAAAAAAAAATACTGGGAGAGGGACAATGTTTTAAGCCATAAAATAAAAGTTAAAAAAATGGGAAAAATATATATTGAGAGAAAGAAGGAAAGAAGGGCATTGATTTGATTAAGGACATCGTAGGTGAATATATATATATATATATATAAGTATATATAGTTTTTACGGTTAGTGTCTCGTAACTTTAAAAAATTAGGACGAGCTAATCAAACTTATCTATTACATTTGAATTAATTAGGATAAAAATGCAATGGATAAATTTAACTAGTTCATCCTAACTTTTTAAAATTAAGAGACAATGATCATAGATTTTTTTGATGAGATTTACTCTATGTTAAATATGGTAATACAAATTAAGTGATTAATTAAAGCGTTAATGGAGTTAGATAGCATTTTTACCACGTAAGGAATGAAGTTAATTTGTCCTGGTCATATCCATATGTGAAAATTTATTTTCTTTCCTTTGTTAAAAATTTTGAATTTGTGAAATGAAAATATTTTAGAAATAAAAAACAAAATAAGGAAAGAAAACCAACAAGATTGAGTTTTTATTTGTTATTATAAGTTAAAAAAAATATGATGGACGATTTATATAAAACATATAATCTAATTATAGGTTTGACTATTTTATCCAACCGCTAATCTCGTCCCTCAATTAGAGTCATTGGATTGGTTATAAGGGTGATTATTGAAGTCAATCCAAGGATTTTAATTAAGAGGTAAGGTTAGTGGTTGAGTAAGGTAATTAAACCCTCGAATTATATTATCATTTGTGCTATGTATAATAGATCTTATTGTTATTTTTCTTACTACTTGCTTATCGTCTTTTTTCCCTTTATGATAAACCTCATATTAAGTAGATACTAAAGGATGTATTCAACTTAGGAGTTAGAATAAAATTTAAAGGATTTTAAAAAATCCGGTTGTATTCAATCTAAACTTTTAGGAGTCCATCAAAATTTAGATATATTCAATTCACATTTATAAAGATTCTAATAAAATCTTGGTGTATTCAATTTAGACTTTTAAGAAGTTCAAGTAAATTTAGTTGTATTCAAAAAGTCAATGGCTTTGTAGGAATTGCTTAAATAGTTGATTTTGATGGTTTTTCATAGATTTCATATGCAAGGACATAGCCAGGAATTAACATCAAGGTGGGCTAGAACTTTTATAAAAACTTCAATAGAATTTCCTTTGTTTTTATATTTTCTTGAAAATTCAATACACATACATTAACAATATTTAAGTCCACAAATAATATCAATCACAAATAGAGATTCAGTCTCTCCACAAAACAACTACATAACATTTAAAATATTACAAATATAACATAATACGCATTAGAGATTGTACTTAGTGTAAAAGAAACACCAATGTAAACACCATCAGTTTCATTCTAATTAAACGATTATAGGACTTACCATATATTGAATAATTTAATAAAATTATCTATAAATTAATTAGATGAACATAATTAAATTAATTAGTATTTACTCCTAAATTTTCTATAACCAAAAATTATAACTACCCTAAAATTTAAAAAAAAAAAAAAAGAATTGGAATTTGGAAGTAGAATATTATAAAGAACTAGTTAGGAGTTGGCTGCACAATAGGAAAGAGCCAAGAACAAAGATAGGAGAGTTTGAGCATGTGGAGCTAAGAAAAAGTAAAGTAGCAAAGAACAAAATATAATTTATCTGATTCGTTGAAAAGTGAAGGCTACTATAATAATTTAATTAAAACAAGGGTAAACTTTTAATATCATAATTTTTTTTTTAAAATGGGCTAGAGTAGCCTACCCTAGCCTATGAAGGGCTTCGTCAGTGTTCATATGTTTATCAATTTTTTTCTCTCTTGGAATAATGTTCTCACCAAACTCTTTGTTGGTAATTAAATTAAAGGTATTTTGTACTATCTTTTTCTCTTCCATATTCAGTTGTTTTTATTATTTATGATTTTTTTTCCTTGTCTTTAAACTTTCAGGATGACATAATTTGAATATAATTCTCATGTTATGTTAGGGTTTAATGATTTAATTTGTGTATTATTATGTGTTAGAATGAATTTGAATCCATTTTTATCCTTATTAAACAATTGTATGCGTATAATATATATTATTATATATTCATGCTTTTGTGGTTCTTTAAACATATTAATTTTCTGTAACATTCCTAAACGATTCAATGTATGGTGAAGCAATGCCTTGCAAGTCAAGTACAATTGTCTATAGTTTTCTGCAAATATATCGTTAGGTTATATGAGCCTTCAGTCGGGTTTACCTAAGATGATCCAAAACCCAAACTCGGATCCAAGATTCATCAGAAAAATGGATAATGCAGATTAACTGCCTTTGGCAGTTGTATGGATGATTAGATAATTGCTTAATGCAGTTATTCCCATGTAAATAAAGTTGCAGTTAGTGGTTTTGCAAAAAGGCTAACGTGAATATCTACAGAAAGAAAAACAAAAAGACAGAGTAAGAACAAAACAACAAAGAGAGTGGTAAGATACAGAGAAAAGGCAAGGTTTTTACATTGTGAATTATGTTTTCTTTCCTATTTCGTGATTGAACAACACAAACTATATACCTTCTGCTCTATTCCAAGTTTAGTTTAAACTTCGTTTTTACTATTTTTACATATATATAAATATATTGTCATTTTGTTAATGCTAATGATTTAAAGATTACTACATTTGTATCAGAGCTAGGTTTGTGTTGCTTGCTAGTGAAATGATGATAAATGATATGAAACTTACCGTATATGTTGAGTTTAAGGTATTTAGAATAGTGTTTTTGAAGAACATGATGAACTGTAGAAAATACCCGAATTCGTTCTTAGTCTTTAAATGTCAGTAAATTTCCTTTTTTTTTAGGCATGTTATCATACTATTGAATAGGGCTCGAAAAGAGATTTTCAAAGGTATATTATATGAGTTATTTGGATGAGAAACAAGTGAGAAAAACACTGTTAAAGTTTATCCATGAAAATTGAATTCTAAAAAATTGATTTCAAAAGGTTGAAGATGATGAACAGTGGTATGCCACGTGGTGACTAGGGGAGAGGCTGCGTTATATAAGCAACATGTCATTTTCTGGTGGAGCCACATCAGCGTAAATGTACCCAATCAAAGTAAATCAAGTGTCACGAGACGTGATGCAATATTATATCGCCACGTGTACAACCATGTGGTCGAATCTGGTTGGGACATATGTACCAAGTGTGGTGATATCTGGTATAGTCACATGTCACATTGAATGAATGAACCAGATTGTGCCACGTATACACGACTTGGTAGCATGTGATGGGGTCACATGGCATAGATGTGTGGCAGTGCCAGAGCCGGCCATGTGTCGCTCCATGATTAGGTGTGGCTCGCGTTTGCACTACATAAGCGATTAGTGAGCCGGCACTGCTGGTGCATGACTGCGATGGTTGCCAATGCATGAGACCCACGTGCCACTACCAACGGTGGTTTTCGACAACTAGGAAAAAAAATTTAAATTAAATAAAATTCACATTTATTTTATTAACCTATTAATTTAATAAAATTTAATCATTACATTTAGTATTAGTTACATTAAATTGTTTAATATATTTAACGTGACAAATTTTTGTAGATGACCTATCGCGTTATTCATTATTTTACCTATTTTGATGAAGAAACTGAGAAAGTCATCGAGCTAGTTGAGAATCCTGACATCATCGATATTTCTAATGATCTAAACGATGTCATAGTCATTTCTGATGACGAGAATGACGTTAAGCCTTCGAATTATGTGCTTTCTGATTATCCAGCCAATGTTATAGTCATTTCTAATGACGAGAAGGGCGTCGAGTCTCCAGATTATATGCCTTTTGATTATCCAACTAATGTTGTAGTCATTTTAGATGTTGAGGACAGCGTCGAGCCTTCGAATTATGTGTCTTTTAGTTATTCAATTGATGTTATAGTCATTTCGGATGACGAGAATGATATCAAGATTATTGAGATATCAGACGATGTTATGGATACTTATGATGATGAGATGATTGAGGTGATAAACATCTCATCAGACGAAGAGGATCCGGAGATGACGATTGATTTCGACCAGTATATGAGAGAGTATCATAAGGAGATTGATTCCTGTACCTTGACTGATGTTATTTTTTATTATCATTTTGTATATAATACTTGTATTTATGTTAGATATTTCATTTTATGCATTGAATATGGATAGTGTAAATTTTCTTTATTTATCATTTATGAAATGTTATTCTATTTGTATCCTTTTTATATGATAATATCTATGTAGGTGTCCTAATTCTATTAAGGAATGATATTAGGACTACTTTGCACAAATACACTTATAAATATGGTTTAATGAATAATTGGAAGTGGATGATGATGGATGGCTTGACTAGCTTTTCGATTCTTGTCCAATAATTCCTTTTTTATATTTATGAGTGTATAATTACTGCAATATTATAGTGAAATGATAATGAATGTGCTAGTATAGATATAAAAGGATATAGATCATAAGTCTCTAAATAGAAATGAATATCATTTCAGGAAATGACTTCAACTTCAAAGAATATAATTACTTAACTAAAAAGGGAGAGAAATTGAATGGTGACAATTATGATATTTGGCACCAGAAAATTCAGTATATTCTTGAAGAGCAAGATGCTCTTGAAACCCTGACAAACACTATGGTATTGCTGCAGTTAGATACATATGTTCAAAGCAGAAGAGACATAGAGATCTATCAGAGTTGAAAAAAGAAGAATAGCATTGCCCGAATTACGATCCTGAGCAGCATGGATGATGATCTCATGTGCATGTATGAAGATTATGAGACTGCCCAGGATATGTGGATGGCCCTAAAAGACAAATATGGTGGTACTTCAACCACTAAGTTGAAGAGGCTCACCATTAAGTTTGACACCTATAGGAAGCGCCAGAATCATACCATGAGACAACACCTTAGGAAGATATCAAACATGATTCATGAGCTCAAAACTGTTGAGCATAATCTCACTGATAAGCAGCAAGTACAGGTTGTGATCCAATCTCTTCCCTTCAGTTGGGAGAATATGAAGATGAACATGACTCTTAATGACAACATCAAGATATTTGATGATATTGCACGTCATGTTGAATTGGAAGACGAGCACTTAGAAACGACTAAAGCTTTCGTCAATTTTACATGGCTGAATCCAGCAAGCGTAAAGGTTTATGCTTTAAGCGCAAATGATGGAAGAAGAACTTCAAGAAAGGGAATAAAAATTCCAAGTTTAAGAAGAATGAGACTGGAAAGCGCAAGAAGGGTAAACGCGTTGGGGCTAAGACGAACAAAACGAATATAACCTGTTTCAACTGTAGCCAGCTGGGCCATTTTGCTTGTGAATGTACTGAGCAAAAGAAGAAAAATGTATAATGTTACTCCAACACATTTAATCATGCTTATGTTTCTAGCTCAGTATTACTCATTGAATCTCATCTTTTGTGGATTGTAGACTTAGGAGCAACCGATCATGTAGTTAGAGATCGAGGAGTGTTTGTGGAGTATTGTCGAATAAGTTAAGGATCAAGATAGATATATATGGGGAATAACCCACGTGTTGAGGTGAAGGGTATTGGCACTTGCAAGCTTGTCTTGAATGGTTGCCGAGTATTCTATTTTCATGATGTATTATTTGCTCCTGATATTTGACGAAATTTGGTTTCTATACCAGTACTTCTTAAATTATGATATGTTTTAAACTTTCATGACAATAGCATGGATATTTATTTGGACTTTGTTAGGACTGACACTGGATATTTATTGGATGATTTTATTATATTAAATATCAAGATGAACAGTTATTATGATGATAATGGTTGTTTTTCATTAATTGTTTCTTCTAACATTGCAAATGTCATTGTTAATACTTTACATGCAAAATTAGGGTATATCGATCAGGATCGAATGAATAGATTGACTAAAGAGGGATTTTTAGGTTCTCTCAATAAAATAGATTTGTCTTATGTGAAAATTGTTTAGTAGGAAAAACAACTAGAAAATCATTTAAAAAATGAATTAAAGCTGATAATCTATTACAATTAATTCATTCTGATATTTATGGACCTATGAATGTTAGAGCTCGAAGTGGTGCTTCATATTTTATAACTTTCATAGATGATTATACTTATTATGGTCATGTTTATCTAATCTCGTATAAATTTGAAGTGTTAGATTATTTTAGATTATGCCTAAACATGGTGGAGAATCAGTTAGATAGAACTGTGAAGTCCTGCGAACTGATCGAGGATGAGAATACCTTTCAGAACAATTTGAGACACTATGCCAAGAGAAAGGTATTGATAGATAATTGACCATTCCTAAGACTCCGCAACAAAATGATATAGCGAAAAGAAGAAATAAAACTTCATTAGAGATGGTAAGATTTATGATGGCACAAGCGAACCTCCCAATATCTTATTGCGGAGATGCACTATTAACATTTGCTTATATTCTAAATAGAGTCCCTACCAAATTAGTATCTTCCATATCCTATAAATTATGGACATGTATGAAATCTGATCTTAGTCATATGCAACCTTGGGGGTACGCAAGATATGTACATGACTTGTTCAGCAAATATAGAAGGTTGGGTGCTAAAAGACAGAAATGTATCTTCATTAGATACTTTGAACACTCGAAAGGATATGTATTTATAGGAGAAAATTCAGATGAAAGCATAACTGAATTGGAGTCACGTGACGTGAATTTCTCGGAGAATGAATTTTCTAGCAGAGGTGAAATTGAAAAAGATTTTCAATTTTATGAATTGAGCGAATTATATGATGTGGTGCATTTGAACACTCAACTAAAGGTAGATAGAGAGTTGCATGAATACTTTGTCCCTAATGGGAGTGATAAAACTATTGAAAGAGCTCCTTCATTTGTTCACAGTGGAGCATAGGGACTAATGAATTAGTACCCTCAAAATCATCAATTCATAAAAGTAACCGTAAAACTATTTCTCGTCGTCAATTTGAGATCAAAGAGGAAGCTTTTATGTTTGCTTCATATGATAGTGATGAGCCAAAGAATGTCAATGAGGCTCTCAACTCATTTACTAAAGAATTTTGGATTAAAGCTATGCAAGAAGAGATGGAGTCAATGAAAAACAATCACGTCTGGGACTTGATTGACTTACCATCTAATTGGAAAGCCATTGAAAATAAATGGATTCTCCGTATTAAGCGTAGGGCAAACAACTCAATAGAAAGGTATAAGGCGAGATTAGTAATGAAATGATATACTTAAAAGGAGGGTATAGATTATGAAGAAACCTTTTCCCTTGTGGTAAGGTCTGCTTCCATTCGCTTTAATTAGCCATCATTGCACACATAGACCTGGAGTTATATTAGCTAAATATAAAGACAGCTTTTCTCAATGGAGAATTGGAGGAAGAAATTTACATGGAATTGCCAGTAAATTTCATTTTAAAAGGTTAAGAGCAAAAAGTTTGTAAGCTCAAGAGATTTATTTATGGTTTGAAACAATTCTCCAAACAATGGCACCTTCGTTTTCATGAGGCAATAATATCTTATGAATTCCAGATGACTGAAGAGGACCATTGTGTGTATGTCAAATGAGTAAAAGACAAATTCATAATTTTGTCTTTAAATATGGACGATATTTTATTAGTCGAAAATAATAAGGAGTTTATGATGATTATAAAGAAATAGTTATCCTCAACTTTTGAGATGAAAGACATAAGAGAAGTTGTCTATATTTTAGGAGTTAAAATTAACAGAGATCGTTCAAGAAGAATTCTGACTTTATCACAAGAGCCTTACATTAAAAAGATTCTCGAATGATTCCATATAGCTAATTGTAAGCTATAGATACTCCTATCTCGAAAGGACAAACTTTTAGTCTCGAAATATGCCCTAAAACTCCACAAGAGCATGAAAGAATGCAAAAAGTTCCTTACTCTATTGCTATCAAAAGTTTCATGAACGCTATGATGTGCATGAGACCTGATATCTGCTGTGAAGTTGGAAAGTTAGTAGCTATCAGTCCAATCTTATTCAGAAACATATCTAAAAGAGACCGCAGTCTACTCTCTATGCTATCAATGTGGTAATATACGTATAGGTTGTTTTACAGACACTGACTGAGAAGATAACTTGGATGAACGAAAATCTACTTCAAATTATGCATTTTTGCTCAGCCAAAGTATTAAATCTTAGAATAGTAAGAAACAGTCATGTATTGTGTTGTTCACTATGGAAGCTGAATTTATAGCATGTTCAGTAGCAATTCAAGAAGCGGTGTGGCTTAAGATATTTTTAAGAGATATGATTTTAGAAGCTGATGCAGAGAAGCCAGTTGTCATTTACTATGATAGTCAAACAATCATTGCCTATACTAAATATGTAAAATATCATAGTAAATCGAAACTTACAAAGACTAAATACAATTTTGTCAGAGATATAGTGACAACAAAAATTGTAATGATCAAATATATATTTATGCATTAGATGGTTGCTGACCTACTTGTAAAAACTATGAGGAGAGATGTATTTAGGTCACATGCTAAGTCTTTAGGTCTGCATAGATTATAGTGTTGTAATTGTCACTTTAAACTATATCCATTTATGAATAAATACATTGGATTTATTACATGATACTAGCACATATTCATTTCACTTGAATTATATAAAATATGTCATCAGGTTAGAGATTCATATTCTTACACGTACAATCACCTTGGTTATTGGAAGGCAAGCTAAGATGAGACATATATATTTTAAAGAATAAATTGGAGGTTATTCTCTCAAGGATTTAGAATACATGAAATGTCGTCTTGGCCATAGCCAAGATGAGGATCTACACCAAACATTAGTAATGGAACCGCTCATGATGTATCCCCACCATCATGAGAATATGATTAAGCCAGATGTGAGTTTCTTAATAAGAGACGCTTAGAAAACGAGCTTTTTAGAAACTCATGTTAGACATTAAGAGAGTGTCTGAAATAAGATATGTGTAGTAAATAATCTAAATATAATAGACATATGTGTCCTTATTGAAGGGCAAGATTCACTGTAACATGCGTTTCATACCGCGTGTGCTTATAGTGACCGAAATGGAAAATGAGTGAGTTTATCCCTAATTCCTCATTGTGTAAGTTTCATTGAAGTTTATAAAAATTTCTACCTATGTCTTCAGTGACTATTCACTTTGTCTCAAAGTAATAGAATGATGTTTGTATCATTAACGTGTCTTCTATGGTCATGGTAATGCAGCCTATGAGGCATTTCTATGATGTTAGTCATTTTTGTTGACTGAGAGAAAAAAGTGAGATAGAAATATTTAATTAATTTTATTTTTTATATATTTACATGTCGACAAATTATGATTTAGAATCACAATTGTAATTATATGAAGTATTAGAGGATCAAACATGTTGTGTTAAAGAGATCGAATATGCTTGAACAAATAAAATTCTATTAAATCTAGAACATAATAATGAACAAATTTATAATCTCTTGTATAAAAGTACAATTAAGATTTAAAAAGTAAGTCCTATAACATATTTCATTGTTCATAGGTCACATAATGTATTTAACTGTATGAATATTTGTGCTTCTTATCATAAAAGGACCACCGGTGATTTCTCTGTGAGTTCTGTTTAGCTCATCTTGTGCGAGTGGAAGATGTTGGGTTATATAAGTCTTGGGTTGAGTTTACCCAAGATAACCCAAAACCCAAACTCGGATCCAATACCCGGATCCAATATCCATCAGAAAAGTGGATAATGCAAATTAACTCTCTTTGGCAGTTGTATGGATGATTAGATAACTACTTAGTGCAATTATTCCCATGTAAATAAAACTACAATTAGCGGTTTTGCAAAGAGACTGACGTGAATATTTGCAGAAAGGAAAACAAAAAGACAAAGTAAGAACAAAACAGAAAAGAGAGTGGTGAGATCCAGAGAAAAGGCAAGGTTTTTACATTGTGAATTGTATTTTCTTTCCAATTTCGTGATTGAAATCCAACCACCAGTTGAACAACGCGAACTATGTACCTTCTGCTCCATTTCAGATTTAGTTTAAACTTTGTTTTTATTGTTTTTACATATACATAAATATACTGTCATTTTGTTAATGTTAATGATTTGAAGATTACTACATATATATAAAACATTTGTTACACTAGTAGACCCAGAATATTAATAGGATGGGCACGTGGCCCTCTAAGATTTTAAAAATTATCAATAACCTTTTTTTTTTTTTTGAAATTTCCTATTAAAATTTTTATATATAAATTTTGAATATATTAGTTACAAATAAAAATGGTATATTAATCATTTTATCAATTATAATTTTCTATTCTTATTTTTATTAAAATGTAATTTTTGTTAGTTTCTTTATTTTAACTATAGCTATATGTTTGAATCTATATAATAATATAACGGTAGTAATAACAATAAAACATAAAAATAAATGTTAATATATTTATAATTTTTGATGAAATATTAGTATCTTCTTAGATATTTTAAACATAATGTTAATATCTCTTACTTGATTTAAAAATCAAATTAATGTACCCCAAAATTTAAAATTTAATTTGTTATATCTAATTTCTTAATGTTTAATCATTATTTATTTATTTATTTTTGTGTGTTCTTGTAATTTATATCTGTTTGTAACCAATAAAGTGATTATAAAAAAGTCTCTTAGCTAAAAATATATGTTATGTTATATTTGCTTAAATTTAACTTCTAACAAAAGCTAAATTTCTAATTTGAATATGAAATATTCATAATTTGATTGCTAACAATTACACTATAATCACAAATCAGGAATTAAATTATATTTTCTTTATACGAATTATTAATTGGTAAAAAGCTTGTTTCAATTTTTTTCTTATGCTTTGTAGTTAGAGATTTTTAAATTGTAAATACATATATACTTAATTAAGTGTATTATTATTTTTTCTTTAGTTGTTTTGAGTTGCTTGAAATGATTATAAATTAACCAAAAAAAAAAAAAAAATTCATACTGTACTGCTATAATTTTATTTTATTTTTTAACACTAGTGTCAATTTATTGAAGTGCCACCTCTAATATGAATTTTTGGGTCTGCCATTTTGTTGTCAAGGCTCTTCAACCACTCTCCAGCTCCAACTCTAGAGACTTGAAGCATATGAACATGTTTTTTTCCTGCTTTTTGAAGTTTTGAAACTTTTTTCGCTAATTTCAATCATTCATTATATTTAAATTAAATAAGAGAAAAAAATGTTTTTATGAAAGATAATGCAATGAATGACTGAGATCAGTGATTCTAACAATTAAAAAGTTATGACACATCTCTTTTACATATATATATTAATTTTTTGTGTATGGGATTTGATTTCGTACATGGGAAAAAATGTCTAGGATTGAATTGTGCTGTTAATGCCATATATAAATTGTCTGCCACCACTGGTATGATACCATGGTGCTGAAGTCTTTTAACTCCTAAATTGTTGACAGTTTGATTGGGTTGTGTGGTGCACATTGTTGCAAAAATCGTCAATTTTCTAACAAAAAATAGGTGACCGGTGGCTGGCCAGTCCGATATGGGTCAAATCGACGACATCGATTAATCAACCGACTCGGCAGAGTAATCGGACGACTCAACCCGACTCGACCTATCAGCACTTTTTTTTTTCAAAACTATCACCCCAAAACAACGTCGTTTTGGGTTGATTTAAATTTTTGTTATTTAACCAAAAATGATGTCATTTTGGACAGCCCAAAACAACGTCGTTTTGGGTTCAGATATACAAAAACCAAGAAGCTTTCGGTTTGCTGTCACTTGCCTTCCAAGACTTTCTTCTCCTCCCCCCCCCCCCCCCCTTCCCTCCCCCCCACATCAAATTTATTGCAGAAGTCAGTGGTTTGCTCGTTGGGGTCAGCCCACAACCACTTTACTGTCGCCGTCTCCGATGTCGTCACCAATCGCCAACGGTATGTGCTCAAGCTTTTTTTTCTTTTTTCTTTTTTTGGCTTCTAGTTTTAGGTTTTTAAATTTTTTAGTTTTAAGTTTTGTAAACTTTTTTTCATATTAATGTAACTTAATGTAGTGATTTTTTTAAAGTTAAAATAGTGATTTGAACAAAAAAAAAACTTGAAACATGTTGAAAGTTGTGATTTTTAACACATAAAGTAGTAATTTTTATCATATATTGAGTCTTAACAACATAATGAAAAAAATCACCTTTATCTCATACTATCCACTAATTATCAAGTTGTTAACCACTAAGTTGTTCATTTTAATCTATATTTATCCACTTATTACTAATTTTAACATCATTAACGTAACTGAATTGAAGCATCGAGTATTGAGCTCTTTGATGTGTTGTGGTAAGATTGTGTGAATCTATTCTAGATATGGATTATTCGAATGTTTGGAAAGTTTGGTGCTTGATCAATACACTAAACAAGTTGTGTCCTTTGATGGATGATTGAATGTGTTAATTAAGCGAGTTTCAAAGTATATTAGCGGTGTTTTGATCATTTTTTAGGTTAGTAAGACATCTTAGATAATATTCAATAGCAAGAGAGATCAAGTACCATGAACTATTGACATTAACGGAATGATTTTTATGTTGTTTTTCTTTGCTAACGCCTAAGAAGCTAAGAGTTGTTTATTGAGTTTGGATGATGATTTTTAATGGCTTGTGAGGATATATATACATGAAATTGTTATTGAATATTTATTGCTTAAATTCTTTGTAATATACTAATCTAATATTTGATTATTTGTCATGTTACTTATGTAAGTTATGTTATGTAATGTATTAATGTTTAATTATTTATATTCTTTGTAATATTTGTTGTGTTATTCACTTATTTGTGGTTGTGAAATGCTTCAATATTTGTTGGATGATTAGGTTAATTGATAATTTGATATTCATGAATTATGGCGAATGATAATGAATCTTCGGGAGCTTCCACTACCCAATCTCTCAAGCGAAATTCAGATGAAATTGGATGGGAGTATGAGATGTTGGTGGATGGGAAGAGTTTGGAAAAAATTAAATGTAAATTGTGTGGGAAGGTTATGTCTGGAGGGATATATAGGTTGAAAGAACATGTGGGCCACATATCCGAAAATATAGCTAAATGTCCAAAGGCACTACCGGAGGATGTAAATAAATGTAAAAATGCAATTATGGAAATAAAAAATAGGAAAAAAAAAGATGATTGAGGAGAATTTGAAGAGACGGGAAGTAAATATTGGGGAACAAGAAGAGATGGAAGAAGTAGAGATTGGAGGGATAAGGAAAGAGCGTCATTTTGTTGGCCCTATTGATAAATTCATAAATGAAATTAATCCGAAGTTTTCACAAGGCTCGAAAAAGTCAATGCGATAAAAAAAAAACATCAACGAAGCACTCTTTAAAGAGAGAATCGATCAAGTGCATAAATGAGTGACTAGTTGGATGTTTGAGAGTGTCTTTCCATGGAATGCTATTGATAATGATAGTTTCTTACGTGCTTGCAAAGCAATTGGTCAATTTGGGCCGGGTTATAGGCCTCCAACGCATTATGAAATTAGAGAGTGATATTTGCCCCAAAAGGTGCAAGAGACCAAGTTATTGTTTAAGAGGCAAAAAGAAGAGTGAGCTCAAAATGATTGTTCAATTATGACAGATGCTTGGACGGATAGAAAAATGAGGAGCATAATGAATTTGTGTGTGAATTGCATGTATGGATTACATATAATTTATCAACTATAGTCTATACATCATTACATTGTCTATATCATTGATACTATAAATCTATATTTGATCATTTTGATCATTTAATAAACAATGTTTTATTGATGTTTGATTATTGCAGGGTAGGAACCACTTTTATTTCTTCCAAAGAGTGTTATGATGTGGCACACACAGCTGAACACATTTTCCAATACGTGAATGAATGTATTGAATAAATTGGACCTGAAAATGTTGTTCAAGTAGTAATCGACAATGTAGTAACAATATGGCTGCTGCCAAGATATTGAAGGAGAAGAGACCAAACATATTTTGGACCTTATGTGCTGCTCACACCATCAATCTCATGCTTGAAAGTATTGGAAAGCTTTAAAGATTTAGCAAGTTTATTGAGCAAGCAAAGCAGTTGACAATTTTCATTTATGCTCATCACATGACTTTGGCAATGATGTCCTTTATAAAAAAGAGGGACATCGTAAGGCCGGGAAAGACTAGATTTGTATCTGTATTCCTTACTTTACAAAGCTTGATGGATAAAAAAAAATGTTTTGAAGACAATGTTTAGTAGTGAAGAATAGGATAAGTGTAAATTCTCACAAAGTACTAAAGGGAAATTGGCCTACTCAATTGTGATGAGTTTCGGGTTTTGGAATGGTGTGACAAATTGTTTAAAGGTTTTTGCACATTTGATAAAAGTGTTGAGACTAGTGGATGGGATCGAAAGCCATCAATGCCATGATTATATGGAGAATTAAGAAAGGCTAAGCAAGATATTAGAGAGGCCTTGAACAATGTTGAAAATAGTTATCAGCTAATCATTGAAATAATTGATTAAAAAATGAAATATCGGTTAGATTCTTCATTGCACATGACGGCCTTTCTATTGAACCCTTATTACCACTATAATGATCCAAAAATTTCTTTTGAAAGTGAGTTGATGGAAGCCTTAATAGAGTGTTTGGAGACTTTTTATCATGATGATCTATCCTCTCAACATCAAATTATCATGCACGAGTGGCCAAGGTATAAGATAAAGGATGGTGCTTTTGGAAAATCATTGGCCATTAAAGGATGTGAAGATGATTCTACGAATCCGAGTAAAAAATTAAATGTTCTAATTCGCATAAATTTGGAGTTGTTTTACTTGTTTATAAATTACTATTATAGATTATATTTTTAGTATTATAATTATGAAAATATATCTTTTAAGAACTAGTTCTATATTTGACTATTTATTCTTTTTTATGGTGTAATTGAATGGTGGAACATCTTTGGAAGCCAAACACCTAACTTGAAAAAATTGGCAGGATGAATTCTTTCATTGACCACTAGTTCATTTGGATGTGAACGAAATTGGAGCAATTTTGAATGGGTAAGTGTAATATCCATAACATATTTTTAATGTTCTAAATATTAGTTATTTACTAATTTATTTAACTTTGATTTTTAAATCTTATGTAGATACATTCGAAGAAAAGGAATAGACTAACTACAAGCCGATTAAACAATCTAGTCTTTGTTCAGTTCAATTCAAAATTGCTACGCAAAAAGCAAAGACGGATTGAGAAGAATGTTGACGTGCTATTAGCAACTAATGCTGATGCTACCGATGCACAAGGATGGCTTGTTCTAGGTGCTGATGTTGATGATAAAATAGGGTCCGATTTAGAGCAAATGAGACAACTTGATGAAGATTTTTATTCTAAAGAGGAAGGTGAAAAGGAGGGGGAGAAGAACATTGATTTAGAGTTTGAGTCCGATAATGAACAAGTTATGGAAGACTATTATGAAGACGAAGAGTGGTTGCATCCTCCTTGCCTTAAGATTTTTAGGGTCGTAACGTACTTCTTGGGCTTTTCCTTTTTGATTGCTATTTCATATTTGCTATGTTATTATTTAATATTTGACATGTTATATTATATATGATGTTGGTTGTGTTTGAGATTGAATGAAAGACCGGAGGTCCTAAGTAGTTGTTAAGATGTGATAATATTTTGAAGTGTTATTATTTTTGTGTATTATAGGATAGAATTGTTGAAAAAATAGCTGTTATGCTGTCGAAATTTTTAAAATATCTGCTATATATTAATTATTATATAACATATTATTATATTGTAATTATATGATTGTGTTAAAGTGGCTTTGGAGATTGTAAGAGATACGTTTGAATGTTTGATGATATTTTGTGATCATATGATTATATTTTGAATTTTTGATTCTATAGAAAATTTTTAATTTTTTTATACATGTTTGATCTAGTTTGACCCTCGGTTCGTCAGTGAACAATACTTGCCGATTAATCATCAAGTTACCGATAAATCGCTAACCGCTGCCTTGACGGTCGATTAGCGGTTAGCAATTTCCGCAACATTGGTGGTGCTGGTGCATATATTTGTTACAGAATATTGATTTGCTTTGGTGACCCTCTGTCTTTTCTCTTTTTCTGCATTAATGTATGAACATTGTTTGAGCCAAGCCTGACACGTTAGGGGTGTTTTAACATTCCTTAGTTTCTGCTTGCATAAATGTTGGCCTTTGATTTGATCTTAAATGGATATTGTTTATTTTGTATGCATCCCGTTATAAGTTTAGTAGCCCTTTTTATGCCTTTTATGTGCACTCTTCTGAATTTGATCCGATGTTAAAGGGGATACTACTCATTGTTCATTAATATGATTAGATAGCTAATTTGAGAGACTTTTGCAATGGCTCAATAAGCCTGTGAGCTGGTTCTAACTTTTTTTCTGTCTAAGGTCTATTTTGATTCTTTGAATTGTATTGTTTTGTTTTAAATTTGCTGAAGTGCTTTGCTTCATATGATTAAAATGATATTAATAAATTTAAAATGTCAATTATATGGTTTAACATTGGCAATTAAGTAATTAACAATCTGGCCATTCTCTTGTTTCTTCAGAGCATAGCACACTACAACAATATTTATATAACTTGGCAGTGAAGATTGGGCTAATTCTACAGTATACTTATAATTTTTTTTCAAAAACAAATCATTAAAAATCCATCCAACTCCATTTAAATCTATTCAATTCCATTAAAATCCATGGAAAAAGCCCAACAAACTTTAAATGGAGTTCTAACAAAATCTACATATAATCCATGGAATCTATCAAAATTTTTAATTAAAGAAAGATTTATCCAACTCCAATGAAATATGGATTGAATACATCCTCATAAATAGAATTCTAAGAAAATTTGCATGGAATCCATCAATATCTATCATTTAAAAAAAAAAAAAAAACACTCCACCAAACTCTAATAAAACCTGGATTGAATACACCTCCATGATTATATTTACTCATAATTTTTTTTGTGTTGTCGAGACGAACTGTGATATGACTCCGAAGCGTGGAGATCAACTCCTAGAAGATGTGAAGAGACAACCGACAAATGTGATGAAAATTGCCCACATTAAATGAGATTTGTGAGTTGAACCCGCGACCTTTTTATGAGACAACTGGGTGGCCTTTTGGTTTTAAGAGACAATTACTGCTACAAAAGAATTGAAAACTACCCATATAATTTTATAAATTGATACTTGATGGGAATCAAACCTCCACCACCTTGATATATTGTTGATGATGGTTTTGTATAGTATATATTATTGGGAATCACTTGTATATACTCAATATATATCGTTGATGATGGTTTTGTATCAAATACAATTTTTAGGTAGTTATATGACATTTGAAATTAATAAGAAATTGAAAATTATTAGTATGTAATATTAGGGTAAAATCCAAGGAAAATGTATATAATGTGAAGTTTAAAATAATTTACAATATATGACCTATTTACATGCAGCATAAACACATGACGATATAATGAGATATACTTTATGTATGTAAAATTTTACATAATTTTCATCTTTATTTAATTTCCTAGCAATGATAAGAAATATGGTGGGTTATTTGCATTCCATTTTGTAATGAAGAGAGTATGTTTATGCTTACTCAAATTCATTGTCTAAATGATGTGGTAAGTTTATTTATAACTAACAACATCGTTAATGTATTATCCAATAATTAAAGTGTAGCATTATTCTTTTTATCCTTTCTAATTGTATCTAACCAAGTTGGATTCAGGTAATCCCTTCATTATATGAATTTTAACCAAACAAAATAATTTGAAAGACTAGATCTATTTATAAATAATAAATATGGCCCTGATATACTAGTAAATTTGGCATCCATAACCTTGTAAGGCGTTTTTAGCAATGGAATCACACACCAATTATTCAAAATATATATATATATATATATATATATATAGAATTTTATGTCAATATGTGCTGTCTTCATGCATATTATGATTAAAAGTAGAATTTCAAATATAACTAACTTTCCAACATAGTACGTTGCAAACCAAATAAAGTACGATGATAACGTGTGTGTATATATATATATACCGAAGTATTCTTATGACATCAACATCAAGGAGTTTATCAAAAGGGATATTATGAAAAACCCTTCTGAAAAGTAAAATATTCAGTAACAGGCCCTGTATTAGATGAACTGCTCTCTATCATTAACTTTTCATCCAAAATATTATAATTTTTCGTTCAAAGTCATGAAATGACCAAAATTGCCCTTATTAATTCTACAAAATCTCTATCATACTCTTCAAACTTATGTAATGACTGAAATGCCCTTCAAATTATTAATTAATAACAATATTAAATAAAAAATAACACAAAAAAATACTAATTGACATAAAAACTATTGGGTTTCCAGGTTGCTGGAAACCCAAAATTTATGGGTTTCTAGCAACCTAGAAACCCATAAACGGTTTTTGGGTTGCTGTAATAACATTTGGATTTCCATTAACACTCAAATTTAAAAAACAACTACTTTTGGGTTTCCAACATTTACAACAACAATGCACAAATTTTTTTTTTTTAAAAAAAAATCCCTAACACAAGTTTCTAGATTTCCATCGTCGAAGACCTAGAGATTCTGGGTTTCCAATGATGGAAACCTAGTTATGGGTTTCTAACAAAATGGAAACCTAAAAAATCTCGAGGTTTTCGAGTTGCTGTAACAACATTTGGGTTTCCATTAACGCATAGATTTGAAAAACAACAACAATAACATCTGGGTTTCTAACATTTGCAATAATGATGACAATAATGCACAGATTTTTTTTTTTTTTTTTAAAAAAAAAATCCTCAACACAAGTTTCCATCATCGGAGACCCATAGATTCTGGGTTTCTAGCAATGGAAACCTAGTTATGGGTTTCCAACGAAATGGAAACCCCAAAAATCTCGAGGTTTCCATAGTGCTAAAAACCCAAAATCTCTAAGTTAGTGTCATGGACAAGATCATCCGATCTACACATGATGAAGACCAGTTCTGGTCTCCTTCGTCGGAGACCAAGTCAACTTGGGTGTTAGGTGATGAGTGTTGGGTGTCAGCGATGGATGAAGAAGAAGATGGAAGAAGAAGAAGATGATGAAAAACAAGATGGAAGAAAAAGCAGCGAAAATTGATGACTGGGTTAAGTGTTGGGTGTGTTAAACAAATTTTATTTTTCATTTTAATAATTTTTTTTATTTTAATATTTGTTTCCATTTCCACCATTCATTCTCATGATGGACGGTAGAGATGACGTTGTTTTTTTCCAAAAAAAAAAAAGTCTTAATTAATTAATTAATATATTTTAATAAAAATTAAAAATTTTATTTTTATTTATTTTTTTCCAAATTAATATGCATCGTCTATTTTAAAATGGATGGTAGATATCTGATGAATTAAAATTTTTAAATTATTTTTCAAATTAATCTCCATCGTCTATTTTAAGATGAATGGTAAAGATCTGATGAATTAAATTTTTATTTAATTATTTAATTTTTTGTTTTTTCAAATTTCTAATCTAATTTTACTTAAACAAATAAAATTATTCATCTAATTATCATTATACCCTTCAACACCAATAGATTTTTTAATCGATAAAAGTCGATTTCTTGTTACCGAATATTTTACTTTTCAATTGGGTTATAACATCCTTTATTAGAATCTACCTGTGTAATTAATATATATAAAAGTAAATATTTACATAATTCGAAAGAACCGACCCGAAATGAGTGATGGGGTCAGGCTGGTCGGCGGCTAGGGTTAAGAGATTTGAAATGAAATATGAGAGTTGAGAGCTAGAGTGAGGGGGTTGACTAAAAGAGTGCATGTTTAGGGTTTTTTTTAGGCTTTTATACTTTCAATTTTATTTTTTAATATATATCATTTTTTTGTTCGAATAATTTTTTTCTTGAAACCTGAAAAAATTGGTTTTAAGATTCAAAATCGATTCGACCTGAAGTAATGTGCACGCGCATACTCATACACACACACACACATATATATACTCTCTCCCAGGGCTTGACCTGATATTTTAGAGATGTAGTATGAAAAATTAAAATGAGTCTCTTTATTCAAATAAATAATTTTTTTTAACTATATATATAAACATGTTCTAACATATTTTTTGGAATCAATGCACCAGTTTTGAAACAGCAATGTCCTTGGTAGCTCAATTGGGGATCCTTTCCTTTCCTAGGCTATTGAAGTTAGGTTTAAAATTGGAGAATTTGAAGGAAAGTTGCACCATTATTGATTGCAAAGAGACTAGTTTTTGACAAGAAGGAAGTAAAGTGTTGATAAGGAAAATGAGAGACGAGGATGAAGAGGAAAGTCATGTATGCTTACATTTGATTGAACCTACAAAAACTATATTGAAAATGTCCTCTCTCTACTATGATAGTCAAGGGATGGCGAAGATTTTATATGACCATAAAGGTCTGCTTTTGAGCAAAATATTGAGCATATGCAATTAGGAATCTCAAAACTATGGCATTTGCTTACAAGATGGTTGATACTCTAGCATTTGAAGATCATGATGGTAGCTTGATCCTGATAAGATTTATTGGTCTCAAGTATCTAGGTCTAACAAAGACATGAAAAATAATGAAAGCTTTCATAGATGGTAATGTTAACTGATTTCGAAAGATGATGTGTCAGTGCTAGAAGCCATAGGGCTTGAATTTGGATTGCTTAATGGCTCAGAGAGATCATCAATGCTTGATGGTGAGGTGTTATGAAACCTCACCAATGCACAAAGGAGGGATATTGTAAATGATATATGCGTGATTGGAAACTGTCTCCCTTAAGACAAACTCCTTTTGGTGCAATGCTTGAAACAAAATGGCCACACAATAGCAATGGTTAGGACCCGAACAAACGACATTCCAACACTTAAGAAAGCTAATTTGGGGATTGCTATATGTTAGTTAGATAAAACACATTTGACTTTGTGGAAGTATATTTTACTGACTAAATGGGTAGCAAATTCAGTTTGTCTTTATAGAGGTGTATGTTATTGACTTGATTAATAACTTAAGCATGAAGCATTTGTGTGATCACCATCATTTTTTTTTGCCTATATAAAGGCATGGGCATTAGTTCATTCATCTCATCCTAAAAATCTCAATTACATTTGAGAATTCTCTTCGCTTAAATTTTATCCCAAAAAATTTAGAGAGAAGTTATATTGTAATTGTTGATTAATAAAATTCTTCTAGTCTTGATCTGTGAATGTTTCTCTCACATTAAGGGTTTTACCACGCAAATCTTATGTCTACTATTTTTGTTTTATTACTTCTATTTTCTTTCAATATTATTCTTGATTTCAGGTTTATATTGAGATTAGAATAGTATTTGGTCGTCATAACAATGGTATCGGAGTCATAAATTCCTTAGAAAATTTTGAGTACGCTCTGTGGTTGCAACATTATCTGATTTTCTACATCAGAAAATAATTATTTCTAGTTACTAGAAACAAGTGTAATGGTGTGGAAGTACATGCTTAGGAAAGGTTCTGACTAAGGAAAGACTTGGTATTTAAATGTGTCCATTGTGACCTACCTCTCTTTCTTAGGAACTGATCTGGAGCACTATTCACAGATACATATGTCAGTTCAGAAAACAAGTACTATTGATGGTACTGTTCATTAGATATCTTGTGAGTGTTTCATAAAGATGGCGGCAAATTTTGAATTGAGAAGTTCAATGGAAGTAATTTTTTATTGTGGAAGATGAAGATGAAAGCTATTTTAAGGAAAGATAATTGCTTATAAGAAATAGAAAAAAAGGCTAGTTGAGATTACTGATGGCGTCAAGTGGAAACAGATGGATGAAAACGTAATTATTAATCTTCATCTAGCCTTAGTGGATGGTATGTTATCAAGTGTAGCGAAGAAAAAGATAGCTAAGGAGGTATGAGACACTCTGACAAAATTGTACGAGTCCAAGTCACTACACATAAAGATTTTCTTAAAAAGAAAGTTTGGTAATCTTCGAATGATGGAATCTACAGTAGTAATCGACCACATCAATATTTTAAATACTCTATTTTCTCAACTTTCAATGTTGGGGCATATAATAAAGGCAAATGAACGTGCAGAAATTCTATTTCAAAGTTTACTCGATTCATATGATCAACTTATCATCAACCTAACAAATAATATCCTCACAAACTATTTAGTTTTCGATGATATTGTAGTTGTTGTCTTAAAAGAAGAAAGCAAGCATAAAAACAAGGAAAATAGATTGGCAAGTAGTACACAAACAGAGTCTTTGTAAATGATAAAAGAGAGATCAACGGAACGTGGCCCCAGTGGAAGTCTCAATTGTGATGGATCAAAATTAAGAAGTAAGAAAAATGTCACATGCTACAATTGTGGCAAGAAAGTGCACATCAAAAGCAAGTGTTGGCAATAAGAAGAATAAAGCTCCTGAGTCATCAAACTCGCAAGGATGTGTAGTAAGTACAGCAAATGATGGTGACATCTTATACAACGAAGTAACCACTATTGTAGAAAGCGGATTACGGTTTGCTAATGTTTGGATTTTAGATTTAGCAATCATCTGGCTATGACCTCTTGCAGAGAATGGTTTCACACATATGAACCTATCTCGGGAGGATCTATATTTATCGATGATGATCATGCTTTGAAGTTCTCTGGTATCGGTACAATCAAGATAAAGATGCACTATGGTACATTTCACACTATTCAAGAGGTACGACATGTAGAAGGCTTGAAGAAGAATCTATTATCTTTAGAACAATTGAATGATCTTGGATGTAAGACCCATATGAAAAATGAGGTATTGAAATTGTCAGAGATGCACCTATTATCATGAAAGGAGAAAATATTGTTGCAAATCTATACATGCTTAAAAGAAAAACACTACTGGAAGCTTATTCATATATTGTATCAGCCAACCATTGGGAAGAGTCAATGGTGATGTGGCATCGTAAATTAGGCCACATATCTGAATAAGATTTGAAGATTTTCTTCAAAGACATATTGCTTCCTAGACTTAAAATAGTAAATCTATCTTTTTGTGAGCATTGTATGACAAGTAAGCAACATAAATTAAAGTTTAACAATTCTACTGCTAAGAGCAAAGACATTCTAAACTTGATTTATTTTGATGTTTGAGAATCACTGAATTTATCCCTAGGATGAGCAAAATACTTTGTCTTATTCATTGATGATTACTCTAGAAGAATTGGGTGTATCCTATCAAGAGGAAGTCAAATGTGTTTCCAGTGTTTAAGGTATTCAAACCGCAGGAAGAACTTAAATATAAGAAAAAGATTAGGTGCTTAAGGACAAATAATGAAAGAGAATATACAGAGGGAAAGTTTCTTGCTTTTTGCAAGCAAGAAGGTATCGAAAGGCAGTTTACAGTTACATACACTCCTCAACAAAATGGGTGGCAGAGCGGATAAATAGAACTCTTACAAAAAGAATAAGAGCTATATTGAAGATTGTAGGTTTACCCAAGTCATTTTGGGCAAAAACAGTAAAGACTGTCTATTATGCGATAAATTGATGTTCATCCACAACAATTGAGTTGAAAACATCAATTGAGATGTAGACCGGTTATTCTACTTTATATTTGTTTGGATATTCTATGTACGTGATATATAATGCCCAAGAAAGCACAAAACTTGATCTACAATCAAATAAATGTATATTCTTGGGGTCTGCTGATGGAGTGAAAGAGTATCGTCTATGAAATCCCATTGCCCACAAGGTTATCATCAGCAAGGATGTTATTTTTATAGAAGATCAACTTCGAAGAAATGAAAATTATAGCCTTTCGAAAGGAAATTTAGAGACTATAATTGTACGAGTGAAAAATAATTTAAAACATAAAAATTTAGATTCTTCTGAAGTAGAACCAGAGCACGAAGTATAAGAACCAATTGAGAGTAAAACTCTAGAAATTCAACGGTCAACTTAAGAGAAAAGACCACCAGTACGGATTTCAGAGTATGTTATAAAGAGTAATGTTGCATACTATTTTCTAACAGAGGATGGAGAACCTTTAACTTTCCATGAAGCTACAAACAACACAAACGTACCTTTATGAATGACAGCAATGCAAGAGTAAATTGAAACTCTATACAAAAATAAGATATGAGAACTTATACCTGTACCACAAGGTCAAAAAACCATTAGAAACAGGTGGGTCTTTAAGATCAAATAGGATGGCAATGACTAAGTGGAGTGACACTGTGCAAAATTGGTACTGAAAAGATATGCTCAGAAAGAAGGTATTAATTTCAATGAGATATTTTCCCTTGTGGTTCGACTTACAATAATAAGGGTGGTTATGACAATTTATGCTATATTTGATCTACACTTAGAGCAGTTAGATGTGAAAACTGCATTTCTTCAAGGAGAACTTAAAAAAGAAATTTATATGCTCCAATCAGAAAGTTTTGCTAAAGAAGGTAAAGAGAACTTAGTTTACAAGTTAAAAATTGGTACAAGAGATTTGATTCCTTTATTATAAGTCTTGGATACAACAAACTTAATTCATACCATTTTACATACTACAAGAGGTTTGGAGATAGTGATGATTTCATTATTTTACTGTTGTATGTGGATGATATGTTGGTAGCAGGCCCTAATAAAGAGCAAGTCCAAGAATTAAAGACACAATTGGCTAGAGAGTTTGATATGAAGGATATGGGTCCAACAAATAAGATTTTAGGGATGCAAATTCACCGAGACATAAAAGATAGGAAAATTTGGTTTTCTCAGAAAAATTACTTAAGAAAGATCTTTTATTGTTTTAACATGCAAGATTGTAAGCCAATTTCTACCTCTCTTCCTATGAATTATAAATTATCCTCAGGTATAAGCCTTTGTAATGAATTGGAGAGAATGTAAATGTCTCGAGTGTCGTATGCGTCAGCAATGAAAATTTTAATGTTTGCCATGATATGTATAAGACCAGATATTACACAAGCAGAAGGAGTGGTTAGTCAATATATGATAAATCTTAGTAAAAAGCATTGGAATGTTGTAAAGAGGATTTTGAGATACATCAGAGAATTCTCAGATGTTGTATTATGTTATAGACGATTAAAGCTTGTAGTCAGAGGATATTTGGCTTTAGATTTTACAAGGGATCTTGATAAAAGAATATCTACTACAGGCTACATGTTTATGATTACAGGAGAAGTTGTGAGTTGGATATCCAAGTTACAAATAGTTATGGCTTTATCTATAACAAAAGCATAATATATGGCAACTACACAAGCTTGTAAGAAAGCAATTGAGATTAAAAGATTATTGAATGAGCTTGGGCACAAACAACAAAAAATCTCTTTATTTTGTGATAACCAAAGCACCTTGCATATTGCAAGGAATCCAGTTTTTCATTTCCGAACAAAGCACATAGGAGTTCAATATCATTTTGTTCATGAAGTAGTAGACAATAGTAGTGTGGACATGCAAAAGAAGTAGTAGATGATAGTAGTGTGGACATGCAAAAGATACACACCAAGGAGAACATAGCAGATGCAATGACTAAGCCTATCAATACTGATAAATTCATTTAGTGTAGATCCTTAAATGGTCTCATGGAAACGTAAGCAATAGAAGCTTGATCAAAGATTAGAAGGATAAACTAGATAATTGAAAATGACTTCAAGTGAGAGAATGTTAGTTAGGCAAAGCACATTTGACTTTGTGGAAGTTTATTTTATTGACTAAGTGGGTGGCAAATTCAATTTGCCTTTATAGAGGTGTATGTTATTGACTTGATCAATAACCTAAGCATGAAGCATTTATGTGATCACCATCATTTTTTTGCCTATATAAAGGCATGAGCATTAGTTCATTCATCCTATCCCAAAAATCTCAATTACGTTTGAGAGTTCTCTTCTCCCTAATTCTCTTCTAAAAAAAAAAAAAAAAAAATTAGAGAAAGGTTGTACTATAATTATTGGTTTAATAAATTTCTTTAGTATTGATCCGTGGATGTTTCCTTTACATTAAAGGGTTTTACTACATAAATCTCGTGTCCACTATTTTTATTTTATTACTTTTATTTTCTTTCAATATTATTCTCGATTACAGGTTTATACTGGGATTAAAATAGTATCGGGTCGTTATAACACTATGGGGATCTAGTAGGTAAAGATAGAAATGGATGCAAAGATCGCAAGGGTTTGGATATTAGTCATAGAGTTGTGCTCGGTTTGAAGAGAGAGCAAGCAGCGCAGTATGCAACATATCTTGCTGGAGCTTCCCTCACTGAGTTACAACAAAAGCAAAGTAAATTAGATGGTTGCTTGAGCAAATTCACGAGAGGGTGTCGTTTGAGAGGATCTTACTCTGCTATTCAAATTTTATGAAAACCGGGATCTTGGCTAGACTGGAGAGATTTGGAGTGTCCAAGGAGTTATAGGAGCTCTTGGTAGTGATTTACACAAGGGAATTCCAATGACGAGGAAGATTTATGTTCTTTACGTGTTAATGATGTAGTACTCTTAGAAGGACAAGTTCCTTCATAGGGAGGCTTTTTCAGGATACTATTAAGATCTTGTAACAGCTCCACATTTTTTCCCTTTTCGTGGTCTGCAGTGTTGTCTATTGTGTTTGGAGTTAATGAAAAGGGCCTGAGGACTGGTTGGCATGAAGGAGCTGTGATAGTTCTTGGAATCATCACACTGGTGCTCCTCTCTTCATTGCATAAGTCTTGGAATGAGGAGACACGGAAGAGGTTGGAAAATCAGAAGCCTCAAAAAAGAGAGAGGTGGTGATTGATGTTGTTAGAGGTGGGAATTGGTTGAAAATGTCCATTTCTGATGTGCTTGATAAGAGGATGTGAGGTCCTTGGTGATGGTTTGTTCATTTCTGATGGTTTCCTGAAGTTGGATGATGGATCAACAAGAATTGATAGACACAACCCTTTTCTTTACTATGGTTCAAAAGGTGATTAAAAGGCATGGTCTCATGGTCGTAATGTTTGTGGGGATGGACACTTCATGGGGTGATATGATGAGCAAGGTTGCCAAGGGACTTGCAAAGATCACATTACCTGCTCAACTTGACAAGGTGAGCCTTGCAACACAAGTTATTGGGTTTTCAATCTCAATCCTCATCCTGGTAGTAGTGATCCTACGATATAATCTTGGAACAAGACTTCATTAGGATTCTGGAGCCCTAGAAATGAAGGACAAACCAGTCTCTATGGAGATCTTGATGGATTATATCAACAGAATTAATTTGAAACGAAGAGGAGGCATCAATATCTTGATTACTTCACTTATCATGTTGGTGGTAGGATTCGTACCTTCCATTATTAGTATTTTATTGGAGCAGGAAGGTACTTGGTTTGTGCCAAAGCTGGCCATGCCTGTGTCTCTCTTTTCTCTTGGTTTGGACCACCATTTAAGGTTGGCAAAATGGACAAGGTCTTCAGACCCGAACTTTACCCATAATAATATGGTTCGGGTACAGACCCAAACCGCTTTTTAAAAGACCCTTAAAAGAACCGGATCTTAAAAACCCACCTAATTACAGGTAGGATATGGTTCTGGATGCGAGTCTTTATCAAACCCGCAAAATACCTGTTGTTTATATACCCCACCCCTACCTGGTTCCCTTTTGAAAAACCCTAACTTCTCTCAACTCTCTCAACTCTCTCTCTCTCTCTCTCTCGAATCTCCATCTCCGTCGTTGCTCCGCTCGACTATGCCTCTCTCTCTCTCCATCGCCGCTGTGTTATCATCGACCACCAGAGCATCTCCATCTCTCTCTCTCCATCGTCGACCAACAAAACCGAGGTCTGTCTCTCGAATCTCCATTGCCGCCGTTGCTCCACTTGACTACGCCTCTCTCTCTCCATCGCCGCCGTGTTATCTCCGACCACCAGAACATCTCCATCTCTCTCTCGCCATCACCGACCAACGAAATCGAGGTCTGTTTTCAAAAAACCCGAGGTCTTTTAAATTTTTCTGGGTCTTTCGCATCTGGGTCTTGCTTCAATTCATCCATGCCTCCCAGGTCCTTCATAACTTGTTGTTTCCCATCTGGGTTTTGTCCCTTTTGCATCTTCTATGATATATTATCTGGTTATTTGTGTGTTATTGATGTTATTGTGTTAATGTTTTTGAGTTTGTTGCTATTTATGAAGTAATTGTCTCTGTTATTTGGCTTGCTGCTGCTGTTTGTTTTATAACTTTGTTTCCATTGCATTTTTCTCATTGTATTACATTCTGTTTTGCAATATTTGAGATTATTATAAGGATAGTCTGTGATCTTTCCTTTGGGTTTTGTGATGGATTTTTGGTGGTGCTTATACTTTTCATGTGCTTAGAATGTAAACTATTAACACTTCGTTTTTTTAACAACAAATAGCAAAAAATTATGTTTGTTTATTTTATTTCATGATATAATCTCGTTTTAAAAGGTATCGGGGCCCTACTGACTCAATGATGTCCCCTGTTTCGAAAGGGTTGCTTGCCAGAAACAGAAAGGGTGGTGCCCTTTTGCCTTCTAGCTTAAATCAGCCCAAGGTATGTACAATCAATTCCATGAACAATAATTTGTTGAGCTTTGGCTATGGTTGATATATGTGTCAGTTGGAGAAGGGTTGCTTTTATTTTGTTTGTTTGGTTAGTTGTGATTTGAATGTGGATATTGTTTTCTGGGCAGTAGCAGATGCAAGAATTGCTTGTTCAAAAAACGGGTCCATTTCAAAACTGAAGTTGGTGATGGTGATGGATGGAGCTAAATGCGATGATTAATTTATATTTTCATAGATCATCAGATGGATTCTTGAGGCTAATGAATTTATCTGCAGCAATAATCTTCGTCTGTATTTACAACAGGAAAGTTATATGGGATGATGTGTTGTAGAACCTATTTCCTTTTTAAATTTCAGGAAATGGACTGTCAGTGTAATTTTTGTCTCTAGTTTTACTTTGGTATTTTTCTTCTTCTTCTTTTTTTTTTCTTTTGTTTTGTTATGTTGTTCAGTTGTGTGTGTGTGTGGTGTGCTTCTAATTGAACATCAATATATATAATAATCATCAATATGGTCAACACACACACACATATACTCTTTTCAATCTCTCTTTCGCTTACCAACTTGTATATTTGACATTTGTCCCATTTCTTTATTACTTTGACTTTTCTTTTTCCTCAAATGTTCTTCCTATCTCCATTTGTTCTTATCTCTAATTCTCTCAATTTTGTACATATGTGTGTGTGTGCGTTTGTGTGACCGATCTCACTCTTCCAATCTCTCATGTGTTTTTCTTCCTATCTTGATTTCAGGAAATGGACTGTCAGTGTAATTTTTGTCTCTAGTTTTACTTTGGTATTTTTCTTCTTCTTCTTTTTTTTTTTCTTTTATTTTGTTATGTTGTTCAGTTGTGTGTGTGTGTGGTGTGCTTCTAATTGAACATCAATATATATAATAATCATCAATATGGTCAACACACACACACATATACTCTTTTCAATCTCTCTTTCGCTTACCAACTTGTATATTTGACACTTGTCCCATTTCTTTATTACTTTGACTTTTCTTTTTCCTCAAATGTTCTTCCTATCTCCATTTGTTCTTATCTCTAATTCTCTCAATTTTGCACATATGTGTGTGTGTGCATTTGTGTGACCGATCTCACTCTTCCAATCTCTCATGTGTTAACCATTTCAGCAACCATATATTTTCTTTCCTTTTCTATGCCCACCAAATTTGCACCTCTTTGTATATATATCTTTTATTCTTGAAGGTAAATGAGTGCATTTAGTAGAAAAATAGGCTACACTAGTTTCCAATTTGGGCTCACTTAAATTTTGGGCTCCATAAATGATTGATTGAGTTATTTTTATCACTTCAGTTGGGCTCTTTAATTTGAAATCTCTAATTGAGCCCTTTTGATTTATTCATATGAGCCCCATTATGGTTTATGTAAAAAATATATATTCTATTGAATCTATTTGGATTCAGGCGTTACACAGACGACAACTGCAAGTCGGTCAGATAGTGGTTATAGATAGTCGATGGTTGATGAATGGGGTATAGGTTAACAGTGGGTGAACAACATGGAAAAGTGTTTAACTGGTGGCTTTTGTATATGGTTGGTATGGTGACTTTTGTTGAAGCTTTGTGTACACATGTCACAATAAGAAAATTGCATCTATTTTATTTTTTCCCCACAATTTATCCAATTATGGCTAGAATTGCCAAAGACATCATAGTCATTCCTGTATCTACTGTAGCTTATGAGTCCGCTTTTAATATTGGGGTAGATTTTTGAGTTCACATCGTAGGAGATTGCATCCGGACACATTAGAAGCATTAATGTGTGCACAAAATTGGATATGGGCTCCACTTCGAGGTATGAAAGTAGTAATAAATTTGATTATATTATGTATATTTTTTTGTAATTTATAATTTAATCTTTAATTTTTCACTTGATTTGTTCTATTAGATGACGTTTGGGAAGAAGAAATATGTCATAAACAAGATAAAGAAGAGCCATCAACATCTTGATTTTATTTCTTATATTTGTATTTATAATTTTTTTTGTTACTTTTAGGATGTAAATTAAGGATAAATTTTAACTTTTAATGTTATTTTTTGTTTAATTTTGAGTGTGACATTTTTTTAAAAAAATTGGTAAGAATGATTGTAGAATGAATTATGTGATGTGAAATTAGTTTAATTTGTTTTAGAAGAAAAAATTGATATATAATTTTTTTAAACAAATCAGGTTAAAATTTTTGATCCATTGAATTTGTTGGTCTTTAGGGAATTTATGAAAAAATTTTGAATTTTTTTTAAAAAAAAAATCGGGTCAACCCGAATTTGATCGGGTCAATCCGGTCAAATTCAGACCTGATCCGGTCAACCCGGACTGACCCGGTCAATCCGGGTCTGACGCTGGTCTGAACAGACCCGCAAAATGTGCTGGTCGGATTTGGGCCAGACCCTCAAATTTATTTAAGGATATGGGTAGGGTCTGGACCCTCAAATAAAAATGAGGGTCCAATGCGGGTCTGGCCTGGTGCGGGTCCAGACCCGCATTTTGCCACCCTTACAAGTGGCACCATCCCATTGCTCTTACGTATTGTAATTGTATTACTTGAACCGAACTTTTACAGCTCAGCTTGACTATCGGTCTCCTTCCCCATTTGCATTATTTGTTACCGGTTTGCTCCTTCCACTATTCCCACCACCTCTATGATATAATTACATCCACATGCAATCAGCAACTTTCAGAATTGAAATTGAATTCAAATATAATACTTTGACGTTGCTCGATTCCGGTACTTTTCGAATCCAGTGCACGGGTAAAGGTCGTTTCTCCCCAACAATCTATATCGAAAGATCAATTAGCCAAGTAGACCCCTTATCACATTTAGAAAGCAGATAGACTTACAACAATGGAGCAGACACGCTCCAAGTTTGGTTTGGGCCTCTCGCCGTCACAAGGCCGTTGACCACCAAAACAAAACAAGGGCCAACAAGGGCTCCATTCGTCACATCATATTGTTCTCGTGTACTCATGCAGAAATATTGAAAGGCGCTTCTCAGCCATGAAGGTCGAAGCTGGACAACTCTGTTAACAGTTCTAATGTTACACACACACACACACACACACACACACGATTTCAAGATCATTTCTGTGTCTCTAAACCCTCATTAGATGTGAGAGTAATAATAAAAAATCACCAGACAAATTCTAGCCAACAGCAGCAAAAATATTTAAATGGTAGGCACAATGACAAAAATTCAACAAAAACCTAACTCTTATGAGTCCGAAATTTGTCTAACATTGCATCGGAAAAAAGCAGAACTCAATAATAATGAACACACAAAATATTGAAGGCTATAACAATAATGAGTCCTAACACAGTAAGAAAGGGAATAAGAAAAACAAGTTGGCGAATAAGAACAAGCTCATATCGTCGTCTTGCGCAATTCTTCAGCTCCGTGTGCAAAGTGGCACCTCTCCCCAAAGGTGCAGGATCCTTTTGCAAAGTTCTCACACAACTTAGTCTTAAAATTGTTTGCTTGTCCAGAGGATTGTTTCATTGGAGGTCCAGATGCAGAACCAACGTTTACAATAAGCTCCCGAACCATCGCACTGGCTTGCTTGATCTGATCAAATGTACCCTCAAGTTCTATATTCCTCAAGTTGGGATCGGCTTCATGCTCTCTGATGGAAAGTTTAGCACCCGTAAGGCGGCAGATTTGCTTCGAGTTCACACCATTCTTCCCAATGATAGCTCCAGCGAGTTTGGCATCGATGCTGATCTTAGCAGTAGCAGAAGCCCCAAAACTAGCTGCAGCTCCAAGGCTTTGTTGTGGTGGTTCAATGCGGCCACCCAACCTGCCAGACATTGGTCCCATAGCACGAGGATCTTCATATGATGGAGCAGTTGGCCTACCAAGCTCCCACTCACCATGGGCAAAATGGCATTTATCACCAAACTTGCAACCTTCAGCAGTGTTGTATTTGTTGCACAAACGTGTTTTCACGGCTGGAGGAGATGAGCCATCTGGAAAGGATGGTGGGACAGCTGAATTTCTAGCAGGTGGTGGAACAGCAGGGCTGTTGCCAAGATTTAGCATCTGAGACACAGCTTTGTAACCACCTGGAACATAATGCAAGAAGTGGCATCCCTCACCAAAAGGGCACCCAGAAGTACTGCAACACATATAAAAGGAAGTGCATAAGGGCCCATATAAGACACTAATATCTAAAATTACATGGTTATTAGCCATCGTAATCACTACATAAGATAAAGAATTTATGTACTGGATAAGATAGCCTTTAACCTATTATTCTGAGGACTGAAAAAGAAAAAAGTTTGTTCCCCCAAAAGAGAATTGATGATTGTGACTGTTGTTCTACTGTACTCCAAGGGAAAGAAATACCATACTTTGAATTAGAAATAATTTATCAGTAAGCCACTCATATTAACCATAACAAAAGAAATTAGATCCAAACACTTAGCTTGCACCAAATGGCAATTTCAATATTGTATTTGTCAAAATTAGCACAGAAACCATCTGAAGGGTTGTTCAGGTAACTTTAAGCACATGATCAAACCATCTTAGTCAAATTTCTTTCACTTGGTTCAAGATGCATTAAAATTCCTTCAGCAAATCTTCTAATACATTCTTTCAAAATTCTTGACATTCACTTTTCCATTTTCTCCCTTTTAACACTTAAAAATCACAAATTCTCTTCCATCTTGCCTGAAATCTAAAAATAAAAGCTTCTAAATTTCTCACCATAAAATAAACACAGATGTTTTCCAGCCCATTAAAATCTTCTAAATCCCTTAAATTAAGATGATAATCATCAATCATCAATGACTAGCAAGAACATTTCCATCCCACGCATAGAATCATCATCATCAGCCAATTCTCCAGGTTCACCCTCATAATTAATGGATCTAGGGTCGAGTTAATTTTTCAGAATCTCCCTACCATCAATTCAAATCGTTTTGTCCCTTCCCATAATAATTTTATGAAAATCTCAACATCTAAGTTTCGGCCTTTCATATGTATTCCAAAATCAGCACAACCCTGTATAATTCCGTGGACAACAATCCTCATTATCTGTTTACCTTCTTGGTTGTCCTAATAAACTCTAAACCACCTTCTCATCAGCTAAACTTAGTAAAGAGCCATCTAAGGCCAGTCAACAAAAAGAACATTATCAACAAACAGCACACATGATATGAGAAATACATTCCATTAATGCCAAAATGTCATAACTCATAAATACATGAGTCCACTGAACCTGAAGTCCTTAACTACATTATTATCATACCTTCTGATCTCAGTCCTACCAATCCTAGACAATATCTCTACAAAAGACTACCGACTGCTTATCCCAAGATTATAAAAGACGACACCAATTTTCTTCCCTCTCAACAAACCATCAACCCCCATGAACTATAAACAAAAATAAAACTGATGTCACCGATCAATGACCTGAGTTACAAAAAACCCAAGATGATAGAACTATGGTCAATATTTCTAGCTTGAAGCCAACTGATATCTAACAGCAAACAAGCAAGCCGCGCTAACCCAAACTCCATATAATTTTCTTGCAAGATCAATCTTCCCCAACATTCCATATAGCAGTCAAAAGCTACATGCTGTGATAATTGGTGCCAATTTGTTAACTAAACAATTTATATCATCAGCCTAATATCACTACGTCTTCGCTACCGTAAATACCAATTGTACTACTATCAGAACCGTAATACTGCATCTGCGCTAAAACTACTTTTAATAACGATAACCATAATACAAACAACAATATCATAAGATGTGGAAATGTTAGTTGGCTATCAATCTACATTTGAAAGCTTCAAGTTTAGTCATCAATCCCCGAATACAAAAGGAAGATTCACATGCTAGTTCTAAATGTAACAAATCCATTATAACGTATAATTGAAATAATTAAACTATAAACCTTCAATAACTAGAGTAGCAAGCTCAATTTATAAAGACATATCAGAGAAACATAGTATAATATATATATATATATAGAATTGGAACCAAGATTATATTAGAAATCATATAAACATGATATTTGTTGCCACTTGCATGCTTTAGGCAGCTCTTACAAGAGAAACATCTAAAAATTTCAGAACTATAATTTTTTAACTCAAAAACACAAACTAAACACCCTGAATCATGACCATTATTTTATCATGATAGATAGACATATGGCAACAGCACAATTTGTGAATAAATATATATTCTTGATCCAAGGATTTAAGGATCTTAAAATAAAGTTAAAGCTTCAATTCAATTGATCATCAAATACTCACATGATCCATTAAATGACTTACTGTATTTCACAAAGTTGAGTAACTTTGGGTTTAAACCATATTTTAATGCAACAAAATCATTTCAAATAAGGATTGTGCCACATAATTTGAAAAGAACCCAATGAATGAGTAAAGGCACTGTTAAAACAAGCAAAGCTCTGGAGAAAAACCTCAATAAAAAGCATGCATGTGCTTGTGTGTAAGCGGGAGGATAAAATATTGACTAGGCCAAGAAAAAGAATAGTATATAACTCATATTGTGGACAAGTACCAAGTCCCACGAAGTTATAAATTCTAGTCCAACAAGCCAATTCAAGCAATGCCCTTGCACAAAAACCACATGCATTGAAAAATTATTACCATGATTGGAACAGATAGAGTAGCCTATTCCAGAACTCTAGATGCCAATTAATTGGTCCGGATCTTGTTGCTTTTATCCACACAGATTATATAAAAAATTACAAATAAAACATTATATGGTGGGCAAATTTTCCATCCCACACAACTGCTTTCAATTTACATAAAGCCCTGCAAGTAGTTATTCCAACGGTACTCTCAGACATCAACCATTTCTGTGTTCAATAGTCTTTGTTATCGTAATTAGAACAAAAGGAATGACCTGTATCACAACTTAAGTTCCCAATTCATTAGTCCAAATCACATATATTTTACTTGCAAATGTGTAAGAAACTTTTATTGCAAATTATAAATATTATAAATAGACAGAGCTGCATTTAGACTATTCATTTTAGATAGGTTAAGATTTGAACCTGAAAAACTTTGTGCATGGCTTCGATTTGCTTCCTATACCAGTTGAAATGGACTCCGTTTCTGTTGCAGAACATTAATTAATTTCTCTCAGTTACAATTTTTGTGAGTTATTAATCTGGGAACTTAAAAGAATATCTAATATCATGTTAAAACATTTCCAATACTTACTGACAAAGTAATGCTTTATAAATTTGAATGATTGATCAATATTATTTCGTGGAAGGTATAAATGAGCCACCAGATTCATTAGAATTAAAGATTCATATAGTGGAAGAGCATTGCCCTGATTAGGTCCTTTAATGGAAGACCATTTAAAACTATTATGGACCATTAACACATTGCCTCTGTTTACTAGAGAGAATTCAAGGGAGGAAGCTCAAATTACATCTTTCCCGTTCAGTCTGTCCTAAAAGGGGCAAAAGTAACCAACTCAACTATGTCCTGCAATATAAACTTGGATGAATAGAGCTTTCTATTTTCCCTGGGAGCTAAATTTCAGGTCTTACAAAAATTGCAAAATTCTTCTCTCTCTTTTCACAAATACTCTTGGTGGAAAAGTTTATTGGGGCACAATCCATATCTATGTTGCATCACTAAGAGTAAGATAACATAACATATGCAACCACCATTGGGAGACCATAAAAACTTAAGCTAATCAATACAGTCCAACCAATAGCCAAAGACCACCAGTACCATTGTATACACCAACAAAAATCCACCCGAAAAGCACACAACCCCAAAAACCAACAAATCCATTCAAATCAAATGTTGAAAATCAGAAGGATGCAACTACAAAACAGAGGTAGAATGTAAGAGAGACATCATAAAAAGGTGAAAACAAATCGAATCTAATCAAATCTACCAGAGACACAAACACTTTCACAGTGCAAAGATTCCAACTTCACTTTCTACACAATAAACCAAACCAAACCCACAAAAAACCTAAGAAAACATACTTTAATAATGCAAATATAAAAACTTCAAGGACCCAAAAAGGAATAAAAACAACTTCCAAATTACATGTTTAATTTTGTTCTTCCGTCATCAACCAACCAAAGTTACTGCTTCAAAATTCAATTCTGAATCTTTCACTCACTCTCTCAACAACTAAATCAAGCTTTAAACTTCCACAGAACCGAAACCATAACCTAAGAAGCCGAATTCAAGGAAAAAAAAAAACAACAATTACCAGCTTCGAAACCCTAGAACATAACAACAACACGTAGAACGACAACGAAAACAGTAAATGAAAAAAGAGGAGAAGAGCGGAGACGACGGACCTTGCCTAGATCTCTTGAAACCTCCATTGCCGTTGGAGGCGGCTTCCATCCTCCCTCTCTTGCGGCCACCACCGTACTCCATTTACGAATGAACGAACGAACGAACCAGAACCGACGAGATCCGACGTCGTTTCCAAGACAACACCGAAGCCTACAGCAGCGCCGGATTAAACTAGAGAGAGAGTGCAGGAAAATTTCCGGAACCCTAGAGAGCGAAAGCTAGGGCTTGGTTGAGAAGCAGAAGAGAGAATTTTTGGAATCGAAAAAATGGTTTAAATGCGGTTGATAAGGTGGGATGATAAAATATTGATGGTGCCACGTGTCACTCCACGTCTTCCTCTTCTCTCTTGTGTGTCCTCTCTATACAATAGATATTGTGCGTTATGTTATTTATGTTTTGTCATGTTGTGTCTTTTTTTGTCTCCTTAAATTCCTTATATTATAATAGCATTTTTTTTTTGAATACCGGATTATAATAGTTTTTTTTTTTTTTAGTACAATAACTGTATCTGGAATAAATCCAGGGGGTATCCGGGACCTTTAATCTAGATGTGACACTGATGGCACGGCCCGGGGGACTACTCCCATTGAGAAGGGAACCACCCACACAGAGATGGGGGAGAGACCCACACGGAGGTGGGAGAAGAACCCACATTAGAGTGAGGGGCGACCCACACAATTGGTGGGAAATTAATTATAAATAGTATTATTATTATTATTATAGATATAGTAATATATATATATTTGTAATATACAACTACAAGGGGTGTCGAACCCATGCCTCCTTACAAAGGGAGGCATGGGTGGTTGCTGGCGTTACCACTGGGCCAGCAGCCAATTGACTGGATTATAATAGATTTGGTAAACAACTTTTTGTATGTACTTGTGAAACCAAATTAAAATTTAATTTATAAGACTTTAATAAGTCATGACAAGCGCAAAAATAAATTTCAATAAATTATGATTTATTTTTTGAGCTAATTACATCTAACCCCTTCAAGGTAAGGCCTTAAACAGACAAAGATAAAGTTTCTTTTTTATGACAAGAAACTGCCACTTTAACGGTCAAATATGTTAAAAGTAACGATGTATCTTAATTGTTTATGTAATGACAAAAATGCCTCCAGCTTTTTATTCTTAAAAAGAAAACTAAAAAATAAAAGTTTTAAAAATGAAAAATAAATTAAAAAATAATTACAATAGGAAAATAAAAAAAATAATACTTATTAAATAAAAAATATGAATCTTCATCGTCCATCTTTAAGATAGACAGTGGAGATCAACTATAGTAAAAAAGCAAAAAAAATGTTTGCAAAATAATTAAAATTGGGAAAAATTAAAAAATTATATTTATTTAAAAAAAAAAGCATATGAAAAGATAGACAGTACAAAAATGGATCGTGGAGATCAACTAATATGAAAAAGAAACACAAAAAAATGTTAAAATCGATTGCATCTCCTATTTATATTCAATATCAAACACATTCAACTGATGCGCCATTATTTAATCCTTCATAAACCTCAGATGATCATCATCATCACCATCCTCTTTATCATTATTAACACTAAAAACAATTTTTTTTTTTTTTAAAGAACAAAGAAAAAACCAATTAAGAACAAACACATAGACAAACAAAAATAAAAGAACCTACTAAAAATATATTCAAAAGTTCATCTAGATTTGTCAAACCCAAATGAAAAAACTTTTCACCAAATCACAAAACCAAACACCATCACACCTATATCATCATCACCGTCACTTGTAAATCCACACACCCCTCAATCACTACATCATCACCATCACCATCAATCTTGCAAAATTAGACATTAGGTTTGAAAATTTTTTGAACCATAATTTTTTTAAAAAAAGAAACAGGGTTCATTTGGTTCAAGTAACCCAAATGAAGAATTAATTCATCTTGGTTAGATGAGCCAAAATGAAGTGTTATTCATCTGGTTCAATAGAACCCAGATGAATATCATCTAGGTTCAATTGAATCCAAATGATTCGATTGGCACCATCATCATAAAAAAATAAAATAAAATAAAAAAATATTGAAAAATTGAAAATTGAGAGGAAGAGAGAGATTGGAGAGTGAGTGAGAGAAAGAGAGAGAAATGGTTGAAGGAAGAAGGTAAAGAAAGAGACGGTGATTGGTGGAAGAAGGAAAGAGAGAAATTTTTTAACATAAATTGTTTAAATATAATTTATTTTTTAAAAAAATAATTACTAAATTTTAGTTTTAATAATAATTTTCAAAATCAGACGAATTTTCATCTTTACTCTTCAAACCAAAATCAACTATTAGATTTAATACTTTAAAACTGTTAACATGAGAGTTTTTGTTATAGAAATGAAATTTCTTATCCGAATATTTAGCACCTTACCTCAGGGAGGTTGGGTGTAATTAGCTTTTTTTTCTTTTTATTGTGATTTATTTTTTAAATTATTATGACTTAATTTAATAGTTGAAAAGGGGGTAATTGTGTCAAAATGGTAAAATAATTGTTAAAATTATAAGTTATTGATTTTAAACCTCTATTCAAAAAAAAAAAAAAAAGAAAATGGTTCGTCGTTCATAGGGCCTATATATAAAATAAAATCCCATTAAATATATTAAAAATAAAAGTGTGTTAAGGTTATGAATCTATGATAGATTGTGTTCAGATTAGATAGTGTGTCATGTATAAATAATAACTTGTCATCATTAATTGCTGATATAATTCAAGTTAAATGATGAGCATTACAACTACTTTAACAAGTTAATAACAAGTTTTTTGTTTTTTTTTTTAATTATTATTGTAATAATTTAGAATTCGGATGAAGGGTATACCCCATGAACTAACTTCATCTCATCATTTATAGTGACTTTATAACACTGTGGCGTATATTAAAATATTTGAAAAATCCCAAATTAATTAAAACAAATATAGTTCTTCTTTTGAAACAATAAAGTATAATTGAGAATAAAAAAAATTCAATAGCATGTTGATGCAATTCAAAATCCACCAAATCATACTCCAATGACAACAACATCAAAAGACCGATACAACGAACTAGCCGGGAAGAAAATAATTAAGATTAGCACACCGATATTAGGGGTCAAGAAAATAATTAGGATTAGCAAACCAATATTAAGGGTCAAAATTATAATCTTAGATGTGGAAGTGAGGGGTGCTCAAAAAAAGTCCTAAATTTTAATCTTGAATCTAAACATATCACCCCTTAAGATAAGTACTTGATTACTTCTCTTGATTTTAAGATATTAAGGGTTCAAGTCTTATTTTTGTTATAAAACACAAAATGTGTGGGTAGTTTTTTCTAATTCTAAACTCCAAGATAAAGATTTATAATTATATTGGCTAGGACACGATTATACTATAGGGACAAAAGAAATTAACACTAATATGTGTTTGGCTTCAAATTGGGTTTAGGTGTACACACATAAGGATAAGAAAAATTTAAACGGCCTTTACTGGAGTTAAAAGCACGTAATTGCCTACTTCACTTCGAAAAATTCACTACATTCTCTTAAACTCCTAAATCATGCTAATTTACTAAGGATAAATGTTCATAAAGTTCAAACAAACCTGTTGAGATCAATTTATATAATAAACATCATAAAAAGTGTTTTAATTGTCAAAAATTTAAATTTTCTTCGGAAGGAATGCATTAAAACTCAAAAGCTCACCGGAATATCTCTACTGCTAATATTGTACTACTCAAACTTGCGTCGTATTCATTACAATGTCAAAGCATGATTATAAGTGTGCATACGTGAGAATGCATGAATTTTCAAAGCAACCAAACAAAGTCAACCTATTAAAATTGGCATACCCATCAACATCAATCAAACAACCAATTCTCAATTCAAGACATTCCATAATGTACAAAAGAAGCAATATACAACAATAAAAATGAAAATAAATAAAGAAATAATTAAAATAAAACATAAAAAAATAAAATTCTATACATCCAAACCTAAATAACACATTGTCCCCAATGTTTAGATTTAGATTATAAAGACATAAAATAACTAACAAATAAAGTAAAATCAAAACTGATTTAATTAATCAAAATTCCAAGTAAATGAGCAAACATGAGATGCCTCAGTGTAGAAGTCCAAATTGGGCACAGGTTCAAAATTGCTCACCTCTACCAATAATGGTAATTTTCTCAATAAATTTTCGGACTACACGTTTAGATATCATTTTCGGACTACATGCTTATTATGGATAACTGTTAGACCCACAAAACTTGGTATAGATAGATAAATTGCTAAGGATGGCTTGGTGAGATGGTACCAAGCCAAGGGAAGGCATGTTGGTGCATGCCTATGATGCTAGCGGACTAGCAAGACAGTGAGCAACAAGCAAACAGCATGAGCAGCGTGCATGGGTGTCAACACGCAACACAAGCAATGGTTTGCCAAGGCAAGACAATGCGCATTAGCATTAGCACGCAGCATAGACAATGAATTGCCAAGACAGAGGCATGCAAGGCAATAAGCACACAGCACAGGCAACAAGGCAACATGTGTGTGCACAAAGACATGTGCGTGGCAGCATGAGCAGCAAGCCCAGCAGGAAAGCCAAGCCAAGACCAGACAGGACAAGGCAATGTAGGCAATGCCAAGGCAAAGCAAAATAGTGCATTCATCAAGTGTGGGGCAAGACCAAACATAGCAAATGCTAGCTGGGAGTTATGCTAGGGGCATTGTAAGTGGGTTGGACTAATGACGACAAAGGACAAGTGTGATTGACACATCTAGCACATGGGACAGACATACTCTCACACATATGAGCCAGTTATCAAGCAGTTATGACAGATTTCCACATGAGATGAGAAGTTGGTAGAAGTTTATGGGACGGTTTTTCCTAGATAATCGCTTTTGCTGAGGTGTTTATGACTGGTTGGTGCTAGCAAAGCTAAACAATTTGGCTTGTCAACTGTCATTGTATAAAACCTGGTTGTTTACTACCTATGACAGAGAGGACAAAGGTTGTTACTATAAATCTGGGAGCAATTTTATATTGAATCCTGGTTTGAGTAATAAAACTGAATTGGGTTAAGGGAGGATCCCTGTAATTGTTGTTGTCCTTGTTTATTTATGTTATGTTAATGATTTATGGCCTAGATTGTATATTGTATGCGTCAGTTGCTTGGTAGGCAATAAGTGGTGTGCAAGAAAATAAGGACAACAGACTGTATTGGCGCATGACAAACTGTGTTGATGCATAGCAGATTGTGTGGGTGCATAGCAGTGTGGAATTTGTAGCAACAGTGTGCTACAAACTTTGTTGGCAGTGTGTGTAAGACGAGATTGGCTAGCTAGGTAGGGCATTCCTAGCGTTAGCATGTGAAAGATATTTAGGCAGAATATTTGTGTATGACAATATCTATATGTATAGGTTCCGATAGTAGATAAAAAAAGAAAAAAAAAATCCAAATAATTAAAATTGAGCACTTAAACCGAAGTCCACAACTCTAAAATAAACTAACGCCTTAGCAGCCGTTGACGCCATTCGTTGCAGCAGCTGTTGTCATCGTCCGTCGCAGCAACCGTTGACGCTGTTCGCTCGCAACGGCCATTGATGCCGTTCGCTGATGCAGTTATTGTCGTCGTCGTCCATCGCAGCAACCGCTGATGCTGGCGGCCGCAACAACCGCCGTTGACCTCTCCGACGTATATTGTCGCCATCCATCTCCACACGTGGTTTCAAGTATGTATTTGAATGTAATCATGTTGTTGTGTTGCAAGATTTTGTTGGTGGGCTTCTCTTCTCTGATCCATTCGTTTACAATCATGCCTATTATGTTATTATTATTATATTTTTTTTTCCTTTCAACGTTTAACTGAAAGCAGAGAACGAGATGGGAAGCAAAGGCAGAGCTTGTGTGGTGGTTCTTGGAGATATTGGCCGCAGCCCTCGTATGCAGTACCATGCTCTTTCTCTTGCACGTCAGGTATTAGAATGTTCATTTCCATCAGTTAAATTCTATTGGTGTTTGTTTGTTTCTTATCCAAACCAGGAAAAAAACACACCCTGTTGGTTGTCTTTTTAAAACATTGTGATCGCAATGCCATTAGCAGAGTGTTTTTTTTTTTTTTTTTATATATATATTTTGGCTTTCGTGACTTCGTTTTTCTTGTTTTTATTTAACATGTATTTACGGCTTGAGTGTTTAGGCGGGGTGATGGGGTTGGTGTTTTAGGGCTTAGCATAAGATTTTTGGGCATTACAGAACTGCTGCCTTGACTTTTGCTTCCCATGCTTTTCATTGGCTCTTGCAAGTACGATTTTTTTTAATCGAGAAGTTGATTTTATCAGACAAGTAAAACTATAATAGTACCTTCTATGGTGTCTTCTATTTCATGTCTTGGTGAGTTGGGATGCGGTTGGCAGAGTAAAACTTCGGTCTTAAGTTCTATACTGCCGTCTACTTTGTGATTCTGACCAGTTCTCTTATCTGAGATTTATTAGTTACTTTGTATACTTTGTGACTACTCTTGAAGTTTGACCATTCACTGTAACATTGAATGGAAGTTAATGATCTTTAACTAGTAAAATTTTATTTTTTTTAGGTTTTTTATGGTCATTATAGGTTTATATTGTTGTGGTTCTTATTAAATGAGGGTGATTTATCTTTGGGCCTGTGAAGATGCTTTTGTTGTTTGTGAAACTTATAATTCATATCACTTGTTTATTAATGGTTTTACACCAGAGTGGAATTCTGGCAAACTTACGTTTAATCAAGGGTTAATGCATTTATTCTGTAAAATCTTCATCTCCTGCAGTGCAACTTTGTTAATTTATTCCAGTTTCATGAGTCATAGATGTTCTTTTGTTGATCTTCTATTTTTCCAATTTGTCTTGCAGATGTCTCTAAAGGTGGATGTTGTTGCTTATGGAGGTACACCCTTTTGTGCAGGATAATATCGTTTTAGTGTTATTATTTACTGTTATTCAGTTAAAAATACTTTTATATAAAAAACTTGTGGTTCTTTAGGTTTAAATGTGTACATGTATGATGTATCCAGTGGTTATAGATTGTATATTATTGTTAATGGTGTGTAGATTGCTAAGGTTTCAAACTTACACGGTTGGATTTTGAGCTTGAATTTCTGGTGCCTTAATTTAGTTTCAACTTTGGGAGTTTACAACTGAATATTGTCACAAACCTACAAGAATTAGGCTTCCTATAATGCAGGAACTTACTATTCTCAGAAGTCCTCTGAAATTTTGGGGCATCTCCTGTATGCTACATTGATATTGGACAAAGCAAAAAATAGTCATGACCTTCGCTTTATTATTTGAGAGATAATTTATGATTGATTTGCCTCAATCACCTGCAATACTTTTGATGTGAGGTGGAAATTGAAATCTCGTACTAAAAATGAGTTAGGCTATTATGAAAAAAGCCAGAAAGTAGGCAGCTGTTATTTTGAAAACTCAATATCCACTCAAAATTTATTTTAACATTCTTAAAGACATGTGATAATGGAATGTAGTGCTACTATTTGATTAGCAAAGAGTGTTGATGTACTGCTTTTAACCTCAGGTTAAAACCTTGAGCTTGAGGCTGAAGTATATGTAGGAGTAATTGTCACTAATTTGCTTTCTTGTCTGGTTAATATCAAATACTGAAATGGTTGAAGAGGGTGGGAGGATGGCGGCGGCGGCTGCTATAGGCTTCTGTTTTGTTTTCTAATTGAAATTAGATTTCTCTTTTCACTCTTTCATATATATATATATATATATATGAAAGAAGAATTGCAAACAACCCCCTGATTTTTGATAAAATATCAAATTAAACATGTTGGTTTGAGCAATAAGCAAAAAAGACCTTTATGATGCTGAACTTGAGATCCTCCAAGGTGGAGTTTTTTTGTTTGTTTCAGAGAGTTATTGTCCTAATTTGCTAGTATAATCATTGGTTTTTTGAATGTTTGGACAGGTTCAGAGCCACATGCTGCCATTCTAGAGCATCCATCTATTCATATTCACACATTGGTAGTAACATGGTTAAATTTTGTTATTACGATGCATTTTGATTCACTAGCTTTTCATATTATTTAATTCTCCGCATAAAAATTGCAGATGCAGTGGCCAACATTTTCTCAAGGCCTAACAAAGATTCTTCGTCCAATATTGCTTTTGCTCAAGCCTTTGATTCAGTTTTTCATGCTTCTCTGGTTTCTTTGTGTGAAAATATCTCCTCCTGATGTATTTATTGTGCAGGTGAGTTTTGACATTTTTTTTGAGAGAATTCAGTGCTTCTTGCATAATTCATTTGTGATAGTTTTGGTGCCTGTTAGTCGCTCTTTTATCGATTGTTAATTATAAATTCCGACTACCATCCCTCAGTTGTTTTAGGTTCATTTTTACTTGACATACAAATGATGGAAAACCATTTAAATTGGCATTTTCTTTGTGATTATTGGAATATAATATAAAATAAGTTGTGATCCAACTTGCCAGACCACATTTATGCTTATTGTGGAGTATTATAGCTTATAGATCTTTTATCTATGGTATGACCTCTCTCTTTGCATCCAATTCTGTTGAGCCTCAAAATATGCCTCCCTCCTCCTCCTTTCTGTCTCTGTATGTAGATAAGTTTATGAGTAACTGAATATTGTTATTTTCTGTCCTTCATTATAATCTCTGGGCTTTACATTTATCATCCAACTTGGTTGAGGCATTAGGTTCACAAACAAAAAGAACACACCAAAGTAATGTTTTGCTTGAGTAATTTCTTTGTAATTTGGGATTATGTACTGCTGTTAGTGAAGAGAGGACTCATTTATGGCCAAATGTTCATGAAATAAGGAAGTCTCGATTATTTTTCTTCCTTGATGAACAGTGATCATTATGTGTATAACTCTATTCTTATCAGGGTTTTCTTGGCAAAGGGTTTGCGCAATATTATACTTAACAAAAACATATTTCTAAATGATAGTTTCTACAGCACAATTTTTCAAAGAGTATTTGTGAGTAGGGGGGACTGACAAACTGTCTGCGTTGCATCTGATGATCTGAATCTGATCCAGACATGACTCTGTTTCATGACCAAATTTAATCCAGTACAAAAAATGTTGAGTTCCAGTCTTATCTGGACTGCTTATTTTACGTTCTGACTTCAGACCGGGATTTTGAATTTGCTGTTTAAATTGAGTCTGACTAGGCTTGAACAATAACTTGTTATTAAGAAAAGTGCAAGTTCTAAAATACCAATGCTTGGGCACTTGGGCCTGCTCTGGTTCAACTTGATTAAAATTTATATTTGGACAAGATTGTACCTTTCGAAGAAAAAATTTGGAGTCCAATTTGATCTGGTTTGATTACTGTTTCCTAGATAAAAAAAAATCTATAAAATTTTCAAATTGAACTGGTTCAATCTGGTCTGAGTGACTCTTCTTTTAGTGAGTCATAGCATGTGCTTAGTCAGTTGACTACACATGGTTGTATCAATTGCTTTATGCAACTTTCCTTCATTGATTTTTAAAGAAGCTATTAATATCTATTTGGCTGGTTTTTGATTGTAGAATACCAGGGAATTTAGTTGTTGGAAATGATAATCGTCTCCTATATTTCTAAGTAATTGCAATAATAAACTATACAACAAACACCTTCTGTTTACATTTGCATGGTATAATTTGTTTTGCTACATTCACGAAATAGCTATTCATGCTAAGCCATACCGTTCTTCCTTGTGCCTGAACCTATAAAGAAAATTGCTGCTTCTCTGTTAATTTTTCATGGTCTTTTTGCTTGTGTAGAATCCTCCTTCTGTTCCAACCTTAGTGGCTGTAAAATGGGCAAGTTCTTTGAGGAAGTCTGCATTTGTCATGGATTGGCATAATTTTGGATACACATTACTCAGTTTATCCCTTGGTAGAAGAAGTCCCTTTGTTTCGGTATACCATTGGTACCTATGAATTTGCACTCTAAATTTCTCATTGCTCGATGTAAAATGTTGTTAGCTGTACAAGAGACATTGATTTTTCTTTGCTTAGGGTCGAGAAGTATTATGGCAAAATGGCAGATGGTTCTCTATGTGTAACACAAGCAATGCAACATGAATTGGCGCAAAACTGGGGAATTAAGTAAGAGGGTCGTCAGCTCAAAGTTACAATGTAATTCTGCATTAAAATTTTACGATGATGTATTCTAATGCTAAAATTTGTATTCTCATATCAAATTAACAGAGCAACTGTATTACATGATCAGCCTCCTGAATTTTTCCATCCAACATCACTTGAGGAAAAGCATGAGGTAAAGTGCATGTTCTTGTCAAAAGCTCTAACCTGAGTATTTGATTTGAAGAATTTGATTCGAAAAATTATTTTTAAATTATGGATCACTTTTAGTTGTTTTGTAGATTGGACAAGAATCTATGTCAGCCTCTTGGTGTTCAAGATTGTGTCGGTAGTGGTAAGTCTTGAAAGGATCCTGCAATTCTCATTTTGGTCATGGTTAATAACTGAACTTATCTGATATTAAAGTGGTAGGAATCGGGAGCCACAACATTGATGAGACACTATTTACAACTCAGGCTGGCACTGATATTTTCTTGAAGCCCATCAGGCCAGCTCTTGTCGTAAGCAGTACAAGCTGGTGAGCACATTTTCTGTAAATTTGTTATTAATGTAAACACTCAAGAAATATGTACGTGATACCTTCTGTTGGGCATGTCTTATTGATGTTGATTATACATCATTTTTCCCACTGCCTTCTCTTTCCTCTTACCTGTTCTGCGTTCAGTCAGTTATCAAGGTTATAAACATAAATGCAGCTTGTGTATTGCAGTTTGTGAATCATCTTCTTGTTTGCTACAATTTTATTTTCATCTTACTGAATTTCTTGCTTTTGTGTTTTATAGAATTGGTGCATGTCTTGAATAATTTTTTATTGTTTTATATTAAGAAGAAAAAAAACAAAAAAAAAAAGAAAAAAGAGTTGGTGCATTTTTTTCCCCTGTTGGGATATGGATCAGGCACAAACATTTATCTCTGTGGCTCATAATTCCTATAGTCTATTAAATAAATAAACTAATAACATGATATTTCTAGATAATATGGAAAGAGTATATATGAACAAATTACTAAACTTTGGTTCTCGTTTTTCTGGCATTAATTACAAGTTTACTACCATATGTTACAAGATTATAATTCAATTGTGCAAAGTAGATTTATGCAACTATTAAGCAATAGTTATGACTCATTAGTTATTAACTGAATGGTATGCTAATAGATGCATTGCAGTTGCCATCAATATAAAATGCACAAGTCGGATATGTTTTGTGCTTAGTGCCCAAACTTTAGTAACTTGCTTTATGGTGTGATCAGCAGGCTTAGAAGGATCCAAAACAGTCTTAATCCTTTCAATCTTGAATGTACACATAGCTGCAGAGTATCCTGGGAAAGTTACATCCTTGTCAAATTTAAGATTCATCTTCTGGTCACATTTAAGATGCAGTTAGTTTGCTTTTTCACTTTTCTCATTTCCTGGTGGAGACTATGTCTATGACAAGATGAAATCTAAATGGCATTTAGAACATGGGACTATATGATATTGAACTAAACCACACTAGATATGACTATAATTAGTTGTTTCATGCAAACGAAAAATGGTTCAAATAATTCAGAAAGTCTTGATGTGGACATGAAATGATTAAACCCCATGAAGACTCTTTCTTCATTAATTGAGACTTTTTTAATTGTTGGCACTATAACTTATCCGCGCTTGAAAATTTCTAGGACTATGTTGCGTTGGACTATTAATAATGTATTGTAATTGATCTTGCATTAGACAATGAGTTTGGATTGTTATTTTTATATATTCTTTATTGGTTTGTTTAAATTTTAAATAATTTAGTACACTAATTATTAATATTTTATTAATTTGTGAATAAGTGAAATGATAAAAAGTAATAATTTGTTAATATATTTATTTATTTTTAAATAACAATTAAATGGATTTAATTGAAGTGTCATATTATTTCTTAAGATTTTCAATTTAGTATGATGTGGATCATCTTAAGACTGATAAATAAGGTAGTATGGTGTAAAATTCATGCCAAATGCTGTAGTACAATAGTTTAAGTAATAATAGAGTTATGTAATCCGGTGTGGCAATATTCCATCCTAAAGTTTTCTGAGACATTTGATGATGATGTGTTTCTAGGACTCCTGATGAAAATTTTGGTATTCTCCTGGAAGCAGCAGTGATATATGATAGACGAGTTGCTGCAATCTTGGGTGAAGATGATTCAAAAAATGAAGAGGTTCTTTGGAAGGAATTTTCTGATGGAAGACACTACTTGTACCCTAGGTTGCTGTTTATCATTACAGGTAATAGTTATTCTGCTTTTGTGTATTGTTGGGATCAACATGGACATGGACACCTATTTACTTGGATTTTTCTTTCTTCATGAAGGCAAAGGGCCTGAGAAAGAAAAATATGAGGAGAAAATTAAGAGGTTACGCCTGAAACGTGTGGCGTTTCGTACCATGTGGCTGTCAGCTGAGGATTATCCTTTGCTTCTTGGTAGGTTACCCCATTGTGCACTGCAGGCTCTTTAGAATGGTTGATTTAATTAAATAATCTTTCCCATTTACAGGATCTGCAGACTTGGGTGTTTGCTTGCATACTTCATCATCAGGGCTAGACCTCCCGATGAAGGTGAGCTATTATCAGGTTTCCCAGTATAGCTCGACTTTCATAACATTCATGTAGCCAGACTGGCACTTTTACCAAGTCACTAATTTTTTCTTATATGTTACTAGGTTGTGGATATGTTCGGTTGTGGACTGCCTGTTTGTGCTGTTTCCTACTCCTGGTAAACCTGTCTTCTTTCTTGCCTTGCATTTGATATGATATATGTATGCTTATATGCTGCTAATGCTTCATGTTCTTGAGTTATGTTTCTGTTTCTTTGTACTTTATGTAGCATTGAAGAACTTGTTAAAGTAGAGAAAAATGGCCTCCTCTTTTCATCACCTTCAGAGCTAGCTGATGAATTTTTGGTAAGTTCGTTTATTAAACTGACATAATGTGTTCAACTTGAGTAATGCAAAATTAGAAATCGTATTATTTTCCTTTTGTTAATAATATCAGAATGGTGACTCTGATTACTTAGAATAATTGCTTGGCAGAAAAGTTAATGTTATTCACTTGTTTATCTGTGCAGATGCTTTTTAAGGGTTTTCCAGACCAATGTGATTCTCTAAAGTTGTTGAGAAACAGTGTGTTGGAAATGGGTTACTCTGCAAGGTGGGCGACTGAATGGGAAGAGCATGCCAAACCATTGATATCAGAGGCAAGTTAATAGTTTTTTAATGTCTATAACTAGTGTGATAATTTTTTACACATTTTGTGACCATGATCCAAACACAACTCAATTCGTTTGTTGAATATGATTTGCTAGGCTGTATAAAGACCTTTAGCTGGCATCTATTGCTGCAATCATGCTATTTAAAAATTGCTTTTGTGCTATTACGTGATATATATTCCAAGTTTCTCCTATTTCTCTCATCTGCTTGAAGTGCTTGTGATGTGATCCACATAAAACTAACTAAAGGGATTTGAATCTGCAGATTATTTCTCGAAATGCAAATTGAGATCCAATTTTCTGCTATCACATGCCTCAGTTTGTCGCAGAGCAAACTTTTTGAGTAGTTTTGTGTTGGATTACAAGAAAAGATAAGCTGCCTTCGTACACTTGATTTATCCTAGCAGGACTATTTTGATTTATGTTGGAATATTCTTGTTAGAAAATGAATGTCTGTAGATTGTTGTGATCAGAAAAATTGTAAAGAAATTTTTGATTGTTGAGACGAATATCGGTTTTCATTTCTAGTTGTGGCTTGACATCAGTTAGTGAAGTGAAATTGGAAGTACTGTCTGTTGTTTTTTTCTAGGGTAAATTTCATTTTTGTCCATTTGTTTCATGACAATTTTGTTTTTTTTTTTTAACGTGAATCCGTTTATGATTTCCCTGGTCTCATATGTCAAAACGCTTCAATTTAGTTTTTACCATTAGTCAAATGTTACTTAGTCATAACGGAGAGGTCTATTTTTGTTTTTTCAATATAATTATTTTTACTAAAATATAAAAAGATCTCCACTATCTGTTGGATGGACGGTGGAGATTGAAAATTAATTCAAAATAGATTTGCTTATTATTTTATATTTCTAATTTATAATTAATTTCAATTTTGTGATTCTCATGTTTATTAAAATTATTGAAAATCAAAGTATATGAATCTTACATAAAATCAGAAATATAGTTCTTTTTCAAAAGGAACCCCTCTTACCAAAAGAATTGAATTTCCTTTCTTGATTCCCTTTTTTAAAGAAATTTAATTCATTGATTCTCATTTGTGTTTGTGGTAAACATGCCCTTGAAACTTGTTTGGTTGACAGGTTATAACAAGGGATTGGATTTAACGGGGGTTTAAAAAAATTGAAACTAGCATTTGGGGAATGCTTTGCATCGGAATCAAACGTCCATGATAGGCTATCAAAAAGTGGATTTAGATGAGTTCAATGATGAGGTGATGTCTAAATTTTTTTGAAAATTCATGCCCAGATGACTTGTTATATAAATTATTATTATCTTATTAATTATCATATTATCTCATAATTTATAAGATGATGATAACTCACAAACCACAATATTTGGACATAGATTTGATCAAAAAATTCGGAAAGCTTAACATTACTGTTACGCCTATTTTTTGGGACTACGAAATGGGCTGGTAAAAGCTCAAAGAACCAATCCGATAACAAATCCAATTAGAAAAGCCTAGAATCTCCATCACCAGCTCAAAGCAAGCTCGTAGATCGTTAAGGCATCTTAGCTTGCATCTCTCAGACCTCAGCTCGTAGCTCTCAGCTCTTAGCTCTCAGCTAACTAAACATCCAGGTCACAGCTCTCAACTCTCAGCTCTCAAGGTTCAGCTCTCAGGTCTCAGCTCTCAGCCCTCGGACCTCAGCTCTCAGCTTTCAGTTCTCATAAGCTAGCAACAATCAAATCCGAGACGAATTCGAGCTCCCCAGTTTCGTGCCAGATTTGATCTCTCAAATTAAGGCTTCCAGATCTCGTACCAGCGAGTTCCATGTGATTTCAGATCCTAATAAGCAATTAATGCAGTATGACTATGACAGAGCTATTAGTCAATATAATAAATGTCATGTCAGAATAGTTGATTATTTAACATATACTACACTCAATTGTAAACATCCCCCTATAAATAGAGGTGAAATTCTTTGTAAAGGGGGAGAGGACTCATTTTTAGTGATACGGTCACTCTGTTAAAATATACTGATAGTGACCCGTGGACGTAGGCACCATTGCCCAACCACGTAAAAATCTGTCTCCACATTGTTCTTCCTCTTGCTCTTTTAATTCTGTTGTTTGTTGTTGTTTTCTGCTTTGTTTCTCTTTGATTACAGGTATTTGACATAGGATCTCCAGTCGACCATTTCCATGCGTCGACAATTACTTTTTTTTTTTTTTTTTAAGTAAAATGTTTTATTATGTGAAATAATGAGCGTTTGACTCTAAAAATATTATTTTATTTATAAATATTAAATTAATTAGAAATAATTATTATCTTATGAAAATATTTTATATTTTGTTTTAAATTTTACTGTAAATAATTATCTTTATATAATTTCAAATATCTTTATTTTATTTAAAAGTTATTAAAAATAATTTTATTTAAAAAAATATTTTGATCCAATTATATTTAATATTATCCAATTTAATCCGATGGTTTACCAAACAAAGAATTCTATTATATCATAAGATTCATACCTAATCCTAGATAATCCAATTCGACATATAAACGACGCTTTAATATATTATGCAAGAGGGCGTTGAATAGGATAATAACCCTGATGAGATAAAGTTCATTACGAATAAGTTATTATCTTTTAGCCAGCAACATGAGTGTGTACTTTGTCTTGTACACAAACTGCTGACTTGAGCATTAGGGTAGGCTTGTTGGCCGACACACCAAATTATATCTATAATGGTACTTGTCTGAATATAGTATATAATCCGGTTAATTCTCTTGATTATTTCATCTGCTTGGTGAGCTTACATTTCTGATGTGATCTTCTGAACATTGAATCCTTTTGCCTATTATCCTGGTCTGACACGCTGATTAATATGGGTTATGATTTAAGTGTACCCACTTGGGTACATATCATAATTGTAGTTTAAATAATGGTGTACCCATTTGAGTACGCTTCATATTTGTGGTCAAAGTCAAAGGTACACCTCTATTTGTGGGACCTAATGTGTCCATTTAGGCATAACTTATATTTGTAATTAAAATTGTGGGTACATCTCATATTCGTTAAACATGGTATGCTCATTTAGGCACATCTCACATTTGTAAAACCTAGTGTGCCTAATTTAGGCATGCTTCATATTTGTAGAACCTAGTGTGCTGATTTAGGCATGTAAATAGTTGAACTACAATTGCTATCGCAAAGGTAGGACTCAACGGTCAATTTTAAAGAACTTAGTAAGCTGTATGAAAGTCGAACATATAGAGTCGGTAATTTTGACATCGGGATGGTACCGATTAATTATATTTTGATGCTCAAGTTAGAATAGACAATAAAAAATAATAGCAATAAAAGGGACGTACGACTTATAATAGCAATAAAAGGGATGTACGACTTACGATGATAGTTATGTCGTATGATGGTTAGAAATCTATTTGGTTTTCTACAATAGTTGGATTGAGATTGAATGTTGAATGTCACAAACATCATCTATCTGATGTCCGCTTGTTAGCTTGACGATGTAGGGCAGTTGTCTATCAACATGAAGACAATTACCTTTTGTGCTGGTGAGGATAGATGGTGGTGCTAATGGAAGCTTGGAAGTGTAGGTTTTTAAGAGTCTAAGGTGGTGTTTGGATACATTTTTTAAAATGATTTTTCATTTTCAAAAACATAAAACGGGTCAAAGGTGTTTGGTGACATTTTCTAAAATGTTTTTGAAAATGAAAAACATATTTTTAAAAATTACAACTAAAAAGTGAAAAATAATTTTTTTTAATATTTTTCATCATTTCTAAAATATGTTTTCAAAACAAATTATTACTTTTTCCTTCAAACAACTATGTTACTCATTTTCAAAAATAATACCAAATATATTTTTATCATTTTCTCTTTATGAAAATAATTTTTAAGAAATTCTATCAAACACATTACATTTTCAAAAATATTATTTTTAAAACATGTTTTTCATTTCTAAAAATAGTTTTCAAAAATATTATTTTAAAAATAACTCCTAACATAATTTAAGAGTTTAAGAGTATCTTGATAGAGTCACGGTATAAAAAAAAAGTCGGGATCTGTCTCCTCTTAGTTGCTTCCCCCTTTTATAGGCGGGGAAAGAGCTGTTGGAGGGAGAGCTACCGTGGTTGGGATCAATAGATCTGTTCTTTTGATCCATGCCCTGGTGTTAATGGGGGAATCCCTAATTAAGTTGTCGAACATTAGCAGCCCGACTCTCTCCCATCAACGCGGTCAAACATGTCATTAATGACACCGTGAGTTGGCGAGCATTATCATAAGTCTTGGGCTTCTGGGTTTTTTCCACTCGGGCTGCACCAATTCATTGATCTATCAATTTGGGCTTTCAGTCTACTCTCCTTTTGATGGGCCTGATCCAAACAAAATTTTACCAGAAACACCTAATATTTGTAATTAAAATCTTAGTGTAAACATTTGGATACACTTCATATTTGTAGAACTTGGCGTGCCCTCATTTTTGTTGAATCGGGCGTGGTCATGTGGGGCACAGCTTGAATTTGTAGAAAGGCACACCTCAAATTTGTAGAACTTGGTATACCTATTCGGATACATCTCAAATTGCAAAGACATGATCCTCATGTGTCCATTTAGGTACACCTCATATTTATTAGAAAAACTATATATGATGTTAGTTACTATCAAACCCAAAAGTTTAAATTAATAGAAAATAGTTCAATTATAGTATTTAAAACTTAAAGTTGACACGTCACATGTCCCCTAACGTATAATATGGATAGATAATAGATGGTGGACACATGCTATACATGCCTCACAACAGGAAGAATTTGTACAAATAATAAACTTATATATACAAGTAATAAAGTAGCGGGAATTAATCAACTTTTGAATGAATAGCTTGTATCAATATCTAAAATTTACGTCATTCACTGTAGGCAAACTTTGGGAACTTCAAAGAATGATCAAGCAAAAGAAATTCTGTCGGCTTGTCTTTTTATCTTTTCAAACCTATAAATGCGTGGCCCTGTTTCATTTAGGTCATTTTAAACACCCAAATGAATTAATAGAACAAAAGGTTTTCAAAACCCACTCAAGTACGTAGATTAGACAATAACGTAGTGGTAAGATACTGTTATATATCATGGGTTCTACACCTCCTCTCCCCCATAATTTGTAGGTTTTTCCCTCATTACTATGGGCTACCCCAGTTAATTTGAGTTGCTTTATCGTCCTTCTTAGAAGTTGTTCTTTGAACTGTGTCATCAGAGTCTTATCCCATTTGATTCCGATTGTCTCTTTGACTAGTACCAATAATTAAAAAAAAAAAAAAAAGCAACCACTCAAGTATAGACGAGAGAGCTTTTTCATTTTGAAGGCGGTCTATATATGTTATGGTTACAAATAATTCATTAGGACAAGAAATTATTCATTAGGATAAGAAATTATTGAAATAAAAAATAAAGTCCCTTCAATACACTTATCAAGTTATCATATATATAATCACTTGCAATAGCCAAGAAATCCTAACTAGTCTATCATTGTCTCTACACTCATCAAATAGACGATGTCTGTTTTCGATTATATGCAAGTGTTCATTCTCTCACCAATACAAATTTATTTCGAAGAATAAGACCCCATGCTAACTTTCTTTACCTAAAAACTAATTTAAAACATATTTACTTAAATAAGAGAATTAATCTACATTTAATAAATTATAATTAAGGATATCATCGCTAATGATGTAGGATAGCGACATTTTTTGTCACTCCTTTTAGCATTGGTTGTGCCTGCAGAGACCATACAATTAATGTAGACAAAAAATCAAACTTTACAATGAGTGTCGTGTGACCTTGGACTTGGGTGGGTGGTTTGTTTCCATCCTCAGGAAATGGTCAGTACTTGGTCAACTTTCTTATTGTAATTTAAGTCGCCCTTTCCATGATATCCACAAAAAAATTAATAAAAAAAAAAAAACTTTCTTATATGTAATTTAAGTCACACTTTCCATGATATCTACCAAAAACAACTCATGTCTGTTCTTCATGATTAGCTGATCTCACAATGAATATAACAAGCCATACAAGCTTGTCGGTCTGGTAGCAAATCTCTTACTTCACATCATAGTTGCACTATTAATTCTCCTGACTGGACACCACCTGAATCCCACAACTTGTGGGTGGTGAGACATAATTAAGTATGAAAGTTACATGAAATTAGGTCATGAAAGATTTGTAACTTCTGAGGTTTTACAAGTGGATGAAAATTAAGTATGAAAGTTACATGAAATTAGGTCATGAAAGATTTTCTGATTTGAATTCCAAAGTGTAAGTCCGTGCTCTTTCTTTTTTGTCAGAGTCCAAATAGAAGACGCAAAATGGCTTAATCATTCCCTGTGGTTGTTGTCCCATTACCCTTTTATCATTTTCAATCTACATCTTTGATTACAATGAAAATTAGAATACTGCTAAATCATGATAAGACACCTGAGCACTGTTTTGGTTAAAGCAATCCTGCAATTTTTACATGTGGGGAAGGCAGACACAGGACAGAAACGCACCCGATATGCGGTATCTTGATACATACATACATATATATATTTATATATATATAAAGACTAGTACCAGCCTAAGAAACAACTGAGACCAGTAACGATAGGCGTTGTGACACAATCTGAGGATTAACTCCCATAAACAGGAGAGACCAATTCACAAAGAGCGGGGGCAGCCTATAGATAATGAGGGGAAATTACCACAATAGCATAAAACTTTGATTGTAGAACCCTCTACTTTAAAAAGGGTGGCTGATGGTCTAACCACCAGATTACAGCCTAAGCTACTTAATGGTATGTTATTCATTCAGAATTTTATAAGACATTCAAAATCATTTGATACTCTCTTTTCTATATATCGCATAGTGATGAAGAAGAGTTAAAATTCCCGAAAATAATTGAAGTCAAGATAGATGAAATAACAGTTAAAAAATATATACAAATTATCATGTCATTATTGTCTTGATTAAAATTGAAGACCCAACAAAAAAAAAAAAAAAATTGAGTTTGTATAGCCAAAAAATAGGGCAAAAAGATAAATAGCTTCCACTCATTAGATATATCCAATTGTTAAGATTTGAAGATTCACATTTTGTAAAATCAAGATAATAGATATACGATGTTGTATTAGTGATGAGTAGATAACACTCCCTTAGCCTTCTGCTATGAATTGAATATATTTGTAGGTAAAGAGTACATGTGTTGACCTAACAAGGAAATTCTAAAGAGAAATAGACTGGAAAAATAGGCACAGGAATTTTATAGGTTGTTCAATGAAAAAGTTCTATTTATCAATAAAATAGTCATCAAATTATATATGAATATATCAAAATTGATCAAGTCAATATTGTTTTGATTTTTTAAGACTTAAATGTGATGGTAGAAGATGTAAATTAAAGTTATCATAGTCGTGAAGTGTCTCGATTACCATCATAATCATAAAGGGGATCATTTGCAATCATAAGCCAAAAGGCCTCTAGTTATTACTTCAATGTCTCTAATGTCTTAGCTCAGATGAGAATACATAAATTAACTATTGATCAGACCGTGGAAGAGACACATTTAAGCTACCTTTGACACGTGGGATTGGAATTGAAAATAAGATTGAAATTGAGATTGAATTAGATTGAATCAAAAAAGTATTTTCCCATATTTGGTAAGCTTGAGATTAGATTTAAATATTTTATTGCATATTTAAAATTAATTTTTTTAAAATAATATTTAAAAAATCTTTAAAAAAAAAGTTGAGATCCTAGATGATCTCTATTGTCCATCTAGATGGATGGATGGTAGCAATTCAATCTAGTGGATTTCTATTGTCTTCAACATCATTAAACAACAACATCAATAACCCAACTATCATCAACATCATCATTTCCCAGTATCTTCAACATCATCAACATCATTACAACATCCTCAATCATAAAGCCCATACAGATTAAAACAATAATAATAATCAAAAATCAAAATGTATCATATGAAACATAGATTCATCTGGGTGTCGAACCTAAACGATGAAAGAAAGGGAAAGAAGAAGATAGGGAGTGAGGAAGAAGACGGGAGAAATATATATATATAGGCAAGACATGAAATCCCACTATTTTAGTCGGGAATCTTTCCTTCCCTGGTAGGAATGGATGATGGGCTTGAGAAGGGAAATATCACTTCACTTCTCAGGTCCAAACACGAAATTGAGTAAGATTGGAATTTTTTTTTTTCCAATCCTATCACAAATCTTGTGAATCAAATATACCCTTAGGGTGTGTTTGTTACATGAGATTAGATAAATTCCAATCAAATATACCCTTAGGGTGTGTCTATTACATGAGATTAGGTAAATTCCAGTCAATTAAGCAATTCACCCATTTTTGTGCGGCTTAAATTCATCCTTCTAGTGTGGTACAAACTTTTACTATAGTTTACTATTATTATTATTATTTTTTCCTCACTTTTCTTTCTTTCCCTTCATTTTCTTTTCTCTTTAAACTTGCTTATATAAACATCAAATTTATTTTAAAAATTATTTTTATATATTTTGTTAAAGTATCCAAAAGCAACTTTTTCAAAAATAATTATAAAATAAAATTTATTTTTAAAAAATTATTTCCAATAGTTAGATTCTTAAATAATAATTTTATTATTTAATTATTATTTAATTATTCAAAAAATAATTTAAGTATTTTTAATCACATTTAATTTGATTTAAAATTTTTAAAATAATTTTATTCTTTTAGAATGAAACACACAATGATTTTTTATTCAATTCATAATACATCAAACAAGAGACAATACTACCTTAGTTGAATCCATATTGCATCAAACAGATTATAATATTAATTTATCCAATTAAATTCTATCAAAATAAATAACCTATTCCAATATGGGGATGCCAAATGGGGCCTTGATGATAGTAAATATATAGAGTCAATCACAAAAATGATTTATATTTCCATGAGTACTGCCAAACATGCAATTATCAGACAAGCAAAATCACTCTTCTACAAGTGATCATTAGGTGTACTAAGAGGGCTTTTTTTTAAAGTGAGAAGGTGAATCTCTTATCGTAGTTTAATGTCCCTTGTTAACAAGGAATTTGAATGGGGTGAGGCTCCCACTTCGATGTGAAATCACCAACAAGACATTGAAGATGGTGCGGGTGGGGCATATTAAAACAAATTGGTGTGTGTAATTATTAGTCTTTTTCCAGGTCTACGTGCTGTAAACAACTTGTACATCAAAACGTTAACTTGTATGAATTGGACAGGCCATTTGAGGCCTGTATATATCCAGGTAATCCTCATTTTCGAAGGAGGAAAATGCTAATTATTTTTAATATCAATATAAGGAAAATGCTAATTATTCTTAACATCAAGATATGAGTTTTTTTTTTTTTTTTTCAGGGAAAAATAATTATTATATATGAAGAAAAAATTCTAGCTTGCTTTTAATAAAATTTGATAAAAAATATTAAATGGATTAAATTATCTCTAGGTTGATCACATGTTTTTACAATATATATGGCATAGTTTCTTCATGTTTTTAATTAAATTAGGAATAATATCACTTTAAATATACTATTAATAAATTTTCATTGCTTTTAAGCATATCAATACTTGATAGAAAATAAATCCAACAAAATTCCTCTGTTTTCTTCTGTTTTTAAGTACCAATTTGCGTGGTCTTAATCACTTCTATTAACAGCTTTTAATATTGAATATACCACCAAAACCAAATAACTTTTAAAACTATTATTAAGTGACAAAAAAGGCTAATATTAACACACTAACAACTCACAACAGTTGATGACAAGCTAATCTTAAATCTGCCCAACCGTGAAAAACTTCAACTACAAACATAATTACCAAATCTATTAGCCCTGATAAACTCTTCCAAACTCCTACTGTTACAAGAAAGCAATCATTCCCTTCACAAACAAAAGGTCATACTTCTTTGTAAACATGGATTATTCTAATAAGCTTTATTGTTACCAATTCTAAAATTTAGAAAAGGCTTGAGGGCAGATATAGTGTGTTCTTCTACTCAAGTTATGTCATGTGACACACATATATTATATGATTGGATACCCTTAACAATGTGACTGATGTGAGCCGTAATCCAAGTGATAATTAGGACTTAATTAGTTAAACTAGACTCTTCTGAGCACATCATCATCATTATCATCTTCCTGTCCGTCACTCTGAACCATTTCCTCCTGCTCACTTCCCTCAAGATTGATGGACTTGTACCACTTTGCACAAAACAAGTAGATGACAAAATCAAAAGCTGTGAGCACTGCCAGGAGGAAGTAAAACCTGTCCATGTGACCGGTGTTCAAGTCATCCGGGATCCAACCAGGCTTGTCCCCTCTAGCAGTGATCCCCATAACCATGTTAACCAGCATGCTGCTGACATAATTCCCAAGCGAAATCGAAGCCATACAGAGTGAGCTTCCAAAGCTTTTGATCCCATCTGGGGCCTGTCCATTGAAGAACTCCAACTGTCCAACATACATGAACACTTCTGATGCACCCACTAGAACATACTGTGGAATCTGCCAGAATATGCTCAATGAGCTTGTTCTATCACCAGGAGCAACGTGTTTGAGCCTTTGGATCTCCGTGATACCGGCTGCTAGCATGGCTAGCATGCCAATGATCAGGCCAATTCCCATTCTCTGAAGCTCGGTTAGTCCTTTCGCGTTCCCGCTGAGTTTTCCGGCCACAGGAACGAGGATTTGGCGGTAGATTCCAGTACAAATGAGGACACTGCAGATGTCAAAGGCAGACATGCTTGCAGCTGGGAGATGGAAGTCTCCTATATAGGAGTTCATTACATCTCCTTGTTCAACGAAGAGGGAGGCCATTTGAGTGAAGACCACAGAGTAGATTATAGTGCATAGCCAAATCGGTAGCATTTTCAGGACACATTTGGCCTCTTCAACTTGCGTTACAGTGCACAGCTTCCATGGATTATTTGGGCCACCCAGATCTTTCTCTGTTATCGTTGCTGCCTTGTCCAAAAACCTGAAACCAAATTGAATTAACACAGATATTTCAACAATTAAAATTTTATATCAAATTCTTTTACATGGAATTTGAGAATTGCAGTTACTCAAAATTAAGTACTTTAAAATATTTGAAGCATCTTTTTTTTTTTACTATTTTGTAATAATTAATTAAAAATAATTAAAACTCTCTCAAATAAACATATATATGGGATTTTAAAAGCATTTTAAAAAGTATTTCTTGGAAAAAAATTAAAAAAAAAAAAATTAACGTGTACATACTTACAGATTTCATCAAATAAATTTATAAAAAGCACTTTCATACAAAAGTACTTTATACAAAACCACTCCAAAATGCAATTGTAATTAATATAGCTAATTAGCTCAACTATTTGAAATAGTTAGTTACTATCAAACCTAAAAGCTCAATTATTTGAAATAGTATTTAGGACTTGAGGTTATAATACGTTAACACGCCCTTCGATGTATAATGTGGACAGATAACAGATGTTGGAATATATGCTAAACACCTCTCACTGTATAACATGTGTAACAAAAAGATTTTTAGATAAAAGAGAGAAAAAAAGTTTGAATCAGGGACCTTTAAGCTTTGATATCATATTAGTAACTATTAAATTCAAAAGTTTAAACTGATATAAAAGAGTCCAATTATAGTATTTAAGATTTAAATTATCATACGTTAACAGAAACAAAGGTTTTTTGGAACAAAATAAAATAAATAAAAAATAAAAGAAGTTAAATATACTTACTCAAAGTCATTGCTATGAAGAATTTTTCTACTTCCTTTAATGGCAGAGTTTGGTCCTGCAACTTCGTACAAACGATCCGGATGAGAAGGGACGATGTTCCACTTCTTGGCGGCAGCCACGAACACTTGAGCAACACGTGGCAAGGGATTGCCACAGGGCTTGATGTATCGGTAACGATGAGTTCCCGAAGCAAATAAGAGTAGAGCCAAGATGGCAGCACCCATAGAAACCAGGAACCCTAGAGTCCATTTCCCCGAGTCCTCGTAGTAGACCAGTACAGTGTTCGAAAAGAGGGATCCAACGTTTAGGGCAAAGTAGAAGTAGCAGAAAAAAACAGCTCTATAGGCCTGATCTTCAGGGTTTGCTTCATCAAACTGGTCTGCACCAAAGGTGGCTATTGTGGGTTGGTGACCGCCGTATCCAAAGGCGATCAGGTAGATTGACATATAGAAAATGGCGATACTGAATGAGGAGACGGGCATGCATGATAGGTATCCATCTCCACAACCCTTAGGTCTGATCAAGAAGAATGAAACAATTGATAATAGCAACAAGCCCTGCAATGTAAAAGAAGAACAATTGCATTAACATATACCTGAAAGCATGTAAAAGAACATATTTTTGGAAAAAAGTAGTAAAAATATTAAATAACTTATTAAATCCGTCACAACTTTAAGAGATAAGAATAAAAGTTTTTTTTAATATTTTTGGTAACAATTTTTTAGTGTCTGGTTAAAAACAAATAAAGGAGGATTACAGTCAAATTGCAGAGAAATTATTATTGTCTTGCACGTGAAAAAATACTTTTCAAACAGTGCTTTTATGAACAGCACTTTCAATTACTGGAAAGAACTGTGTAAAGGGTTTTCATATACAACTAATACAAGGATTCAAAAACAATTAATGACTGGCAAGAGAAGATAATTATATAAAAAATTACCACCACAAAGATGATCTGAAAGATTGCACAGGTTAAGTAGCGACCCCAGTAAGAATCACTAAGAAATGCACCAATAAGAGAGCACATATAAACTGTTCCTGTCCATTTGCTGACATTATTAGCTGCGTCTGCATTTTCTTGTTCAAGAACTCTGGTCAAGAACAAAACCAAGTTCACTCCAACTCCAAAGAAAGCTAGTGTGGCCAACCCTTGATTTACTGCTCCAAATTGAAATCAAAGGAAAAAAGAAAAAGGAAAATTAGATGTAACAAAGAAAATGAAACAATTTTGTAATAAAAATAATATAATTTTAAAACAGAATCCCAAAACCCTTTCTAATTAAATCAAAATAAAAAAATAGTGATACAAAGTTTCGGAAATGAATATAAAAATCTTCTACTAAAAGCGTTTTAGGTACACGTATAGGAAGCAATTTTTAGCCAACGACAGTAAATTTATCTAATTCTGATATTGCAAATTTTGTTTTTTAAATTTTGGACGATCATAAGGACGTTTTTGAAATTATTCTTGATTTTAGTTATTGTTATTGAAGAGTTAATTTGTAATCTAAGAAATATAAGTTTTGGTACTTTTGTCACGATATTTTCTAGAGAATTGATCATGCAGTGTTATTAATCAAAATTCTCTTTAGTATCTAAAATATTGGTATCGAAACTACTAGTTATTGTTTCACAAAAAAGTACTAAATAGAAGGTGATTAGCAGATTTTATAGAGGTAATATAATTACCTAGCAAGAGGCACGCATATCTCCATCCTCCAGTGCGTTTTTTAATGAGCAAAACCTTGCTTTTTGAAGAAGCAATTGCCTTATCTTCATCATTAATATTGTTCCTTTGGTTCACAGCTACAACCTGAGCAGGGATTACATTATTTTCTTCTTCCACCTGCTTTTATTAGTTAAAAATAAATAAAATTATAAATAATACTCTTATACAAATCCTAAATAAAAATAAGTAAATAGTTCTTTGTCATATTTTGACACGTTAAAAGCATTTTCCAATGGTTTTTTTTTTTTTAAAAAAAAAAAAAAATTTTAGTGTTTGGCGGACAAAATATTTCTCGGGAATTAGTAAAACTTGAAGAAGTTCTAGAAAAGCACATTTGAAATTAACAAATCTTCAAGTGCCACTTATATTAGAAAAGCACTTGACGGGTACTTTTCAAAATGACATTTTATAAAAACACTTTTAATTACTTTGGTCCCACGGTGTTTTGGAAAGCACAAATTAAATTGGGTTGAAATCCAAGAGTTCTAGCTTACAACCTTTAGGGCAGTCTCGTTGGCGGTGTTGAGTGAATCCACAACAGGCGCCATAGAAGGCTGATTCTGTATTATCAATCAAAATAATCAAATCATGATCAAAAAACAAAATTACAAAATTTAAAATAACCAAAAAGATCATCCTCAATTTCAAATGATTTATCAAATCTATTCGCAATTCCAACAATTTATACACATTAATTTACTAAGATTGAAAACAAAAGGAACAACTTTAGAGTACCATTGGCTAAAAGAAATAGCAAAGATAAATAAGAAAAGGAAAAAAAAAAAAAAAACTTACATGGGAAATGAGAAATTACAGGGAAAGAAATCAATAATTTCTCAACTAGGAAGCTAAAAGAGAAGTGTAGAAGGAGAAGTTACAGTAGAGAAAGATATTGCTGAGGAGAGTGTTGTGTGAGAGTTCATATATATAGCGAAACATGGAAGAAAGGTCATCTTCAAACTTTATAAAATAAAATAAAATAAAATAAAATAAATTGAAGGAAATTTAATGGAAGAAAATATGTGGGGAATAGAGGAGGAGAGGTCTGGTTAAAAGAGTGTGTGCCACATACTTGATCATTTTTTCAACAAAATCTTGGCTAGTGGGTTTATTTGTTTATTTATTTATATGCTGCATTTTATTTTTTTTCATCATTTGAAAATGATGGTGGGGCTTGTGCTAATAAGCCTAATATTGATAATCTCTCGCAAATATCACTCTTGGGTTTATAAATCAAATTTATATAAAAAATTATCCAGAATTTGTCCATCGACAATGTTTCATCACTAAGCATGATCTGCAGTTGTGAACAGTATACATTCGATCTGGCAGCTAAGTACTATGCCAAATAAAAAAGTCATATTATATTGTTAGTGGACCCTTGACGATGAACATAGTAAATCATTTCTGTTTTGAGCCTTTGGTTAACTGATGTTATCTCGATGCTATTAATACATTAACAACACAAATAATACACAAGAGAGTTTCTCATAACCAGTAATAAAACAACAGATTCATATGAATTTAATTATGGAATTAAATTGAAATTGATTACAACAAACCATCTTGTGTTTTATATGTATATCTATCTAAGAAGGGGAAAAGGCACTTTCACTATTTTAGAGATGGCTACGAATTTTGTTTCTTTAATTATAAGATTACCACTGAAGGTAAAATGATCAGATCAAGGATTGCTCCAGTAATTGAAATAATTATAACCAAAATATATTAAATTTGTATCAAGCACTTTCTTTTACCTGTAATTAGCATGAAAGGTGGCAAGCCTTATCTACAATCAGTTTATTATTTGTAAGTGGATCACTGATGACTTATGAAGCAATTAAGCTATCAAGAGAGTCAGAACCACACACAATTTCTAGCTAGAGATGTAGAAAATTTTAGAGTCGAAGCACAATAATTATTGATGACGAATCCTAATTCCAAGCATGTAAAATCAAAATAAGTCCTGAAAGAAAAGTATGATAATAGCAAAATTGAATCAACCAAGTAATATCTCCCACCTCTTACGCAATCGGATCACTGACAGCTTGGAGTTCCCGGCAAGTATAAAGGGTTCCGGAGAAGGTGAGGAACGAGTATCGATAAGTACAGTGATCGGCAGCTTTAGCCGGAAAATCACTTGATAATTCGCCACGAAACTAGAAAAGAAGTTGAACTCTTTTGTCATTTATTATGTTTTCAATAACAGGAAGAATGCCCTAGCTCGAAACCCTTCTCTACTTAGAAGATCAAAACAATATTATAACTTCATGATCTTATTATCACCCTTGAATCAAACCCTAAAACTGCCTTTATTTAAAAAATAAAAAATCAAACACAAGACCAAGAACCCTCCCTGCTGGCAATTGGTGATCAAAGAAAATGAATTGTGAGAGTTTGATACTGTAATGAGCACTATACAAGTGTTTCTATATGCTTTGCAAGTTTCTTCAATTACCAGTGATGTGGTAACAAATTCCTCAAAAAGCTGCCAGACAATCTCGGCTTTTACTAGTTCAAAAGAAGCTTATTGTTTTATATTTTTGTTTATTATATACGATGTTGTAGGGATGATTAACAACTTATTTCAGGTGGGATTAGTGTGATCTCTAACTTACCCTTAAATAGTCTGTCGATTATGATCATGATCAACGTGTGAGAACCAAATGGTCTAGATTGTTTGCTGACTTGTAGCACCTTGATTTCTCAAATATCTAAAATTCAGGAAAGAATTTTGAGGATTGATGTAGCACCATGTTCAAAAGTTGAGGTTTATAATTAGCAAGTGAAATTTTATCAAAAAATAATAATAATAATTAGCAAGAGAAATTGTTCCAGAAAAGTTATAGTTTAACAAAATCTTGGAAAACGGAGCCAGCGGATCCACGGTAGAATCAAGAGGGACACGTGCCCCTCCTAGATACATATATATATATATTATACCTTTTATAAAATTTTTGTTACTTTTTAATGTAAATATAGATTTATTAGATCATTTAATTCATTTTAATTTTTTTATCATTATCTTTATTAATATTTAATTTTTATTATTTTTCATCTTTATTCATATATTTATCTTCTATTTATTAGTACCTCTATAATAATAACAATAAGAAGATAGCATAAAAAATAAATGTGCTTGCATTTATTTAATTATTTATTTATTTTGGGAATATTAGTATCAAAGGTGAGCAAAATCATGTTTGGTTTGGTTATGACAAGAATTAAACCAAATCGGTTTTTATTCGGTTCTCAACATGAAGAATTAGGGACGTAATCAGGATTATACAACAAGGTAAATTATATATTTTCACTTTTAGTTATTCTCGAACTATCAAAGACCATCAAAAATTAATCAACAAAAAGAATTTATCATTCATCATTGTGATTCTACCATCAGTGCTAGTAGAATTAGTTATTCTATAAAACACGATTTATTTGATTAACGTTTTTAAGAACTCTAATATGTCATAAAATTTATAAAATACAACTTGAAATTCAAAATTTTAATATATATATCTACCATTTTTAAAATCAAGTGGGCATGTAGCTATCTCGAGTTCGGCCTAAGAAATAATGCCCTGTGATTGAGGTAGTTTCACATGCAGTTAGCTCCCAACCACATCAGGTTTCCTCTTCTTGGTGTCCACCTGATGGAAGGGGTTTAAAGTTGAATTCTGATGTGGCTGTTAGACCTGGTTACATGTTCATAAGGATAGAAGCGCAATTAGAGATCACGAAGGTCTAGTCTGGTCTAGTCTGGCCTACCATGTCCAAGACAGGGAGAGAGAGCTTTTCGCCTAAGATTGGAGAATTGATTACCCTTAAGGAAGGCTTATAACGAACTAAAGAGTTGAACCTACAAGTTAACAAAGTTGAGATGGATGCTATTACTATGGATTCAAGAATCAATGTCGGCAGTTATTTATGTTATGAAGTTGACATATTGATCGGTGATGTTAAGGCCTTGTGCAGAGAGGTTGACATTAAAAGTTGTCAAGCCATCTTTAGAATTAAGAAATGTCTAGCCCACTGTCGACGTTCGAAAACGGTCGATCGGAGATCCAGTGCCCAATATCTGCAATCAAAGAGCCACAACACACAAAACACAAGCAAACAAAAGGCAAAATGGAGATAGGAGAAGAGAGGAAGAACAAGAGATTGCACAGAGATTTTTACGTGGTTCGACAATGGTGTCTACATCCACAGTCACCCTCAATATGTTTTTTTTTTTTTTTTTTTTTGCAGATTGACTGTAATATTAAGATGAGCTCTATTTTACAATGAATTTTCCCCCCTATTTGTAGAGGAAGAGGGATTACAATTGAGTGATGTACGCGTAAAGAAATCAACTACTCCGACATAGCATTTATTGTATTAACTAACAACTCTAACATGACTATTCCTGTATTAATTGCTCCTCGGGATTCGAGATTGTTGTCTGAGGTCTCAAAGCTGAGAGCTCCATCCTGCTAGCTACGAGCTGCGAGCTGGAGGCTGAGCTAGCTAAATCTTGCGAGTTGGATGTCTTAGCTAGCTGAGAACTGAGAGCTGAAGGCTGAGCTAGCTCAGAGCTGCGAGCTGGAGGCTAAGCTAGCTGAGAGCTGAGAACTGCGAGCTGGAGACTGAGCTAGCTGAGAGCTGAAGGCTGAACTAGCTGAGAGCGGAGACCTGCGAGTTGAATGCTCAACTCGCATGAGAGTTGATAGTTGGGTTATGGATGCATAACAAGTTGAGAGCTACGAGTTGTGACCTAAGGTCTGAGAGCTGCGAGCTAGCTGAGAGCTGAGACCTACAAGCTGCAAGCTAGCTGAGACCTGAGAGCCGTGAGCTTTATTCCTTAGATCCTGGACTTTGTCTATTGGATTAACTCTCTAGGTAAGTTTATTGGGTTTTTACCAGCCCATTTATGCAGACCAAAATTTACCCATAACTCCCACAAACCAAATGCCTTGGCCTTCTCCTTAATAGAGAACCTCACTTGGCAATTTATCAATGCTAATTGTATTTTTCCAGGCTCTACTAACCGTTATTGTAAGTCTGTTTCAAATGAAAAAAAAAAATTGTAATTAAATGTCAAAATAAAGTTACAGTTACTCGTAATTCAAGTGGTTAATGCATTTTCTCTTTTATATTTATAACAGAGGTTTAAGTCTTTTTACTAACATTACAAGAATAAGTTTTTGGACAATATATTTAATGTTTAATTTTGACAGATCTCTATAGATCTAAAAATATTGTATGTATAAAGTGTTTTTACTATTGTTATGTCTGTTTCCTCGTCATAAGTAAAAGGGGTCTCTAAGGGCTCAAAATGTGAGTACAATGCCAAGAGACCTAATAGGCCCAGCCTTCAGATCACATTAGAGAGCTCGCCAAACCCGAGCTCGCGCTTATCTCCAAAACCAGTGCTTTTTATCTCACATCGATGTCAGGATCCATCTCAGCCTATTTTCAGGTCGCTTGAGCAACCAGCTTGTTGAAGCCGTGTCAGACAGATTCCACCAGCCTATAGCAGGTCCCCTCCTAGGTGATCCCAGCTCATTTCCATGTCAGGTCACCCCAGCATCTCAGCTCGCAGAGACGACCAGCTTTATTCTACCTTGCCCCAGACTCTTTCTCAGGAAGCAGTTGCCAGATCTACCTAATCCCCTGATTTTCCATCGGCACCACCTCAACAGTCCCGAGGAGCATTCAATACGGCGGCTGTGCATTTATTACATATGAGACTTTACTTAAAGCAATAAATGAAGGCATGGGATGTCAAGAATAATCATTGCTTTAACAATTAATGCAATATGACCAGAATCAGATTAGGTGAAAATGTTGATGATTATAACATGTAAAATACTTCATCTATATCTCTTATTCTTTATAAATAGGGGAAATTTTCATTGTAAAAAGAAGTTAACAACGTTCATAGTACCGTTACTCTATCGGAATTAACCTAGAGTAATTGTGGACGTAGGCGCACTCGCCGAACCACGTAAAAATTGATGTCTTTGCATTCATTCTTCCCCCTCCCTTCTTCATTTATTATTCAATTATTGTTATCCATCCCTCACCATCAACATTCCTCTATTTTTAATACTACACACCAACCTTAAACTATATTTATTACACACTCAATTCAATTATCATACATTTATTACAATTATCGTCATTTATTACCACGTTTACAGTTTGGGCCTTTGAATCTCTGGGTCGACCGTTTCCGAACATCAACAATTTTCAATACCTCCTAACTTTAAAAATTAGAACAAAACAATCAAATTCATCAATTACATTTAAATTAAATAGAGTAAGAATTTATTTTATGAGAGAAAATGCAATGGAAGAATTTGATTAATTCGCCCTAACTTTTTAAAGTTAAGAGGTATTGAATTAAATAGGAGAGAGAATGCAATGGATGAATTTGATTGATCTGTTCTAACTATAAAAAGTTAGAAAGTGTTGATGGTAGAATTATTATTATTATTATATATATATATACATTGCTTTTAAAATAAGGATTCCTCAACTTTAAAATGCTCAAAAAAATCAATCAAATTCATTCATTGTATTTTAATTAAATATGAGAGATAATGCAATGGATGTATTTGATTAGTTTTTCCTAACTTTTTAAGTTGGGGAGTTCTCATTTTAAAAGCACTACATATATATATACACTGGTTCTACAGTCAATGTCTATAGACATTAAAAAAATTAGAACAAAAAAATCTTAATCATTCATTAGATCCGATAGACAAAAAATATATATATAAATATAAATAATTAATTATTATTTGATTACTATCATCATAAGAAACTTTTATAAGGTTTTTTTTTTGTAATAATCAAATGATAATTATTTATTTATAGTATTTATCATTTTTTTTTGTCCAACATATTTAATGGATAGTTGAGATTTTTTGGTCCTAAAGGCATTGACAGTGAAACCAATAGATACATATAGATATATATGTATAATTTAGGTGAAACTTTATAAAAACCATGCTTTTAATTGTATAGATCTACTCAAAATTTCACCTTTGTATCATGATCTTCCACATTTAATTACTTACCAATTCAAGAAAGGGTTTTTGTTGTAAATTATAGTGTATTTAATTATTTGCACGTAATCGGAATAGTTTGGAATTGTAATAATCCAAAATTGAAATGGTTTAGAATCAAAATGATATATTTGAATCAAAATAAGTTGTTTACTTTAATTGCGAAATCAAGATTGAAATCATTAGTATTGCTATTGAGATGTTTATTTTGCTTTAGAATTGAAATGGACTAATTATAAGTTAAAAAAATACCCTTGATTAAAATTATGTACTGTATAAGCATTTTTGGTAATAGAGAGTGTAAAAGACTTTTTAACTTATAAAAGGGAATGACAATAGGATTCTCAAGTGGGGTGGAGATAATGAGATTCTCATTCCACAACCCTAAATTTATGTGGAACACATAATTTATTTTCATTATGAATTGTTTTAAAGTAAGCTCACACCTATAATTGTTCTTATTTTTCATTCTCATTCTCTAATTCATCAAGTGAACACAAAATTAATTACATATTTCAATGATGACACCGGAGAACAGTGTCGAGGGAATCAAATATAAATATCAACAGCCATTGTCACCATCACTAGTGTTAATTTCATGTTAACACCATGGAAACAATAAGTCAAATATATAATTATATGACACATCACCTTTTAACACATATGGATGTATACCATCCCATTTTTCAAAGGGTTCAATTTTCATCAAACATGGGTTGTTTCTCTCTTATTCATAAAGGAGTGTTTATCACTGCAAGAAAACAACATAACAATACGGGACTATAGATGCCGAGTATTAAATGCCCGGTATGGATAATCTAATTTTATTATTAAAAAAAAAAAAATCAATTATCCATACCGGGCCCCAGTGGTCCGACAGGGATAGTCATATATTTTAATTTTTAAAATAATTTTTTAACTGTCCATATCGAGCCCATGGGTGCCTGATATGGATATTATCTAATTATCCATACTAAGAGCTCGTTTGAGATAGCTTCTACTTCTGACTTTTGACAGTAGAAGAAGAGAAGCAGAAGAGAAGTAAAAACTAAAATTTTTAAATTGCTTCATTAAAGCAAATTTTGACTTCCCGTGTTTTCCAGGAAGAGCTTCCAAGAGAAGCTGGGTGGAGTAGTTTTGGGTAGAAGAGCTTCCTAAGACAGAAAGCTCTTTTATTGAATTCATCCAAACAGTTGGTAAAATGGTTTTTGACTTCAAAAAGTCAAAATAAGCTCTTCTTGGCTCATCATAAACAGGGCCTAAGTCATTATGTGTTTGGTATGGATAGTGTAACATAATAAAAAAATAATATTATTGATTATCTATATTGGGCACCCAACAAATATTCATATCGGACGGGTCAACCGCCCAGTATAAATAATCTGGATTATAAAAAAATTTAAAAAAATTAGGTTATCCATATCAGACGCCTAACTCGCCCAATCCCGGTATAGATATTCATTGTTTTTTAAAAAAAAAAAAAATGACCTGCCCGATATGGATAAGCTGGACATTTACCCAACTCGACTGACCTGCCTTCCTTATTTTCTTCATTTTCTTTCTTTCTCTATCTCTTTTTCTCACATATTCTCTCTCTAGAAACCCTCCTTGTCGCCACCCACCAACATCGTCGCTCTGGTTGTTGACCGACATCACCGCTGACCATCGCCAGTGAGTCCTCTTCTTCTTCTTCTTCTTCTCCTTTTCTTATTCTTCTTGATCTCTTCTTCTTCTTCTTCTTCTTCTTCTCCTTTTCTTATTATTCTTCTTCTTCGTCTTGTTCTTCTTCTGTCCACAGGACAATCGGACTGTCGTCCGATAGTCAGCGCGGACAGTCTGGTTGTCTCATTTTTTTAGTTCATTTCTTCTATTATAGTTGTGCTAAGGACTGAAATCGTCTGGCGTCATTGTATTCGTTGATCTAATGCTCTTCCATCGTCTAGATTCCACTGTTTTCTCTGTCAATAAGGTATAAGCTTTATGATTTTGTATTTTTCAATATTTCAGTTTATGATTTTGTGTTTTCTGAATTTGATTAAATGTTTTACATGTAATATTGTTGTTATGATTTTAGATTCTTTTGATATAAACATAATTTTATTCTTTTTCAAATGTTGTTTATATATTAAATAATATATATTTTTAACGTTTCCGTACGTTGTTAGTTTTATTGTAACATTAAATTACATATTTTTTCATTTAATTTTTTAAATTAAAATGTTTTTCATACCGGACATAAATTAACCATACCGAGTCACCTGGTATGGTTAATTACACATTTCGAGCATAGACCCGGTATAGACAAGTTATCAATATCGAGTTAGGGCTAAGAATGGGAGTGAATATCCATACTAGGTGAGCACCCAGTATGGATAGTTAATATCCATACCGAGCATGTGCCCGGTGTGGATAAGGTCGACCCGTTACTTGAACATATCCATATCGAGTCCGACTTGATATGGGTATTAATTATTCATACTAAACGCCCGCTCGGTATGGATACTTCAATATCTATACTGTAAACAACCACGTGAGACGGGTTACTCGGTATGGATAGTCAACCATATCGGATAATGCCCAGTATGGTTGATCTATTTTGTTGTAGTGTGTGTATATATATACACACACAAAGCCACTTTATTGACTTTAGACTTGATTTGTATATTTTGTATTTGCATACAATCAATGGCTGCCTTCAATACCTAATTATTAACTAAGCAGCTTTATAATATAACTCATGCTGAGAGCCACGCATTTACAACTTGAACATTTTGAAGGCCAAGCAAAAAATATCAACAAGCTTTGTGATTGACATAAAATAGTTTTTTTAAATACCATTGATGATAGGAACTACATCAATATGCAATATTACTAATAAATATTAATCCTCTATTTATAAATTTATTATAGGTTCACAGTTACATAAAAATGATAAATAAACAAACGCACTAACTGAAAATTTTAACTTTTTAATATCACAAATCACACTTTTTTTCAATTACTCGAAAACAAAAAGCTATTAATCAAATATAGTATACATTAGGTTTTGGATAAGAATATATGTTATACTTTATTTTCAGTTAATTTGTATATTTGTTGCTTAGGTTTATTAATTATAGAATCAACAGCCTGGAGGATTATAACTGAACAGTGTTGTGGATACCATTGGTGAGATCTCAGTCAGCTGATCACTCTCCCAGAACTTCACCCTTTTAGCAATTTAAATAATCCAAATTAATTAGTTAGATAAAGTAAGTTTGTTTTAGATTTTGGGATTTTAATATCTTCTTGTCTAAATTAAGACAAAACCATTTCAGGTTAGTTTCAACTTACTAACCCACTAACTATTTCATTTAAATTGTATATCAATTATTTCTTAAAATCATCCAAGAAATAAAAGAAATTTTGTTAATCTTAACCTTTTTCCCTCTCTGATTTACTGACTTCCAACTCGTTTCTGGGAAGTGATTTGGTTTCTCCTTGGCTGTCTGTTATTTCACTACCTAATTTTGTTTAGTACTTTAAAGTCTCCACCTTCCAAATAGAAACCCTACCATTTTCAAGCAACAGAATTGTGTCTCTAAATTTCCAAATTTCCTCCCCTAATCTCTCCCTAAATATATTGCATCTGTCAAGGCAAATTTCATGAATCCTCTACTGATATGAACCCCATCTTTCTTCTTTCAATCATAGGGAGATTTCAATAATAATATTTTCCTTTAAATGGAAGATGACGCATCGAGTATGGTTTCCAATGCCAAACGTAATGTAATGGCAGAAACTTCAGATTCAAACAACAGCAATTTTTCTTCAAGGCCTACCAAGCGAAACCGACACGAAAATGGTTCTCTTTCTTTGGCAAAATACAAAGGGGTTGTGCCCCAACAAAACGGGCGTTGGGGTGCACAAATTTATGCAAACCACCAGAGAATTTGGCTGGGGACATTTAAGTCAGAAAAGGAAGCAGCAATGGCTTATGACAGCGCTGCAATCAAGATTCGAAGCGGCGACACACATCGAAACGTGCCCTGGACGGATCAAAACAACCAAGAGCCTATCTTCCAGAATCAGTACTCCACGGAAGCAATATTGAATATGATAAGGGATGGATCATACCAGCCCAAGTTTGCGGATTTCCTCCGAACTCATTCACAAAGAGAGGACAACAACAGCGCTGCCACTACAAGCCTGAACCACATAATGGTGCACGGAGAGGAACGCTACTCTTGTAAACAACTTTTCCAAAAGGAGCTAACACCAAGCGATGTTGGTAAGCTTAATAGGCTTGTGATTCCCAAGAAATATGCCGTGAAATATTTCCCTTACGTTTGTGAGAATGCAGAAGAAGTTAATGTTAACATTGATGTTAATTCTGGTGGGGTGGATGATATGGAACTTGTGTTTTGTGACAAGCTAATGAGAACATGGAAGTTTAGGTACTGCTTTTGGAGGAGTAGCCAGAGTTTTGTGTTCACAAGAGGGTGGAATAGGTTTGTGAAGGAGAAGAAGTTGAAGGAAAAAGACATTGTTTCTTTTTACAATTGTGAGTGTGCAAAAGGGGCCAAACAGGGTCAGAGTTTCTTCTTGATTGATGTGACACAAAGTGATGGTAGAAGTAACTGTGTTCTTGAGAGGGTTGATTTAGGGCAAAGTTTGGGTAGGGTATTGAGGTACAAAGAAGAGATTGAAGATGAGAAAGACTTCAATGAATTGGAGAAGTTGGCAGTGGCTGATCAGATGGGTTCAGCACAAAATTTGGCTGATAAAGGGGTTAGGCTTTTTGGAGTACAGATTAAGTAATTGAAGGAGGAGATGATTGATTTAATTTCTTAATACAATTTTTTTTTTTTTTTTTTTTTTTTTTTTTTATAAAAGTTATGGTTAGTTCTTTGATCAGTTTGCATGTATGGAGAGTAGATGATTGATATTGGAAGATTGTAATCAAGTACACAGATCATTTGTGCAATAAATTAGTCCAAGTGCAGTTTCACTGTTTTAGTGAAATGAGGTTTTTAACTTTTTATTGTGGGTTTTGTATAGATTAATTAAGAGAGACCTCTACAGGTTCTTCAAAGAATTGAAGCTGATGGGTATTCATTTCTTCAAGGCATAGTTGACTGATCGTAGGATTAAAAATTGTCTTCTAAAAAACAAAAGCATATTAACAAAAGCGCTTGTACATGCCCAAAAAAAAAAAAAGATTGGATCAAGAGAGATTTTTGTAACTGAGAGTGAGTATAGAATAAAGAGTCCCAAATTCTCATTAATCTTGTACTTAGTTGATATTTTAATAAAAAGATTTTAATTTCGCAGCTATAGATGTAAACTCTATTCATGCGATGAATCACGTCAATTATTTACCTTACCTTTTTTTTTTTTTTTTTCAAGTCATTATATATAGAGGGTGCTAATTGTCCACGAGACCTTGTGACTTGACACAAACACGACACAATATTAGGAAATTAGGATAGATTTTAGTGGGTTCAAGTCACTAACAAGTCAATACTTTAAACCAATGGGTCATGTTTGGGTTGAACCCCACTCAACCTGTTAAGCATTTAACACAATTAAATTGTAAATATATAATGGGTGGCTTTATTACCATCCAAAAAAGTTCCTGCAACACACATTTGCTTTCTACACCCATATTATAAAAAGATTAAAAGTTAATTTTTCCATCTCATAGGTTTGTGAAATACCAAATATATCATCCTTTATCATAATTAATTTTAAATATATCATATTTAAAAAATATCATAAGTAATGATAGATTCCTTTTTGCAATTACAATTAAATTTTTAATAATAGAAATTTTCTTTTGACTTGCAACAAAATAAATTTTAAATAGATATTACTAATATAATCATTTTATAAGTAAAACATACCATAAATAATGATGGAATACATACCATAAATAATGATAACTTGTTTTTTTTTTTCAAATACAATTAAATTTTTAATAAGAGAAATTTTATCCCATCATTGACTTGCAACAAAAAGGAAATTCAAACATATATTAATAATACAATCATGAAATTTGGAACAAAAGTATTTGTGAAAAACTAAGCATGAATCATTTAATTAACTTGAGAAGTTAAGAAATCCAACTATATATAAACCAACCAAGAGCCTTTCACATCTAAGGAAAAACTTTTTGAACTAATATGTATACATAGCCAACACATTTTCTATAAGCTTTGATTGCTAATGAACAAATATTGTTTGCAATGAGTAGAGAAGAAAAAGGTGTTGATAGGTTGATTGATTTAGAGCCATTTAATTACATTGCAAATTTTATATTGCAAGTAAATTGCATTTAAAAATTGATCAAATATGTTTGATAAGTAAAAACAATCTAATTGAAGTGACATTAATATTTAGGGACATATTGGTATTTTAGAGGATGCAAAGAGTTAATAAAACATTTTTAAATTTGTAAAATGGGTGTAAAGACCAAATGAATGTAAGAAGAACTATCTTGGGTGGCTATATAATTTAAGAAATACGTAGAGATTAATTCTTTTAAAAAGTCAATCAAAATCCTGAAATTTAGGTATTTAATTTCCTTGAAATAGAAAGCCCTATCTTTGACAAATAAACCCTAAAAACATTAAATCATTCTTTTCTTTTTTTTCTCAACAGACTGATAAAATTTTAACAAAGTGTTTTACTTTTCTAAGAATTCAAACTTCAAATCTTCAATATCAAGTGTCTAAAGAAAATGCAGTCACCATTCTCTAGTATTGTGATTTTGTTGTTTATTATTTTTTTTCATCTATCCGGTGCTGTTATAGGGCATGTTTTTAAATTTTATTATCTATTTATTAGTTTTTTTCATTTATACGATAAATTAAAGTTTTATTATTATTCTTTGGCTTAATTATAAATGCATATATGGTCTAACTGAATTATGATTTATTATATATATTTTGCTTAACTATAGATTAACAAGTTGAAAGGGTTATAACGTGTAATCCATTTATGTAATGGACCGTCTTTGGGTTTTGACTCATGAGACGATAAACTTAGTGGGTGTATTTGGGTTTATACAAACATGATATTATATCCCATATTGTCATCTCTAATTAAATATAGTTATTTGATTTTGTAATTCATTTTGTGATTTATTGTTTTTAATAAGCGTTAGATTTATATCAATTTAAAAAAGTATAAAATATTAATTTCACAAAATGCTATCAAACTTTTTATTTTATCAGTAATGGTGTTGACAATCAATTTAATATCTATGAGGAATTACATGAAACTCCCCTAAGGTATACCTTTATACAAATGAAAATATATTTACTTTTTAATTACATGAAAACCCTACACCATTAGTCAAATTCTATCAAAGTTAATCAAACTTGTTTGACTTAAAGGCATTTTTATCTTTTAACTTTTTATTTTCTTTTAAAATTTTAAATAATAATAAATATAAAAAAAAAAGTGGATCTCCACTAGCCATCTCATATGAATGGTGGAGATTAATATAAAAAATAAAAATTAATAATTTTTCATATTTCTTGAAAAAATAATTTTCTAAAAAATAAAAATTGATAAATCTCCATTTTCCATCTCAAGATAAACAATGGACGACGGAAATCAAATGAATTAAAAAACCAAAACATGCAGAAAAAACTGAAAAATAAAAGAAAAATAAAAAAAAATTAAAATGGATCGTGGAGATTCAACTAGATCTCCATTTAATCATCTTCAACCTCTCCTCTCTCTTCAACCAATCATCCCTCTTTAACCTCTCATCTCTCTTCCTTCATATTTAATTGAAATTCACCTTCATCCAATTTCCATTGCCATTGCCAACTTCATCGTCAGCAATGGAAACTCAATCCAGATTGTCCAATAATGGAGACCTTTCAACTTCCATCACTCCAGGTTTCTGTCCCTGGAAACCATCCAGCAAAGGAACCCAAAATTTGGTTTTCCAATGATGGAAAACCAAAAGTTGGTAACCTAAAGATTAACCTAGAATATTGGGTTTCCATTTGACAACCCAAAAACATCTTAAAAAAAAAAAAAAAAAATCAGCACTTTTCAATCTTTTCATTGTTGATTATGATAAAGAAAATGGTAAGAATGATAAACAAGGATCTATTGTTCTATTGTTGATGATGATAAAGAACACGTTGATGATGACTATTTGCATGGGTTTATGATGTGAGGGATTGTGAGGTGCTTGGTGTTGAAATGTTTGTTCAATTGGAGGAGATCCAATATGAGATTAGATCTCCACCATTTTTTTCTTCTGTCTTGGCTTTTGTTTTCATTTTATTTTCTTTTTTAATTTATCTATTTTTAAATATTAAAGTTATTTTCATAATTTAACCAACTACAATGGTCAAACATCAAATTGAAAAAGTGGGGGTATTGTATAATAAAAAGGTAAATCTACTTCTGTATGTACAAAAGCATACCTTAGAAGAGTTTCATATAATTCTAATATCTATTCACACTTCAATTGAGTATTTTGTTTTTTCCATTAATGACAAATTTATTTAGAATAGATAACATCTTATCACTTTTTCATCTTTTTAACATTTTGTAAACACAAAACCTTTAACATTTTATCTTTATTTGACTTTTTTTCTTTATGCTTTACTTTATTAGAAAGTGATGTGAACATTATTATACCACTCAAAACAAAACAATAACTAAAAATAAATTTTTAATTAATTTTAAACTTGTAATCTTTAAGTTTTCCTTTTTAGGATAATATAAAACTTCAATAGGTTTACTTTAAAAAAAAATACAGACTTATGAATATTTATAGAAAAGTCTCTTCTAATTATTCTTTTGAAATAAAATGTTTGTATAGGAAAAAAAAAAGTATGAAAAGATAAAAGAGTATTTTGGAACAAAATAAGAGAGATATATCCAATCTAAAATTTGTTGGAATTTAAAATATTTTAAAATTTTGGATATATTCAATCAAACTTTTAAAAAGTCCATAAAAGTTTAAGTATATTTATTTAAATTTGTATGAATTTCATTAAAATATAAATTTTATTTAATTCAAATTTTTAAAATATCTAAACAAATTTACGTGCATTAAAAAAATTATTGGCTTTATAGGAAAAAGCAAACAAAAAAAAAAACAGTCAATCTTCTATACACTCCATATTGAATACATTTTCCTAAATATCCTTAGAAATTTTATTATTAATCTGAAGTGTTACTAGCGAATAATGGTGTGTTTATTTCAATCGCATGAATTAGTATAAGAATCGGAATGATCTAGAATCGGGATGACGTCAAATCAAAATAATATATCGGAATCAAAATAAGTTGTTTACTTCAATTGCAGAAATCGGAATCAAAATCAACAATATTTCTATTGAACTATTTACTTTACTTTGGAATCAGAATGAATTAATTACAAGTTATAAAAATACCCTTCATTAACAATATTTTATACTCCATAACAAAAATAATCTTTCTTAACAATATTATTGTAAATATATTGTATATTTATAGTTTACTTTTTATTTTTGTTAATGTTGAAGAATTTCAAACTATCCATAATATATGAAATCACATTATAATTTTTTTTAATTATTAATTTTAAACAAAAATTTTATAATATTATATTATTTCTCAAATAAGAATATAATGATTATTTTTGTTTTTCATATATATATATATACACATATATATAAACCTTCCTTGAAAATGTTATTCTAGGTTTCATCATTGTAGTTGTTATAATTATAGATTGTGTGATTATTTCTAAACTCTCATATAACTCAATAATATTGTAAAAATAAACAATTTTATTTAATAATAATACATACCATATAATCTATAGAATAAAAAAGAAAAAAAATAAAAGAATAACTTCTAAAAAAGTTCCACAACCCCAGTTAATATGGGGTATAAAAGTCTTGTTAAAAAAATGGATCATTTTCATTTCTCATTCTCATCTTCCAATCCAGCAAGTAAACACACCCTAAGTGTTAAAAAAAAATGCATTGTTCAAAAAAAAAAAAGGATTGTAAAAAGTTTTTTTTTTTTTAATACATAAAATATTTTAACTAATCAACCCACCATATCTTCATGAAATTGCATTTAAATAACACTTACATGTACCAAAAGAATTGAGATCATTTGTCGTGTTGATTTCTTTTTTACTTTTTTTAAGTGATCCCTTAATACTAGATCAAACAATTATCAAAATTTAGTTGTAATAAGACTTTATCGTACGATCAAGAAAGTCGTTCCAGACTTTGTCGTACAATCAGGAAAGCTGCTCTCAAATACAGGAGAAGTTGACTCATGTTTTAATGAAAAAATTGTCATAGATTTTTGCATGGCTAATGCTCGAACCTATCCCTTACGTGTGATGTGCTACATAGGTGGGTTAGTGTCGTACTTTGAGCCGAACTTTTATCATGTTGAATTTTGCGTGGATCTCAAAGATAAACTAAATATACAAAATTTAAACTAAATTTTGGGGGAAAAGTAATAAGAAGTTGATTTCCTTTTTCTTTTTCTTTTTCTTTTTCTTTTTCTTTTTCTTTTTTCTTTTTTCTTTTTTTTTTTTTTTTTTTTTTTTGAGAAATAAGAAATTGATTTCAAGCCAAGAGAAACGAATGAAAAGTGATAAGGACAGGTCCATATTACACTGTTTAAAATTGACTTATCAATTGAAAGCTTGAGAAACGTTCAACTTTCTTTAAAATATAGTTTCTTATCAGAAGTCGATAGGCTGTCCCCCACTCAGATTTTTTTTTTGTTGAAAGTCCCACTCAGATTTTTTTTTTTTTTTGAAAATCCCACTCAGATTTTTTATTCTCTTTTTTTTTCCCCTTGATGCATCGGTTCTTAGTGAAAAATGTCCCCCACTTTCTGTCTCACTCTACTTTCTCCATCACTTAATTTGTCATTTTTAAACCTTTTATCCTGGATAATCATTCTTGGAAAACTTTCCAGGAAAATAAATATTAAATTAGAGGTCATGCAGCATTGCATCAGAATGGGGAATACAAAGGAATTTTGTGATTAATCTTACAACTTTTGAAGGTTGAAATTGACGAGAAAAATGTAGGTCATATCAATTGCAAAATTTGCTAATATTTATATATATATGATCCAATTCCACTTGACTGGTTGAAGTTTCAACAGAATTGAACCAAACACTTCAATTGATATATAATATAAAATACATATTTATTGAAAATATGGAGAAGGTCCAATCATGCGGTCGCATTAATTCATTTTCCACCCAGATGCCAATATAAATGAATCAGACACTTTAAAAGAAACAAAAAGAAAAAAATAAATATATAAATAGAAGAATAGAGACGGGAAAACTGTAATACGATTCATGTTTTATATATATAGTTTCCATACATGTGAACACTGAGATTAATTACATTGAATGTAGATCATTAATTCAATATAAATGAATATTAATTAAATTAAAGCAACTTAAAGTAATTGAATCTAATTGTGTTCATAACTAAGAGGTCACTTATTTTTTTCACTTAAAACTTAATAGTACTGAATTATATTTATTAAATTGTTTTCGTTTTATTTTTTTTTTAAGTAGTTAAACCACTTAAAATAATAAAAAAAATAATTGAAAAAATTAAGTAATAATTTTAGCTTTTCACTTAAATGCAAATCATTTAATAACATTTAAAAATTTTTATTCCAAATCTATCCTCTCCAAAATAACATAATTTCAAATTCATCCTAATTTTATATTACTCAAATTTTCTTTTCTTTTTTTTTCCTTAGTACTTATAAAAAATATATTTAAAAAGTAAAATTTAAATACATCTCATCCTAAATTATCTTAGAATTAAACAAATATATTTTAATTTACAATTTAAACATTCATTTGTTAATTTTTTTAAATACATTAATATATTTAAATATATAAATATGGTTAATACTACTATATTTTTTTTATCATATTTTTATTATGAATAAAATATTATTAATGTGTACATAAAAATTATTTTAGAATTTATTAAATTATTTATTTTTAGATATTTATATTAAATTAATTAAAATTACATAACAATAAATAGTAAAAAATATTTATAAATATCAACTTACTAATTTTCAGATAATTTTTAATTTAAAAAAATAAATTTACAACATATTTAGAGGTAAGGGAAAAAAAAACATATTATTCAAATTTCAGATTTCAATTGCTATTCAGTCTTTAGTTTTCAATAACACTGTTTAATTTTCAGATTAAAAAAAAAAAACGACTCTTAAAATACTAAACTATTATATCATGCATAAGGGGGTGGGGGGTAGAGGGAAGAACTATAATTTATATATATATTATAATTAGGATAATCTTAAAAAAATTCAAAACTAGTAATTATTTATCATTATAATTGTGTTACTAAATTACGGTAGATAGGACCAATTTGACTAGAAACATCCCCTATATATCTTTAATCATTTTTAATTAGCACCAGTCCTATAAAAAATCACTCAATTTTGTTTTCAAACCAATAAATTGGTTTTTTAAATTTTTATGGTTGCTAATGAATCAATTCCTACTCCAAGGTTTTGACATGTTACCTAATTGATAATATTCCATTTATCAAAATGATTATGCTAACTAAGCAACAACAATGGTTACCATATGAAGTTATTTCTGTCTATTTTATTGGTTCTTGGAAGTAGTGATAATAATAGGAAACAAAACTGTTAAGGGTGACCTTATCGCCACCCAAAAAAGATCTTCACACACCATCTATTTGTTTACATCCAATTTAAAATTTTTAAATTCGATACTTTACTCTCTGCACCCTTTGAAATATCAAAATTAACCTAAAATATTAATATTAATGATTTCTTAAATTAAAAGCAATTTCTCTCATTTTAGCAGCCTTGAAAACCCAAATAAAATCCCAAAAGACAAAAATTTGACTTCTTATTCGATTGAACCGCTGATGCTTATGAAATTGAATCTATAACTTTTTTTTTCAATTTCAAATATATAAGGAAAAGGTTGTTGCCACACATTTGTGTTGGCAAGAAAAATGAATCTGAACTGCAAAGTTCCAGCTTATATAAACCATGAAGCTTAAATATATATATTTATTTATTTATTTATTTATTGCAGTTGTTCTTGAATGTTAGAAACTGTAACCAAATTTAAGAGTTTCAGTGAATATTAACTATTAGCTAGTGTAAGAATATAAGTTGTCTGTTTTTTTAATCAATGTTATTGCAATTGCAATTTCAAAAAAGGTGTTTGTTTGTTTGTTTTATTTTTTCTTTTCTTTTAATTGCTATTGTTGTAAATTTCAATCCAGAAACATGAGGTGGGACGAATAAACAAATATATATTTTTATATTATTACATATTTATGTCCTTTTAAGTAATTTAATATATGAATATTTTAGTAATTAAAAATTTTATTAAAAAAACTGGGTGTAGCAACTTATTTGGGTGGCAATAGAGCCGCCCTCTTGTTAATTATAAAGTATAATACGCAAAGCTGTATTTTGTTTTTATAATAATAATAATAATAATTCTTAGGTAAGAAAAAAAAAAAAAAAAAAAAAAAAAAAAAAAAAAAAAGGTAGATAAGAACGTCCTTAAATTTTAATTTCAAGATTATCAATTATAACCATTCATTTTTAACAGGCATCGTAACAATAATGGAACCCCATTGAAAATAAATTATTATAGTTAATGATTGTGGAATAAAAATTTCAAGATATCTTTCCAAGAGAAAGATCTCACTGTGTGTATATATATATATATATATAGAGTGCTATTACCATAAATGTCTTCTAACTTTAAAAAATTAGAACCAATCAAATTTATCAATTGTATTCTCTCTCCTAAAACAAATTTTCACTTATATTTAATTTAAATATAATAGATGAATTTGATTTATTTGTCCTAACTTTTTAAAGTTAAGAGACTTATGGTAAACGCACTATATATATAAGGTTTCTAGTTGAATATTAATGTCAACATCATGAACTAATAAAACCATTAGATGAATCATAATTCATAGATATCAAATGTCAAAATATGCACATGAAACAAGCATGAATTTTGCTAAAATGCATGCATGATCTCTTCGAATCGTAACAGTCATTGCCACTATAAACGAGCTATTCATTTTTAACAGACATCGTCATAATAATAAAACTCGTTGAAAATAAATGGTTATAATTAATGGTTGTAAAATAAAAATTTCAAGATATCTTTATAAGAGAATGACCTGTCTCTGTGTGTGTATGTATATAGAAGGTTCTTAGTTGAATATTAATGTCAACATCGTGAACTAATAAAACCATTAGATGAATCATAATTCATAGACATCAAATGTCAAAATATGCACATGAAACAAGCATGAATTTTGCTAAAATGCATGCATGATCACTTTGAATCAGCAATAGTCACTGCCACTAGAAATAAGCTATTCTATCGCAAATAAAATTTGCACAACTTTAATGTGCATATTTACATCCATGATTATTTTATGGACAGCTGGATGGGCCTTGTAATGCTTCCTAATTGCGAGAAAACTGTTTCAATCAATTATGAGCGAAAGAAAATTGCCATTCCCTACATTTATTTTTTTCCCCAGAAATTGACAAAGAAAACCATCCTTATCTTGATAGATTTTGTATTTGTTAGATAAGAGCGATGACTAATCATTCAAAACGTGAATGTTTTCTATATGGGCACGGAACCCTTAAAATCTATTAAGGAAGACTATCAAATAGTATTTAATGGGGACGCTCTTATACCTAATTCAGAGAGACTCAAAATTTTTATCATTTTCAAAGTTGCAAGAATTATCAGATTGGCGCATTAACATCCACAAAACTTGTGTAGGTGACATCAACGCGATTCATATTTTACACAATAACTTGTATAGTTTAACGTTAATTTTAGGATTATTAACGTTGCATCTGCTAAGTAGTCTGAAAGTGATCTTCGTGAACTTTAATATGAATTTCGTAATATCATATTTTTTGAGTTAAAATGGAAATATCCATATTATAAAAACAGCTTCAAAAGTGGGTTAGATTGCGTTTGATTGATGAAAGATAAAAAATTATGTTGCAATTGGGATGTTCGTTCTAATTTAGACTCTACGAAAGTGGTTCACAGGGTGATCGATTAATGACATTGTGGGTTTGTTTGTGCTTATATTTCTGGCTACGCATGGCCACTGCTTCCTCCGTCAAAGCAGGCTTTGTGTTGAGGTCACCAAATATATCTGCAACATTGTTTTCATCAATTTGCCATTTAAATCACCTTTTCCTAATGCTATTTTTATGCGGAGTATATTCAGTGACAATGACTTCAATCCAAAATGGTTGCGCGGTGACATTAATGCTCGATGGACTGTCTCCTTCGATGAATTGAGTGCTTTGCTTACTTTTTATTAACAATTGTTCATATTGACATGCAGCTTGAATCGTTTGAAGTTAAATGTGTGGTTGATGTATAGTTTGTTTTTCGTTATATTTTATTTTAAATTATCAATTAAAAAAAATTATATTCGTTCAGATAAGAATTTCAAATCTTAAAAGAATATTATTAATTGTTCAATTTTCACATCACACTTGTAATCAAGATCCTGGACAAAATATAGACTAGTTCTAAGAAAAGAATTTCGTTGAGCAATATCTACTATAGAGATTTTACAATACATAGATTGTTGTTTTTCTAATGGAAAATAACCTAGAGGATGGTTATTTCTAGAGTGTAAATATTCTCTTTTCTTTCCAAAAATAGTATTCAATCACATCCACAAATCTTCGATAAATCTATGAGTCCAAAAATGCTGCCCATACTTTTGAGCCACTTTCCAGAATTTCTCGCTGATCTCAACTAGCTCTACTTGAACAAAAATATGACCTGTAATGGATGGTTTATCAAAAGGAACATAGCACATACACTAACTATAATAGTCATAAATTTATAATCAGGGTTCAATTCTCAGAATGTACATTTATTCAAACTCCATGATGGTGGTTTTGATCAAAATCTCTTGATTTATACAAGTGTTTGACGTGTGTCGGTGTGTGTGTATATGTGACATGGTGGAGGCTACGTTGCCAGGGAGTGTTTGGCGTGGCATGAACGTGTGGGTTGGGGAATTTGATATACAACAGTGCATGCTTTGATTTTCAAATAGTTGTAGAAGTTGCTTTCATGTGACAACTTTAACTATGGTCCCCTCTATTGAGATGTAATCGGGGCAAATCTAGCTTGGGGTCAGAGGGGGCACTGTGTTCCTCCTGAAATTTTTGGAAAATTAATTAAGTTTATCATATTAGTTGGTAAATATTTTAATATATAAATACATGTGATATATAATATTTGAAGTAAATATGGACAATGCCATAAAATGGTGCTTTTGGTTCAATAAATATATATATATATATCCCAAAACCACCATAACATCTTTTTTAAAATATATATATATAGTATAAAGTTCAAACCCCCACCATAACAAATAGAAATTTTATTTTCCAAACCATATCACAGTTTTTTTTTCCAAAAAAATGTACTGTGTACAGTTCAAATCCCTACCATAACAAATAATATTTTTTTGGCCCAAAAAATATTAATGCACATGCATGGGTTCGAACCATGAAAAAAGATGATAAAAAAGCATTATAAATTATTATTTTTTTACATGTTATAATGTAAAGATAAAAAAACTCATATAAATTATAATTGTTTTTATCTTTACTCTTTATTTTATTTTACTTTATTATAAGGTGCTCTCTCTAAAATAAATGTCCAGGTCCGTGACTAGATGTAATGCCTACTTTTATAACCAACAACCAATGCTAATACATTTCAACATTGTTTTAATTGAATTTAGATTTTTTTTTTTTTTAATTTGAAAATTTTCTTTTGAAAACTGTTAATTAATTTTTTTGGGAAATCTACACATATGTCAAGTTACTTTATTTTATATTAGGTTTATTTTTCCTCAGATATCCAAAACAAAAATGAGGTAATGAGTTTGGAGAGAAAAATGTTTTATTACATCAAGGTATTATGTAGGTGTATTGAAACAATATATCAACCTCCTGAAATAATTTTCCAAGATTGGACATTTTAAAATATAGGTCTACTTAGACAAGCTAACATACATCTTACTTCTCGTTCGAGTACACTGACAACATGATAGTGAATTTAAATTATACAATCAAACCAAAAGAGCTGCTAAATGTACTTAACATTAGCCATGTTTGGGGAAACCATTTTCACATATAGGTAAATGTTATGGATTGTGTTACATATAAATAATTTCGAAAAGGTCTTTCTGGTTTTACAAAATTGTAGATATTAACAAGTTCAAAAAACTTTTTCTCTAAAGTTCCTTAACTTTAATAGTTTAATTGTTTAGAGAATTACTAAAAAAAAATATCCCTCAAACCAAATTTTGTTGGTTCCCGGTAGTCGAGTGAGGGGTAGAGGAATCAAGTGGGTCAAGTGGGCTGACTCCTGCCCCTCAAAATTGAGGTCCGGGCCGTGTACAAGCCTAATTGTTGAGTGGGTCGGGTACGACGATTAAAAAAATCAACTGAAATTACATGCGAAAGAGTATTAATATTTACACCCCTTTAAAACTGTGTGTGCACCCATTTAGTAAGTTCACCCCATTAAATATATTTTTAAAAAGTCCCAATTTATGTAAAAAGATAGTTTTCGTGATAGGTCACTTACACTACATAATACAATAAAACCATGGAAATATTTCATGACACTAAAAAATACAATAAAACTACGTAATACAATAAAAATCCCAATTTATGTAAAGAGATAGTTTTCATGACAGTTTACTTACACTACATAATATAATAAAACTACAGAAATATTTCAGTTCAAAAAATATATATATGGGAATATTATTTTTCTATTAAGTGAGTCATAAATTATAAATTTTTATTTTTAAAATAATCTTTAATGGATTATATTTACAAAAGGGGTGTACAAAGAGCTTTGGCGGGGTATGAATATCATCACTCCATACAAAATAAGTTAAAGAGTATCGATTTTTACACCCCTCAAGAACGGAGAGTACAGCTGTTTAGTATGTGCACTCCATCAAATATTTTTAAAAAAAAAAAAGTCTCTAATTTATATAAAATAATAGTTTTGATGATGTGTATTTATAAATATATAGTAAAATAAAATTAATAAAATATATTTTATATTACATTAATCATAATTATTATTTCTTAAAATAATCTTTAATGGGATGTAATTACAATAGAGGTGTAGATACAATTATACCTGGAGAGGCAAACTTGCTTTGGTTCTAGCGCGTGGGTAAGGCAGGGCTGACAAAAAAAAAGTTAAAGCCCGTGGTTGAAGCCTTATCAATTGGGACCTAAAATTACAGCCCAGCCCTGGCCTGACTCAGTTGACGCACCTGGTTAATGGTACTGTGGTTTGAAGACATAATTAATAAAATAAAGTTAAATAAGTATCAAAATAATATTAAAAATAAGTATCAAAATAAAATTAAAATTTTTAAAACATAGATATTAAAAATTTTAATGAAATTGAAACATTAAAATTCAAGGAAATGAAAAAAGCAAAAGGAAAAAAAAAATATGTTGATAATGCTGAAAACAGAATAGAAGTATTTAGAAAATTAGGTGATTGAGATTAGAAACATATTATCAACAAATTTTATATTAAAGTGAAGAGATAGATTGTACTAGTTCATATCTGTAATGTGCTTTAGCTTAAGCAAGTAATTAAGAAAGAATAAGTACATATTAAAATATAAACTATGTTTTAATTTCTTATTTCTTATTAATATGGTTAGTTTATACAACTATGAGTCTACACACCAACTGCAATTTGGTCATATTCTAAAGATATTCCTTTTATATATATATGTGTGTGTGTGTACATATATATATATATAGAGAGAGAGAGAGAGAGAGTAGGGGTGAGGATAGGTTGGGTCGGCTTTGTCTAGACGGGTCGGGTCGGTTTTAGGCAAAACTGACCTAACCTGAATTGATGGTAGAAACAGACATAGATTGACTTTTGACAAATTGGTTTGGGTCGGTTTAATCCATGTTGGTTTAGCATTGTAAAATGAGCCTTTAAGGAACTATCAAGCCCAAATAAAAAACCAAAATAAGAAACCAAACAAAAGCATTAGTTCACTACCCCACCAACCAATCACCATCGCTCCCACCACAACATCGACGGTCCCCTCTTCTCTCTCCAATCTCCACCCTAAGCCTACATCTTTCTCTCCCTACAAAAGCATCAATTCATTACTCCCACCAACTCATTAGTCACCACTGCTCCCACAATCGATGTTCCCCTTCTCATCTTATCATTTTCTCTCTCCAGTCTTTACCCCAAACTCCAATCTTTATCTCTTTACATCATCAACCCACAATAAAAATGAGAAACATCATCGCCAACCAAAGAGATCGGCACCAATCTCCTCCCAATAAAAGAGTTTGACGTCGATCTCCTTCGATTGGCGCAAAGAAAGATCCATCGAAGCAAGAGAAAGGTTGATCGGCATCGATGTAACTTCACCCATAACAACTATGCTAGTGATAGCAAGGGTAGGCACCATAGCGACAGGAAGAAAAAGAACAAAGTTGAAACAAAAGAAGGTAATGAGGAGAGAGATAGAGAAGAAATGGAAGGGAAAGAGAAGAAAATGAGAGAGAGGAGAGAGGCATGAAAGAGATAAGAGGTTAGAGTGAGAAGGGGTCGCAGCTAAGGTTCATTTGACTTGAGAATAAGTTTGCTTTTATACCCTTTTTTTTAATATATAAAATTCGGTTTTCTAGGTCTAGTCGGTCTTTCCGACCCAAAACCAACCTGAGACTGAAAAATATCAATCTTATACGTTAAAATTTGATCTGACCCGAAATAAATTTGAAACCCAGTATTTTAGGCCTGGTCGGGTCGGTTTAGGTCAATCTCTATTTTTTCACCCACCCCTAATAGATATATATATAGAGAGACAGAGAGACAGAGAGAGAGAGAGAACAAGATGAAATTGACCTAATATGGTCTGTCCCTCATATATATTTTCATTCTTTGAGTTGTGTTCTCCCTTGATTCTTGAAGTAATGTAAACATTTATAGTTTAAAAATGATAATAATAAAAGGAAACATGATGAACACAAACTGAGCTTCACTGCCTTATATGCGTATAGAACTCACTAGAGAAATGGCAAATAAAATTATCTAAAAATCATGTATAATTAACTTGTAATTACTTTTTTATTTGAACAACAAAATACAACATCACTTAGACTATAAACATCTTGAATCAAGGCTCAACTCAAATCAAGATGGACGACAACAATTAATAACAAAGTAGACACATAATTACATGGTACCTTTAAAATAATTACCTTAATTATTTAATATAATCTAGATTACCATGGAAGATGATCGATAGAGCTTTTAAGAAAGACTTATAAATCTCATAAACCAACATACCCTCAAACTCATTAGCAGAATTAACAGTTGAACCTTTGAGACCTGTAGGTAACCATGGATCTTTGAAAACTTTCCAGTATCGAAATACCACATTTTGCCTGAAAAGTTGTTCTTCTGCATGTAAACGTTCTTGAACTTGGTTCATATCATGTAAATGGCTGATGAACCAATATTCTTTACACATCGCTCTGGCACTAATTTGATCCTTCAAAACCTATGTGAAGACCATCGAAGTCTCGTGAATTTTACGGTCTTGATCTTCTTGGTTGTCTTGGCTTTGTTATGATTTCGAATCTTTGGTATGAACTTCTTCGCCAGTATCCCTCCAAGGAATTGTAGAATGGTTTTGATGTCACTTTCATATTTGTGAGGATATATGAGAGAGGGAGTGAGATAATGAGAGATTTTTGAGCACTCATTTTAAAATGCACATGGTAATTAAAGTCAGCAAAGCTGTAGTTTGACCTATATTGAATGCAATGTGAAGAATTATAGTGAAAATCTTCCATGGAATACTTAGTCGGCATATCATGCTGATATTAGTGTATTATTCCAATAATAACGTAACATATGATATTTCTCTTTCCTAACAAATTAATGTTAGTGTTTTTTCTCATTTACAAGCAAATTTTCATTTAAATAGTTATGTCACATGTCACATTATTATTATAATATAGTCACACCAACATTAATTTTTTATAAAAAAAAAATAACATGTTTCACGTTATTATTGAAATGACATATCAACGTTACCATGACATATCAATTAAGCGTATCATGAAAGATTTTCTCAAAGTGATTGGTCCTAAAGCCGATTTGAATTATTGAAAAAATAAATAAATTTATTAAATAAAAATTAGAGAGTGAACTAATTTTATATATATAGAAACAGTAAGAATCCTTTGACATTAACACGTTTTATATAGGAACCTATTTGTGAAAATTATTAAATTTGTCTAAGAAAATAATGAAAATTCGTTGTTGACCTAAAAAGAGTTAATCTATTTGAGCTTCAAGCAAAACTTAATTCATATTGAACCTATTTTCATCTTAAGAGATATTTAACATACAGGAAATTACCTAGGTTTGAAATCCTATTTACGTGAAATATTTCACAAAATGAAAATGGATGAAAACGATTGTAGTTTCGCTTAAAAATAAAACGCTTTTTGTTTTGAAACAAAATTTTCTTCATTTTGGACTAAAAATGAATTTGCTTCTAAGATTGTAGCTAATAATAGTAATTTGCAAGTACATATATAGAACAAGAAACATTTTAAGGGTGAAATTTTCGATTTTGTTAAAATTCAGATACGATAATAATAAAAACTATTTAATTATTTTGTTTGTTAAGTATAGAATGATAATATAAGAGGGAGTAAGATAAGAAAACTGTTAACCACTAGGTTTATCTAATGACTCAAATTTTATGTTCCTTATTTTGACAAAGACTTGAAATTTCACATTTAAAAGAAAAATTATGTGATGTTTGTTTTCTTCTTGCACTATATGTAATTTATTGGTAATGTCAATGGGAAATAAGCATAACCGGTACCTAGCTACTTTTCAATTAATTTAGGCATGGCAAAGGCCAAATATCGGTGCTTGTAATTAGAATTGTTCTAGATGTCTGTCCACAAAGACAACTGATCGGCCAAAGGTTTTCCATGGAGTGCACACTCATAATTCTAACATGAAAATGCAATGAACAAACAAATTAGTAATAAAAGAATTCAGTAATAGTTATGCTGGCTCGACTGGTGTTACCATGTTGACTGTCTTGGTTGCCTGTGTCTATTGCTAAATTTGTCATCTAATAATATAATATTTGTTATAAATATTAAAGGAAATAAAAATAAAGTTAAAGCAAGAATATAAAGAGAGAGCAAGAAAGTGAAGAGGGAAAAAAACAAAATTAGTGATTCATTTTTCATGTAGAACTTCAATGAAAATTACAAGTATTTATAGGAGTTATAATTGGTTAAACTTATCTTGAGAGATAAAACGAGAGATAACATATCTCTTGAGAGTTTTGTTATCTCTCAAGCAATAAACCTTTTATCTCTCAAGAACTTTGATATTTTTGAAAGAATTATCTTTAGTTCATATCTTCCTTGCAATATATTCATATCTGTCTCACAAATATTAACATCCTATCAAACATTTTCCACAAAATGACATGATGGAAACCATTACACATAACCTAACAACCTTACAATCTTGCTGTGCATGTTTTCATCAACAAATTAGAGACCACTCTTAATATACATTGTACTTATCTCTGCAACGGAGAGGTCCAAGAACTTTGCTAAGATTGGGTTGAAGATTGAATTCTTTGATATAGATTTCTCCTGATTGATTACGAGTGTTTGGAGAGATAAGTGAGAGAAAGACAATAAGAGAACACAATGAAACTAAGAAAGAAGCCAAAAACTCATAAAAAGTCAAAGCTAATTTCAACTTAGTAAAGGTATTTTGGGTACTGTCCTTATTGAGTTGACATTAAAACTCAAAGTAATAATTTGGCGACATTGTCATAAAACTGGATCATACTATTAACAAATGTTACTATTTTTATGATCTTTGACTACTTATTATCTTCTAAACATAATATTGAACATTAAATTTCAAAATTTGTAAATTCAATTCTAAATAAAATCAAGTTTGGACATGAAATTAAATTTTAAATTAATACATAAATATATTTTATTACATGATGGGAAAACAAAAGTCAATGATATTACATTTTTCCAACCAAATACAATAAAACAAAAAACTCAAGCTGGGTCTGGCCCAAAAGCCTACCAATTGTAGCAGCCCAATAACACCAAGTACAATTTTCCAACCAACCTCACCAACAATCACCAAACAAGCCCACCCTCATTAAACCACACGCGCCCCACACGCTCTCTACGGGAAGTAGCAGCATCTGCCATTTTTATTGTTCCAAATCTAAAGCTTCGATCTCATCGAAGCCTTTTGTAGTGTCTTTTTAAGTTCTTGAAAGCTTCGTCAGGGCAACAGCAACAACAACAACCAAGACAAGTCTTTGTTCACATATATCAGTTTCAGTTCAGTTCGGTTTCTCTCACATTGGCGCTCTTTGTCCTTCAAAGGTGAGGATTTTTTTCCTCTCTTAAAATAGTCTCTTTGTGTACAGTTTCATGTATTGGAATGTGAGAATCTGTGTTCATTTCAAGTGGGGTTTTTGTGATTTTGAAGATTCGTGTGAAACTGTGGTAAAAGGAGAGGTCTTGATTGGTGTCTAGTTTTCTAGGTATGGAGTTTTTATTAGTCTACTTTGTTGTTGTTCTAGGTTGAAGCTCATTCGGGTATTTTTTTAAAATCATTTTTTGATCATTATTTTGTAGAGAGATATAGTCGGGGACATTTTTTATTTCTATGATTTTAGCTAAATGTGGTATTGTTTGTTTGTTTTTTTTTTTAACAGAGAAAATAGAGGAATATTAGATATATTTGAATGTTAGATTCTATGTGCATGTGTTGTTTTGCTTGCATTTTTGGATCATGGAGTTCCCATTGGTGTTCATAGTTTTACTCAAATGGGTTCGCAATTACTCAATTTTTATTTTGTTTTGTGAATTGTGGTTTTTACCTGTAGGGGAAATTAAAAGGTTAGAAAGTTTTATCTCCTTGGTTGAATTGTGTCATTTGATTACAGTGAGGAAAGATTTCGGTGAAGTATATGAAATAAGAAAAATATTTCTGTTTGGAAAGAGAAGATTTGAAATTTTTGATATATGATAATCGTTAGCTAGTAGGATTCTGTATTTTAATGTATTGTTGTGATTTTTCATGATTATTGGTCAGATATTGTACTTGTATTGAATATAATCCGGCTATATTTTGCAGATATTTATCTTCTTCTGCAAGAGCTAGTTCACTAAAAATGGCAGCAACAGCAGCTTCCAGTCTGCAGATGGCAACGGTGAGGCCGTGTGTTTCCACTTCTCGCAGGGTTGTCAAGGCAGGTGCTGCAGTCTTTGGTGGTGATTCTAAGAAAGCATCATGGGCCAAGCTTACAAGCGCTTGTCACATTTCATCTGTACAACCTTTCCAGCGCAGTTTTACGACCACTTCAAAGAAAGTTGATACGGTTGTTACGAGGGCAATGGCTGAATCAAGTGATAGCAAGCCTGTTTCTGGGTTGCCAATTAATTTGAAAGGTTGTTATTGTCTCTATTTTCCTATATTGTTGACAACATGGTTATTTTGATGTTTATTATTTGTTTACATACATGACTTAGTTTTGAATGCATAATGAATTTTTACCGGCGTCACTGGTGATACCAGTAGGCCTTGTGTATCCTTTGAAAACATGATTTTTTTTTCCTTGGCTCATTAGCTTTCAGTTGTAGTAATTCAGATTACTTATCTCAGAAAATATCAGTACTTCTACACATCCATCATTTTCGATACCTTAATAACCCAGAATACAACTCACTTCTTGATCTTACACTAAGAGCGATTCTGTAGGTAAGAGGGCATTTATTGCTGGCATAGCTGATGACAATGGATATGGTTGGGCTATAGCAAAGTCACTAGCTGCTGCAGGCGCTGAAATTTTAGTTGGGACATGGGTGCCTGTGAGTAACTGGACCTTCATTCTTGCTTTTCTTTTTCCCCTTTTTCTTATATGGTCAGATTTTTCAAGTCTGGTAGAAGATGCTCATTTGTTGACATGGTAACTTCTTGTATAGGCTTTGAACATTTTTGAAACCAGCCTGCGACGTGGAAAGTTTGATGAGTCACGTGTGTAAGTTATTTTACTTCATTTATATGAGATTCTAGTGTTTGAATCCTGACGAATGGCTTTAGCTAAAATTGTTCTTGATGTTTCAGGCTGCCAGATGGTTCTTTGATGGAGATCACCAAAGTGTATCCACTGGATGCAGTATATGACAAAACTGAGGATGTGCCTGAAGATGTAATGAAGTGTATAATCACCATAACATATAAGAAAATTGTCAAATATTTCTATTGTAATAATTTTTTATGCATTTTTGCAGGTAAAAAAAAATAAGCGTTATTCAGGATGCTCTAACTGGACTGTTCAGGTATAGACCCATATCCTTCTAATACCCCACTGTTCACTGGTAATCTTTGTTTTAGCTAAACTTTTGAAGCCTATCATGGAATTTTAGAAGCATATTTTCAGATAGTACACATCAATTATAATGAGACATTACTGCTGAAAACTTCAGTAAACTTGCATTTTTCATTAGGGTTACAATGGACCGTATCAACCTAGATGTGGAAACCATGACATATTCAAATTCAAAGTAATTGGTTTTGTCAAGGTCATCATGCAGTGACTTTTTGACTTTCACTGGTTAAAATGTTACATGCACTGATGCATGTTAAGAATTGATACTGGGGAATTAGAATTTTGGGTGGGATGTTAATCAGAGTTATTATGATGTCCCAGCATCTTGATGATATTGGAGATCTGAACTACCTATCCGATGGTGATAGTGCTGTATAGTCGATGCTCTAATATTGTGTAAATACTTCACAGAAGTTGTTATATAATCTTGGATGCTGGTGCATTGCTGGTAATTTGGGATTGCGTTGTAATTCTTGAAGTGGAAAAGGTTAATTAGTGCTAGTAAAGCTTGCCAAATTGCTTCTCTCTTTACCAACATTGTTTAACTAGTAAATGTTACTCAAATTTTCGTTAAGAGTTGAACCCACAGTTGTGTTGCAGTAAATCTCTCTTATTTGGTGATGGCAACTTCACTCTCTATGACTATTGTCAATGAATCTATTTCTTAGTGACATTATCTTTACACATTGTACATACTAATATTTACTGCATGACTCCGTGAAATTCAGCTGTTGTGTCACGCTTAAGTATGAAATCATTTCCAATTCTAATAGACCTTTATATTAGTGTACTATAAATGTTAGATGAGATGTTTTTTGATGTAGGTTTGATTTCCATGTGTACAGGAAGTTGCTGAATCTGTGAAAAAGGATTTTGGCAGCATTGACATACTTGTACACTCGCTTGCCAATGGACCAGAGGTATTGAACTTCTGTATATAAGATCCCTTGGGACAATAATTTGTTGTGTTTAACTAGAAATTTATCTCCTTAACAGGTGAGTAAACCTCTGTTGGAGACATCCAGGAATGGATATCTTGCAGCTTTATCTGCATCAAGTTACTCTTATGTTTCTTTACTCAAGCATTTCATTCCAATAATGAATCCAGGCACGTTTCTCCATGCTATAGTCCAATTCTTTTCTTTGTCCACCTTTTCATATTATATATAATGTCGTGTGACATCTAGGATCTAAAATTGTTTTTACTGATATAGGCGGCTCTTCACTTTCTCTGACATACATTGCTTCGGAGAGAATCATCCCTGGGTATGTTTGTGTGATATGTTTAGTCCTTTCTTTTGTCTGAAGTTATCACATTTCATAAGGTGACAAATGTTGTGAAATTTCTCGTGCATAGATATGGTGGAGGTATGAGTTCTGCTAAAGCTGCTCTTGAAAGTGACACGAGAGTGAGTTTTGTTTCTTCTCTACCTATGCTCCGTGCACATTCTCATCATCTTTTCTTAAAAGGGTGCTTAACCCCAATTCCATTGCATGCTTTTTTACTTGATCATTCAGGTGCTGGCTTTCGAAGCAGGAAGAAAACACAGGATTAGGGTCAACACCATATCAGCTGGTAACTTCTGCCCCATCAACATTCACTTTTCCTGCTTTAAAAGAACATGCATATCTTAATTTCGTGCACTCTTGAGGTATCTCTATTCATCACCTCACTTTTCCTTTTCGTCCCACAGGTCCACTTAGAAGTCGTGCTGCCAAAGCAATCGGATTCATCGATACAATGATTGAATATTCATTAGCCAATGCACCTCTTCAGAAAGAACTCTCAGCAGGTAATTCCCCCACAAGTTCATAAAATCTTCGTTTTCAATGCCCATTTCTTTCATCATTAATCCCAATCGCTCAGCTCAAATAAATTTGTGGAAACAGATGAGGTGGGGAACGCAGCAGCCTTCTTAGCATCACCGTTGGCTTCCGCCATCACCGGAGCTGTTATATACGTAGACAATGGTCTGAATGCAATGGGAGTGGGAGTTGACAGTCCAATATTCAAAGACCTTAACATTCCAACAGACAAGCACTAGGTGTTGATCGAAAAAATGCTGCTGTTTCTGTCTCTTTTTACCCTCCAGTATTGGCATTAATCTACCCTAGAATGGCTAGACCAGCGGCCCCCTTTTTTCTGCTGAGGATTTTCTGTGTTAGTGTCTCTTGTTGAAGTCAAGCAACAATTCAATGGTTAGTGAATTAGAGAATCTGACTGGTGAGCTTTTCTTTTTTGGTTCAATAGTAATCATAATAATAAAAATTGAGTTTTTATGTTTGAGTCTAAAATGGTGTTTAATAACTATTTTACACAAGGCTTCTAAGATCTTATTATTCTGAGTCTAATAATAAATTATGAGTGATGGCTAAGACAATCCATCAAATTTCTTTTACGCCTTATTTTTTAATTTTTTTATTAATCATAATTTAAATTTTAATATTATTCTTTTCATTTATATAATTACAATGAAAACATTTTTTTAAAAAAATATTTGAAAATTTTTTTTAAGTGATAAAACGTAATATATAATCAAATGCAAACTCTTAAGTGGTAGAAATTATTTGCAATAATATTTAAATAACAATAAATAAATAAATTTTTAATTATCTTTGAACTTAATTTTTTTTTCTTTTGATTCTTCAACAGTTTAAATTATATATTATGTTAAAATTTTACCATATATATTTTACTAAAACTTTACTAAATTTAGTTTATTTATGTGTATATAGCAGTAAAAATTATTAAATATTTCATCAAAATTCTTTTTCAAAAAATAAATAAATATTTCATCAAATTTGATAATGACTCTTTTAAAATAAAATAGAATACTTTTAAAAGCTTTTTTTTTTGCACATAAAATATTTTTAGAATAAAATTATCAAAAATAAAAAAAATAATAATAATTTTTTTTTATCAAAATGAGATGTCTTCACTTCGAAGTATTGTAAAATATAATGTCATTAAATTACAAACATCAAAAAAAATTGGATCCTACTAAATTATTAGAATGATTTCTTTTTGCATCCAAACTGACTTGTTATTAACTAATTACAAATTAAATAGAAAATGCAAAAATTTGTCAAAATTTTCAACCCATACACCAAGTACAAAAGCCAACTTTACACAAAAATAACACAATTTCGTTCCAGTTGATGACATGACATCCAAAAACTACAGTGCAATTCTAGTATGACCAAAAGTCATAAACCTTAAAGCTAAGATTTAAACCAAGAGGCACAAAACCAGAAGATTGTGCCGTGCAATCTACAAAAATTAGCATATTATCTATCCAATTGAGAATTACCTAGTAATATATATACACATCACAAGACCCTGCACTGATATTTCTACTTAAATGAGCTTACGCTTGCTCCTAAGCAAGCCAGAGGGCCTCTTAGCATCATCTATTTCAGGCGAGTCTTCGACTGTTTCTTCTTGCACGACCAGGCCACGGTTCCTAGATAGTTTCCTGATTGGCGTTGTGCGTAATGTTGCTTGCGAGTGGTAAGCGACTGTCACTGCTTGAGAACTCTCCAAAGTTTTTGATGCTTCTTGTGAGTGGTACGCGACTGTCACTGCTTGAGAACTCTCCAAAGTTTTTGATGCTTCCCTATGTGGCATCAGCTCCTCATCAACTGGTACCATGTCCATCATTAACTAGAAACCAAGTATTGTCAGATTCAGATTTAGCAGAACATGATTAATTATCACTTAAGCAAAAATAATAAATTCTTTGAGAAAGATATGGCATAAAAAGAAGTGATATGTATTCAAGGAAAAGCCACGACATTACACTTTTATAGATAATCAAGAGATAAGAGGCTAGGGAAGATCACTAAGAACTTTGCCTGTTAAACATCTTGAAAGCACATAAACCGCCTATTTATGAAGGAAATCAAATTCAACCCATATGCTTCCAAGATTTTGTTTGACAAATTATTATTAAATGAGAAATTACAAGATCAGTCTACCTTTTAACCAATAAAAATTGAGACTGGACCAACTTTGTGATCATTAGACCTTCACCACTTAATAGATACATCTACATGACTGTTGAAGACCATACACCTCATTCTATCAAATTGATACCAAACAATATCAAAACCAAAATTCCATAAGAAAGACTATTCCATACCTTCCAATCCTTGAAATCAAACCTGAACACGAAATGATTGTATGCAACTTCACCAGCCATAACAGCATTGGAAGCAGGTGCATTCCTGGGCACTGAGAAGGAAATATACAAGCAAATACAGACGGCATAGGACACCATAAAACAAATTTTATTCAGAAGTACTAATGTAAAGTATAACTTACCAACTGTATGAGAACCAGTTTCATTGACAGCTATTTCAACCCGCCCGTCTTTAACCAAGAATGACAAGGCAAACAAATTCTCCACTGTCTGTGCAAATGATCTTCTATTCATAATCAGACTTTCAAGTCTGACGCGTTTCCTCTTTCTTAAAATTTCAAACATAGTTGACATATTTTTATCTGTATCTGTTTTTTCACCCTCAGCATCAGCAACCTGCCAAATATGAACCAGAAATTTAGTAAATCATGACAGTTGCAAGCACATCACAAAAATAAGTCTTGAATTAAGATAACTTGAGGACATTAATACAAGTAAAAAAGGTAACCCAAAACACAGTACCGAAAATATATATGCACAAATTTCGAGCAAAATACCATGTAGGTAATTACATGGAGATACAGTAAACATCAAGAAGTAACACAATCATGCAAACAACAAATGACAAGACTATATAGGCTTAAGCTTAACTATGACATGATGCATCCCCAATCTCAAACATAAAAAGCCTCCCGAAACACAACACCTATATTAAGTGTCATCAAACCCAATGCTCTAAAACTCGGGTTGGACAGCCGGCCCGAAAACCCCCTAAACAGAGTTTCTAGACGGGTCTCCGCCTAGGCACGGCTGAGATTCAAATTTTTTCTTTTTTTATGTTTTGTCCAAAACCGGTCGTTTTGGACTCCTCAAAATGACCTGTTTTGGTTATTATTTTAAATTTAAAAATAATCAAAACAGCATTGTTTTAAAAATAATTGTAAATCAAAACAGGATTGCTTTAAGGAACCCAAAATGAAGCCGTTTTGATGTTCATTATTTTAAAAAAAAAAATAAATCGCTGTTCTGACACCGGTGACTCCAACGGCGAAAACTATTCCGGCTATTGATTGTTAACCATTGGCCGCTGATGAGTGGATGGGGCCTAGGCGTCAAGCTGCCGCCCGACTAGCACCATTTAGAACACCGATGAAACCTGACCCTTGACTTATTTTAACTTTATTCAAAGAAATTAATAACTTAAAACCAAAAATAGCACCAATACTCTCCTGCCTCACAAACATCCCACCAAAGAAGAGATGACATCAACAGAACACACAATAGCCACTTAATAGAATACAAGAAGAAGCAATGTCACCTCCTCAGGCCTAACAGTGTGAGTTGGCCTTGTACGTTTGTTGCGAACGGGCGCCTTCCTTGGCTTGACCTCGGTATTCATTGGCCCAACCCTTAATCAAAAACATGTGTCAAAACAACAGGAGCAGATAGAAGCATAATTTCACATACATTCAAAACAACTAACAAACACACTCACATCGTGCAACAACCGTAAGATACAGATAAAGCAGGGGAAATGGCGAGGCCTATTTTTGTCCAGTCAATCGATGGGTGAGAATCCAATCTCCTACTGGTCTTCCTGCCGAACTCGGAGATCAAGCCGCTGACGAAATCGGTGGCGGTTACACCCTCATTGGACTGTGACTGCGCAGATGTCACCAAGGTGTTAGCCACCTCCAGAAGCGCTTCAGCATCCGCCACCTGCTCCCGTGGCTTCTGCACTATAAACCCCCCAACAAAATCTCACAAATCAAACAAATCAATTCAAAATTCCACTTTTCTTATATTTTTACCTTGAAGATGCAAGTTTTCCACTTCATTGAAGATGGCGGTGAACTTCTGAGAATCAAATCTTGACAAGTCATCTCTCTCATCTGAACAAAAAAATGAAAAATCAAGAAATTTTAAAAAAAAAACAAAAAAAAAAAAACAAAAAAAACAAAAAAGGAAAAGGAAAAACAAACCGCTGATCTTGTTTAAGACTTGTAGGTACTTGGAGCGGAGGACTCGTCTTTGGATGGTGTTTTGTTGAGTGGGGTCATCGTTTTGAGGCAGTTTCTGGCGCTTGGCTGTGCGTAGCTGGTCGTCGACTGGGCCGGCTTCCCGTCTCAGATTTCTCATGATTTCAAATTCTTACAGTGAAAACCCTTTTTCAATGTTTTGGAGAGTATGGATGGAAATGAGAGGGATTATATGGCAACACGATTTTATTTTTAGAGGGAAATGAGAGGGACTATAGAGGGAAAACAGAGACTGCAATTTCAAAATGTGTACAATATTTTTTATTTTTTATTTTTGTTTTTAGTGAAATTTTTGGAGGTTTTAAATTTTCCAGGTTGGAATTTGTAAGGGATTATGTGGCAACATTTACATCATCAACGGACTGGTGCAGTATAGGATTAGCATGTAAGCATCATTACACATCCTGAATTTGATGCAACGAACTAATTCATCATTTAGATAAGAGACAAATTCATTTTAATCCTTAATTTTTTAAAAATTAATAATTTTTTAAATATCTTTAAAATAATATATCAAACATCCCTAAATTTATAAAAAATTCATCATTTTAGTCCCTACAGTTAGTCAACCGTTGGTCAAATTGACGGTAAGAAGGTTAAAATGGTAATCTAGCATATTTTGGTCCCTACTTCTTTTAGAAATTGATAATTTTTAAATATCTTTAAGATAATATACCAAACATCTCTAAACTTATAAAAAATTCATCATTTTAGTCCCGATCGTCAACTGTTGGTCAAATTGATGTAAAAAGTTAAAATGGTAATCTTACATTAAAATTTCTCAAGATAACACGTGTGTGGTCTAGAAAAATTGAGATATTTGAGAAGAATATTAAAGGTAAAAAATTGGAGTCATATTTGAATTTTTTGTATCACTGTGGGTTGATGATATTTGAGAAGAATATTGGAGGTAAAAAATTAGAGCACACAAATTGGGAGATCAAAAAATGGACAAACAAATTGGAGAAGAAAATTGGAATATTTGGGCAGCAAAATTGTAGCCACCAACAAGCAATAACACTCTCTTTTAAACCCATTTTCTTGTTACCATTATTACCATAAAAAAAAATATATATTAATATTAAATTGTTATTATTTTGATTTTATGTGTTAAGGGTAAAAGTGTATTTTCTTTACCCATCAGAACCTATCAAATCCGATGCAACAAACAATTCATTCACTCAACATGCATCATCCAAAAAAAATTAATAAAAAATTATAAGGGTATTTTGGTCTTTTCAATTATAATTTGTTTTTATATGGAATGGTATAATGGTCCTTCCAAATATCTTACATTTTAATGTATCAAGGGTAAAAAAATACTTCCGACAAAGTAGGAATAGTTTGGTCTTTTTGCGTTTTTTGTTAACGTTAATTGTTAAAAAACTGGTCAGCAAGACTAAAATGATGAATTTTTAATAAATTTAGGGATGTTTGATATATTATATTAAAGATATTTAAAAAATTATCAATTTCTAAAAAATTAGGAACCAAAATGAAATTTTTCAAAATTTTTATGTAAGATTATCATTTTAACCTTCTTACCGTCAATTTAACCAACGGTTGACTAACGGTAGGGACTAAAAATATGAATTTTTTTATAAATTTAGGGATGTTTAGTATATTATCTTCAAGATATTTAAAAAATTGTCGATTTCTAAAAAATTAAGGACCAAAATGAATTTTTCCCTTTAGAGAAAAAAGCTATGGTGTGGTGGCAGTCCATAGTCTACCCATATAGAGTTTATGGGTTATAATCGTATAAGTTTCACTTATGTGGACATCTTTTCCATACATGTGGATTGCTCTTTCTCATTTTTAGGAATTAATTCCCGACCCGTGTCTCAAAATCAAATCGCAAATAGTTCCTATAATAACTTCTACTAGTCCTAATAATTAGAGGAAAAAAAAAAACTAATTTGTCAATTGCTAATGAATGTTTGTTATTTATTTTATATTTAAAATATCTTGATTGATGAGTTAAATTCAAAATAGGGATACAAAAGGTGAGAGGTCTATTGTTATTGTTATTATGAAATCAATACACTACCTTATTCAACTGAAACTTCTTTAGATTTTGGTCCTTTTTTTATTCAGATGGTAGATTCGATGAAGCCCACAAATTCCATAAATTTCATAAATAAATTATCAAAATTTATAAATATGGCAAATTTTGTTATCCACCTTAGTTATTTATATCTCTCATTTTAAGATTTATCAAATTTTATCACTAAAATAATTTTTGACAAATATACATAAATTTATTTACTTATTTTAAAAAAATGAATTAAATACACTTGAATTTCTAAAATATTTTAAATTCAAATTAACTTTAAATTTAATCACCCTACATGTGTGATTTAAGGGTGGGCATCCAAACTGTTAAATCGATCAACTTGTTAAAATTATATCAACTTTAACATATTAGTTTTGTTTCATATAATAAACTAAACCCACTAGGTTGCTTATTAGTTGATTTGTGAGTTGTGATTTATTAAATCAAATAACCCAACTCAAACCATTATATACATACGTACACATATACATACATACATATATATATTTTTGGATTGAAACATAACCCAAGTGGGGCTGAATTGGGTTTCTAAAAATTTGAAACACCTTTTAGGTAAAATTCTAGCATATGGAATACTAAATGTTTGTATAAATATAAATATGAACAATTACATAAATCGCATGAATTAAGGTGATAAAGGATAGAGAGCTTAAAAACAACAAATTTCTAACATGGTTCAACCAACCTACCTACATCCACACCTCCAAGCCCACTAAGTTTAAGGATCCTCCACTAGTTAAGGTCCCAAGACCCAAATTTTTTACACAATACAATATTGGTGACACCACACACTAATCGCTATCAAATAATTCCTTATGATTGGATTTTAACCCTTAAAATTCTTTCTCACAACAAATGAGTAAAAGCAAATATTAAAGATCAAGTATAAAGAAATTTTTCTCTCAAAGAGTAAATATAAATGACTTTTTGATGTTATGAATGACTCAAATATACTCCAGAACTATTTGGAGACTTCGTTTAAATGATAGAAAAGTTTGTAACCTCTTGTAAGTCTCAAAATGACGTGAAAGAGATGAATTTACTGGAAAAATATTAACTAGTCGCTTCATAATACTGTAGTGGCAACTTACTATTTGGTCTAAAATATTTTGAATTTATGCACTCATGCCCCTAACAATGGTACAATTTAGTTCCCATATGTCCAGAATTTTTTAATTATGCCCCTGATGGATTATTATGCATTCCAGATTAGTTTTTCTTGCAGAAATGAAAATTCCAAGTTCCAGTCAATCAAAATGAGATCCAAGTACACTTAGGATAATATGATAAAATTAGTTTATGAAAACCAAGGTTCAACCTAAGTGATCTAAGCAAGTTATTCAGATATATGCAAACATCATCTAGTTTAGAAAAATATAAAACATAAATCTAAAATTAGTTTTGTTTGCTTCAAGTGTGTATCTTTGGATATCCAAAAACTTAATTTGCTCCTCCATGCAAGTAAACTGATGTCTTCAAAGGCTTTGATAATTGCATGGTGTCTTATCTTTCTTTTCAAAAATTTTCAAGCCGCAACTTTGCCGTATCATGGTGAAAATAAAAGCAAATTATGCTCAAGCCACTGAGGTATAGCTTTTTACAAGCAAACCCAATTTTATGTTTTACTAATAATTAAATCCAACACCAATAGTGAAATCTGCTAGATCTTATCTTTGACCACAGTTGATCAACAAAAATCCTATTACACCTTTATCAAATTTAAAATATTACTTAAAATGTTGTAATTTACAAAATTATTAAAATAAAATAAATTATTTTTAAAAATAAAAAGTAAGAAGGAAGGTGGATATATATATATATATATTTCTTATTATGAAGTTATCATTTGTTAGGTTAAATTATAAAATTGGGTTTTTCATTTATAAACATTCAATTATTTTCAATATTTATAAATAAATTATATTAATATTTAAACATCTTATATTTTTAAATTTATTATTAAGTAAACAATAATAATTTAATAAATTAATTAATAGAATCATAATATTAAATTTAATTAATCTAATAAATAATTTTGTTGTCTAAATTTATCAAATCATATCCAACTTATCCAATATACGCTAAATAAATGATTGTATCGTATTTAATCCAATTGAATCAAATCTCTTGCTATCTAATCTAATCCAATACGACTTACCAAAAGAGGTGTTAAATCATGACATCAAGAAATAAAGAAACACTTGATGCATAACTACTTCCAAACCACTTGATGCACTTTGCATAGATGAATAAATGTTACCAAAATCCTTAAATTATTATTATTATTATTACTATAAACCAAATTTGGAGTAATTATTCCAAAAATAGTTTTGAAAGTTAGAAAATAGGTTAATAATATAAGTTGTATTCTTATGTTTTTTATTTTTTATTTTTTCAAATAACGCTGAACAAGTCAAAGATTTGTCAAAACTTTACTTATACAACTCAGATATCTACCTCCATAATAAAAGCATAAATTATCAATACAAATTTTAAAATACGCATAATAAAATACAAACTCCAACACCTTAGTAATTGGGGAGGTACCCAACTACACCTATTAAGATATGAAATGTAGTTGTGTTTTCTTTTAGTATTATTTTGATATCTACAAATATTTTCAATATAGAACCTAACAAAATATTTTAACATTTAAAACTTATAAATATTCATTTAATATATTTTTTATTAGTTCGATCTAAATAGATGTTTAAGTTTGATTGGCATGTTTGATAAACATTTTTATTAATTTTCAGTATTAAACACATTGTAATTTTTATTTTTAATGTTAATATAGACGAGGATCTCCATTGCTCTCCACCTTCGATTTTTTTTTTCTTTTTTCATTTGATTTTAATTTTCTTAAATTATTATTATTTTTTAAATTATCTCCATCGCCTATCATAAATATGAAGGGAATATTTTTTTTTATTATTTTTCAGTTTTAATTTTATTTTATAAAAATAACCAAATTACCCTTCATCCATTTGCTTTAACAGTCAATCATGGTCAACTCATAATAAAGGACTTATTTCTTAATAGATTGAAAAGTTGACTTTATCAATAAAAAGCCAAACCTTAGGTAGCTAATTTGTATTTTATTCTAAAACAATTAAGGGCAGCATTATAAGAACTTAAAAATTTAAAGGCAATTAAAATGATGCGAAATTATAATACCCTGTAAGTATTTTTAAAAGTATCTTAGTTATTCAATGTGTATCGATGAAAGATTCTAGAATTTAGGATATTAAAGGTGTAATTTGATTGCATTAAAATGTCATCCCGACATTAATCACAAAGAAACTAGTGGATCAAATAGACACTTGCACCCATTTGCTCAAAGCACATCACGTGGTGTAAGATATGTATAGTAACACGCATAGCTACTTCCAAGCCACGTAACTATACATGGACGAGCATGTGTTGACAAATCCCTAAATCATTAGATCAAAGTACTTTTAACAATTGAAATTACATACAACAAACATAATTAATGCACATTTGGGATAATATATTCATAAAAGTATCTTAGTTATTCAAAGCGTATCGATCACAAATCTAAGAATTTAAATTATGATAATTGTAATATAATTGCATTAAAGTATCATCCAGACACTAGTAATTGGATAAACACTATGATTCGATAAATGCATCTACCTATTTAGTTGGAACATAATAGGTGATGTAAGTTCAATATATAATCAAATGCATAACTACTTCTAGACCACGTGATGTACTTTGTATACACAAATACGCGTTAACAAATTCGTTAAATCATTTTATGAAAGTATTTTTAATGATTGAGATTGCATGTAAGACACATTACTACTTTGTATTGAGGATAATAAATTTTTGAAAATATGTTAATGATTTAAAACATATCGATCATATATTGTAGAATTTAGGTTATTAAAAACGTAATATGAACGCATAAAGTTTTATTATGATATTAATCATTCAACAAACACTATGATTGAACAAATGCATCACCAGACTATTAGAAGCGATTATTGTGGTACAATATCAAAGTATAATCGAACACATAACGACTTTCGGACCATATGATATACTTCATGTAAATGCAAACGTTGGCACCCATCTCACACAAATATACTTCAAACCAAATTGGAATATATTTATTAACCGATTCCGTTACCAATTATCAATCAAAAAAGCCTTCCATTTTCTTCTTCTAACAATCTTGAAAGCCAATAAAATTGGAATGTTTGCCCATGAATGACCATTTCCATAAACACACGACACGAATATCATAAACGAAGGAGCCTTTTAGAGTTTAACAACAAATTTGGCGAGAGGGTCCCACGCTCCGACTCCCACTCAAGTTAAAACCACGATTTGAATCAATATTTGATGGCTGTCCTAAAAACAATTTTGATGGCTGTTTACACGTGTATAATTTGTATGTCCAACTTCAAATGTAATGATTCCATTCGAACATTACCCATTCAATGAAAAGTAACGTTAAACTTATCCAATTTTTTTTACGCAAAACCCATATCCAGAAAATGGTAATTTTTTTTTTTTTTTTAATATTATTTCTATTGAAATCTAAATGAGATATCATTATGAGACCTGATTCGAAAATCTACTCAAAATAGGAAAAATCTATTAACACATTAATAAGAAAATTATCCACATAAAATAGAAATTTTAACACTCGAATCTCATGACCATGACATTAAAGGTGGGAGTGGGGTAGCAACCACTCGACCACCCTGCTTGAAGTAGTAAAACTCTTACTCAAATAATATAATATATTTGTAATGCTAATTCTACACATAAATTTTGAACTTTTTTTTTCATAATCTAATATCATTTTTGAATAATGTCAACCGTTTGCTTTGAGAAGGGATTTTGGATATTTAGACAAAAAATATAATAAAAAAATCACAATAGATTTGTTTTGGTTGTAACAAAACTCAATTTTTTATTTTTTGAAACAACAATATTAAACATTTTATTAGGTTTGAGAAGGTATTCTAATAATTTAAGTTAAACAACCCAATAGATTGGCAGTAGGGAAAAGTGCGAGAGTTAAAAAAAAAAGTTAAAAAAAAAAAAAGTAAAAATCCCAGACCAGACCAGACCCAACCGCGAAGAGAAACACAGAAAAATATCGAAACATATAGCCACCCAATAACACCCTCTCCCTATAAATATAAACATGAATATCTTCAAAATTGAGACTAAAAACTAAAGAAATAATAAAAATTAAAATAAAATAAAAACAAAACGAATTAGAAGGAAAAAAAATGGACCCAAACAAAACGGCAGCGCGAAAACCCTAAAACGAGGAAAGTAATGATGGATTTGGCGACAACGAAGAGGATGATGACATGAGCGTGGTAGTGTTGTTGTTATGGCCGGAGAGAAGGAAAAGACGAAGACGACGAAGGCGGCGGAGGAGCAGCAGCAGCAGCAGCAGCGGTGGGGGGCGTCGGAGGAACTGTTACTGGCCTGCGCCGTGAACCGACACGGGACCAAGGACTGGGACTCGATCGCCATGGAAGTCCAGAACAGGACCTCCACCATGACGTCTCTCACTCCTAAGAGCTGCGAGGACAAGTTCCATGGCCTCATCCGCCGATTTGGTTTTCCCTCGCAAAACGACGCCGAATCCGCAGGCTTGTTGGTCGTTTCAGACTTGATTGACCAGCTCAGACAGATTCGCGTCCGGGAGCTACGCGCCGAGGTCCGACGACGCGACGTCTCGATCGTGTAAGGCTGAGATCTGCTAGTGTCTGAGACGATTCGATGTCTCTGTTTTAGCTCTGTTGAGATCTAAAGGACGTTGCTTCGTTTTTTATTTTTTATTTTTTTCAGGTCTTTGGAAATGAAGGTGAAGAGATTGGAGGAGGAGAGAGAGAGGAGCGAGAAAGCGGACGCAGATCTAGAGAGAGAAACGAAGGCGTTGCCAAAGGTTGTACCCGGAAAGTCCTCCGCCGTGGAGGCGGATTCCGACGAGCGCGAGAACCGGTCGTTCAACGAGTCGAATTCAATGACTCAAAAACCCGAAACGACGACTAACAAGGAGCAAAACGACGCCGTGCTGGACGTGGGGGAGAGAGAGCCTACTAAAGTGAAACCCGAACCGGAAGCCGAGGCCGGACCGGTGTTGGGTGAACCGGACCGGGACCGAGGCTGGTCGTCCAACGGGAAATTAAATGGGACTGGAAATGTCAAAGATGATGACGAAAATGACAAAACGACGTCGGATTGGGAAATTAAAAAAAATAATAAAACGAACGGGGCGGATGGACTCAGCGAGTCGAACGAGCTGTGGGACGAGTCGAAGGGTGAGGGAAAGGAGGCGGGGCTTAGAGTGGCGGTGGCGGCTGCGCCGAAGCAGAGCAGTGACTTGCAGAGCTCCGCAAGCCTGTCGAAGACCATGCGGCGCGGCGGCGGCGCTGGATGCAGCAGCAGCGAGGAGGTATCTCCCGCCACGAGAAAGGTGTTGGCAGTGAAATCCGAGCCGTTGATCGGGCTTCTTGCGATGATACGGTCGCACCGGCTCGGCTCGCACTTTGAGCGCCGACTACGGAGCCAGGTACTACTTTTTTATTTTTTAAGCGAATATTGTTTATTTTTTTTCCTGTTAAAAAAAAATAAAATTTGATTTACGCGGACACTGCAACTCAACTTGGAGGAATGACAGCTTTCCACTTGGCACAATTGTGGAACTCACTCATCGTAAAAGAGACTGAATTTCGGTGGTATTTTGGTCATTTTGATAAATAATTTGAAAATGGAGGGGGGCGGATTGTTTGCTGTATCTCACTTGTTAACGTGGTCCAACTTGTTAACATAAAATCTGAATCGTTGATTAGTCTTCTAGGGAATTAAATTTTTAGACCCAAAAGACTATTTACCACGTGCCAAATCATGGGACGTCAATTAATGTTTGAACTTAAAAGCATTAAAATCCTAGAAGTTATTTTGGACAATCGATCGTTTATAAAGGAAAAGAAATGATAGCAGCGAGACAGATACATGAAAAAATTTTCTCACTTCGAAATAAAAAAAAAAATGCTCGTTATCGGTAAATAGGGGAAAACATATTTGTAGATGAACAGAAACCTGTAATTTTACAAGTTTTTTTAGTGTGTGATTGGCTTAGCGGTGGAGGGTTATATATAAATATTGCAATAATGGAAATCGGACGGTGATTAGTGGGGGTTAGGAAGTGGGGTCCATGTAACGAGCTGGCAGAGAGCTTTTATGTTTTATTGAAAATGGCATGGTCATGGAGCGTTAATTGATTGGAGTATATTGTATTACCGTATCATGCACTTGTCTAGAATGGTTTTATTCCTGGGTCACGTGGGAATTGCTTCTCAGCAGTCGAATCCAAAGGCTTCTCATGGAATTGGTTGCTTTTTGGGGTTGTACGCATTGTAATTATTTGGGTTAGATTTTCGTCACTGGAAATTATGTACAACCCCACTTGGCAAAAGTTTTAGGGATTTAATAGATCGGCTCGTCAGTTCAATACGTTATATTGGTACCCACCCGCACCTAATGCTACCTGGCAACCCGAATTTTGCCCTTTTAAGTTACCGGCGTTGCCCCCGTACTTTTCTTCCCAATAATAATAATAATAATAATATTATTATTATTATTATTTTAAAATATCATATGTGGTTTAAAATTTAAATATAGATTATTGCTAAAATAAATAAAATTTTTTATCATCGAATCACATCAGGTGTTGATCACTATTATCATTTTCAATGAATTATTAATCTGTTTAATTATTAGATGGTTTTATTATTATTATTTTTTTAAATGAATTAATAGATAGTTTTAACAAATAAAAAAAAATATATTTTTTACTATTTTTATTTCGATAGATCTTTATATATTCTTTTAAAATAAATCCTTATACTGAAATTCAATAAGTAAATTTTACTTAATTCTATATAGTAAAATAATCCTTACTATCTAATTAAAGGAGTGATATTTGATTACATGTCACTTTGACTTGCATCATTATTCTTTTTCTTTCCTTTATCATTCTTTGTGAAAAAAATAAACATATTGTGTTCTTTTGAACTTTGTGCTAGGGTATCACCCCTCCAAGAAAATTTGATTACAACGAGATGCACATATATCTTTTCTTGTGATCATTTAAAAAATCACAACGAAAAATATACGGTGTATTGCATTGCATGAAGTCACTGTTGAGAGACAATCTTAATTGCAGTAGGATGCACATGCATCTTCCGTTGTGATCTTACTAGAAGAAGATCACAACGAAAAATGCACGGTGCTTCTCATTGCATTTAAGGTGTTTCCCATCGTGAACTGCCTTTATTGGAATTGCACATAATAAAATAGAAAAAGTTTTACATTTTTATTTTGCGTCACTTGTGACTAGCATTTTTTTTCTTTTTCTTACCATATTCTTTGCAAACAAAAATAAACAATAGTGTTCTTCATAAATTTGTGCTATTTATTGTTTGCTAATGAAAAGCTACACTATCGTTTTGCAGGAATCCGAGAGGTATAAGAAGTTGGTAAGACAACACATAGATCTTCGAACAATACAATCAAGGCTTGATAAAGGGCTTTACTCAAACTGTTTCCAAAAATTCTATAGAGATCTCCTTCTCTTATTCAACAATTTCATTATCTTTTTCAAGAAAACCTCCCAAGAACATGCTGCTGCACGAGAACTTCGAGCTCTAGTCATCAAGGAAATGATCGATAAGCTTCAAAAACCCAAGCCCGAGCGTGAACTCAAACTTCCTCGTCGTGTTTCACTATCGAAACCTAGCAGAGGTTCTACAATTGTGCCTTGTGGGAGACGTAGCAACTCTGTAAAGGCATTGTCAGAGAATGTAAGTAGTAGGAAGGAAAAAGAAAAACCAAAGGTGAATGAGAAGAAGGTTGGTGGTTCTTTGCTTGGTGTTGAAGAGAAGGGTGTGAAGAAAAAGAGGAGTAATGAGAGGTCATCAGTTTTGGGTCGTAAGAATTCAACAAGTGGTAATAACAACAGGAGCAACAAGAAGGGTGGTGGTGGAGGAGGAGGAGAAGTGAAGCATCAATATGGAAATAATGAGCTTAGTTCTCATGATGGTTTGGATGCTAAGTTGGATAAGAAAGAGATTTCAATGAAAAGGAGAGGTGCGGCGAGTTTCTTGAGAAGAATGAAGCAGAATTCTCCTAAAAAGGTGGTGGAGGAAGAGTCAGATGAGGAAGAAGAGGACGAGGAGGATGATGATGACGATGATGATGACAAAGATTCTGAGGATGAGAGCAAAGATAGTAGAGTAGAGTTAGAGGAGATGAAGAAGGGGAGGAGTAACAATAATAATAGTAAGAAATATAATGACAATAACAAGAAGAAGAGAGATGTGAGGAGGGAAAGGGTTACTAGGAGTAGTTCGAATTCGAAAGGTAAAGGAGGAGGAGGAGAGAGGGAAGAGAGCGGGAAGAAAGTGTTGGGAAGGCCATCGAAGAGATCGATTGCCATGCGGGGAGGGGAGAGGAAGAGAGGGAGAGAGAATGGTGAGAGTGAGGTTGGGGGGTTGGTGGGTGGTGGAGGGAAATCGGCTAGGAAAAGAACAAGGAGGTGAAAAGGAATGGTGATTGTTGTGTAGCTATAGTGTATATTAATTAGTTTTTTTTTTTTTCTTTTTTTCTTCTCGGGTTTTTTATTTGTCTTTTTATTTGGGTATAGCGGTTTACTTAGAGAAAAAAAAAAAAGGAAAATTGAAATAGAAAGAATTTGTGCTGTGGGGGGTTTGTGGAATGTTTTGTGGCAATCAACGGCATTGGCATTTGCATATACACCAATGAAGGATAGGCCTTTTTGAATTTATTTTGACATTAGACTCCAAATGAGGCACAAAATTGACACCATTAAGTAAGAAAACAAGACTTAAAAAAAGGATGTGTACATATGAAGTAAACAACCACCAATACTGTTTTCATTTGACTTTTTATTATGTGGTGGAACTACTAATGATCATTGGTAATTGAGAACAATTAAGGATATCGATCCTTAAATTAAATGCATATGAGACATAAATTTCTTAGGCATGTGAATATGTGTTTGTTTTGTCCTGTTGAAACTTGGATGAAAGGAATATATTACATTATTATAAAAGTTACATATAACTTTATCTGATAAGTCCTTTTATTTATTTTTATCATCGAAGCGGTTGATGAACATTTGAAAAGTAGGAATAGAAGGCAAACTATCACTAGAAGGGCATTATGATCTTAGTATGTCAATGTAATATATTTGTCTTACTATACACTCTCTCTTAAAATTCATGAAGAATTTTCTATGTTATTTGAAGATAGTGTACAAATTTTCATAAAATTCATTGTAAATCTCTTCAAATAAGTTAACTTCGCAAAGGATTCAAAAAATATAAATTTATCAAATTCATCTATATTGTTAATTATTTGAGGTTAACATAATATCAACACACAAATTTTAAAAAAAAAAAAAAAAGTTGAGATTGTTTCTCCTGAAGAGGCACCATCGTTGTATGGTGTTCATGCTACTGATATTATATTAGATATTACAGAAAGAAGATCTGAAATTTTTATTCCAAAAAGTTTATTCGATTTGATTTTTCCCCCCTATCTTAACCATGAACAATCTGAAAATATTTTTTTCAAGTATTTTGTAATTTATATGTTTATTTGATTAAATCCTATTAAATAGAAATTTAATGTAAATTATCATCATATCCATAGTTGATGGTGTTTCACAAAAAGAATACAATGATATCATAATTTACAACTAAGGGGAAATGACGTCAATTTTCAATCTACTAAATTTTGGGTAGTGAATTAATAATATGGGGTTTGATTTGTGATTCAAAAATTATTTTAAAGTTTTAGATATAATTCACAATTTTATATATTTTCAATACGTTTAGTATTAAAAAACATATTTAATGTTGTATCAAACAATAAATTTGAATCTAAAAATCACAAAGATGATTCAATTAATTATTTATTCATATACTAATTAAAAATTTTATTACATTTAAGAATAATAGCCAGATAATATCAGAAACTCCAACCAAACACATATTTTCTCAAAAAAAAAAAAAAAAAAGATAGTTTCTTTTTCTAGTTTTTTTTTTCCCTAATTAATGATTTCTTTTAGGATCTTCTTGAACGTTATATCTTCTTCCAAGATTTCTTCACAATAATTTCATTCTTCTGGCGAGTTATAATTTGATTCAAGTACAAAAAGTTAGATAGATTCTTGCCTGACCCAACTGATAAATAATGTGTCAGGTATACCAAATATTAAATGCACTCTCCTTCAAAAAACAAAAAAAAAGGTTTATATGCAGTCTTTATCTCTTCCAACTGCCAATCACTTTTCATTGCAGATGGTTTACTTTTAGAAAGGTTAAGAAAAGCAAAGCTTGACCTAACTTGGCTTTCGTCCCTTTTCTTTTCTATATTTATTTTTTATTTTCTCACACGATTACATCAACAATCTATTTTGTTGTGTTTTGTTGACCTTACAAAATTTACGATTTAACATTTAAAAAAATGGACCCCCAGCCTATAATTATACTAATTTATTGATGTGGGAAGCTTATCAGTACTTATAGTTATGTCTTAAATTTGTCGGTTGAATAATATGTTCCAGCAATCTCTCAATAGTAAGTTCTTGATAAGACAACTGTGTGAATTGATTTGTTGGAAAAACAAACAGTGTGTGAATTAAAAGAATTATAATAAACAAAATACTAAACTGTTTTAACACAATAGATACAATAAAGTAACAACAGATTTGGCGCAATAAGATTTCAAAATCTAAATTTCTTATTTTTCTCAAGGAATCAAAGTTTAGGAGTCTAGTGTCCCTCTTTGACTTTCTCCATCCTCGTTGAGAGAGAAACAGTAAAGTAGCGGTAGAAATCCCTAGTGGCAATTAGTCTCACGGCAGTGTGGGTAGCAGTGTTACGGTGTCTCCTCTTCTTCCTTACCCTTATAGCTGAGGAGAAACTCATCCAGTTGTGTAAATCTATTAACTTATTAGCGGAAAAAGAAAGAGAATGTCTCATCTTAGGCAATATTCGAGCTGAAGGGTTGGAAGAGGTGAGTCATTGTTGGTAGGTAAAGTCTTGACAATGAGGAGAATTAATAGAGATGCTTTTAAATCTAAAATGGAACAACTTTGGGAACATATAGAGAGAGTAGATATTGAATCCCTAGGAAACAATATCTTCATATTTTACGTTGATAGAGTTGAGGTTAAGAATGAAGTTTGGAGGAGAGGGTCTTTGACACTTCAATAATAGTCTTGTGGCCCTCAAAATACCTCAGGGAGTTGGAGATGTCTCGAAATTGGACTTTGATCAGATGGACATCTAGGTCCAATTTCACAACCCTCCTTTAGTATGAATGAACCAAAAAGGCAGCGTGGACCATGGCAAATCAGATCGAAGGGGTTGTGTAAACTCCCTTAAAGGATAAGGAACGTAGAAGAAAATATTTGAGGGTTAAAGTCAAGATTGATATAAAAAAGTCATTGCTTAGGGTTCTTGTCGACGTTGAATTTCAATCGACGAGTAATCAATGTCCAATACCTGCAATCAATGTGAGAAAGCACAAAAATCCAAGATAATAACACAACAAAGAACCTAACGAGATGAGGAAACACAAAGCGTTTTACGTGGTTCAGCAATAATAAGTCTACGTCCACGACTGTCTCTCTTAATCTCTACAGAGTGACAGTATATTATTCAATATTCTCTATATATCGATTACAATTATTTTAACCCTTATTTATAGGGGAAGAGACGTTACAATTTTGGTTGCAGTAAAATAGGAAAAGAATTACGAATTAATTATACTTTTCAAATAATCAGAAAAAATAAAGAAGAGAATCATGAATTAATTATACCTCCTAATTTGTTTAAATACAATCAGAAAACTGTTCCTTAAATTCCGAGATATTGTTGACTGAGTTTGAATTTGAATAAACTTTCATATCTGATGAGGGAATCATAATTTGATTGGGTAACTGCCATATTTAGTGAGAGAATCATGATCGGATTAGGCAACTACCTATTTCTGGAAGATACTGCATTTATTACGCTCTTGAGCGAGCTGCTGTCTATGGCGATCTCGAGCTCGAGCTCGCTTAGAGACGAGTTGTGCACGAGGCGAGCTGTAGTCTGGCTGTGTTTACAGGTCTGTTGATGCCAGTTGAAGAAATTATTTGAGCGAGCTGCAGAGCTCGCTGGGCTTAGAATTGATACTCGGCTTCGTCTGATGGGCCTTGACTGGGTTGACTTTATCGGCCTTCTATTGGGCCTAAACTGGGCTTTTACCAGTCCATTTAATGAGTCCGAAAAATACATACAACAGTTCTCAAGCTAAAAGTGGATAAAATGGGCGAGGTGTGTGTGGTGGATCTTAGATATGAAAGATTACCAAAGTTTTGTTATACTTATGGCAAGATGGGTCATAGTAGTCGTGATTGTAGGGATGATGAAACAAAAGAAGCAATTCGTAAAGGGGAACCTTATCAATAGGGCCTCTAGCTAAAAGCGATGCAAAATGAGAGGGGTAAACAAAAGGCAGATCTTAGTAGGGAGGATGAGTCTCGAGTAGGAAGAAAGTTGGGTTCTCCAAGTGTGTTGAAGCAAAGAAGGTAGAGGCTGGATGAAGGAAACAATAGATGGAATATAAGGGAATTAAAGAGGGACTCGAGATCTGTAGCTTTAAATATTAGAAATAAGGATCCAATAATCTCAAATCTCAAAGAGATTAAAGGCCTTATCATTGTTAGAAGTGTGACAATGGGCCCATCCTTAAAGAAAGGTGATGTTCATAAGAGGGGACAAATTGTTGAACAGATAGAGGTGGTAAAAGAAGGGGTATTTTCTTTAGTCGAGATTGCAGAAGAAAATAAGATTCCACAGAAAGGACATGACTATCCTAACCCCATAAATGAAAACCAAATGAATATAGATAGTAGTGTTCAGGAGGGCAATATGGGTAATAAAGAGATTGTGGAGATAGTGGTGAGTCCTTGCAATAAGAATAAAAAGAAATGGAAAAGGTTGCCTGAGAACGAAAGCTTCTGGGGAGGATCACAAGTCTAATCCAAAAAGTGTTATCGGACTAATTATGTAGAACGAATGGTAGCAGAACTCCCAATCTTTCTCTAAAGTAGAAGAACTCTTCTACGGGAGATACAAACAAGAGGAAAAGGGTTAGTAGGCCAAGCAAACAAAGAGAGGGATAGGAAAATAGAGTTGCAAGTTAGGACAAAAAGGAAGAAACTAGTCTTTATTGAATGCAATGCAGGTAGTACAAAGAAATTGAAACTCATTGGATCTGTTGTTATAGAAGGGATAGAGATATCAGCGGTGTCTACGATGCAAACCCGCCAAACACCATGAGTTGCCTAAGCTGATGACAGGACCCTTCCCAGACCTTATCTAGGTTCTTGTCTGGAGGATCCTGTCGGGCACTTCAACGGACTCATCGAAACCGACTTGTCGGATCGAAGAGATCCAGGAAGCGAACCCTAACTTTCTTCTCCGGTTTACTCGTTAAAACTTAGTGATTTGATTTTTCTGTAACTGGTTGGGAGTGATAAACTTTTATTTTGATTCTATTTCAAATACTTTTTATAAAATTTTCGACAGCATAACAGCTGCATTTTTGATAAAACCAAAATTTCACTTGTAAAAAAATCACACTTCAACTATGTCTGAACACCTCCCAACTTCTTTATTCACAATCATGCAACATTCATCACAAATTCCATAGGCATAAACAATAAACTCGAATCCAAAATATGCATATATGCACCATAGATATAAAATGCATGAATTATTACAACTTTACAAACTCCAATATCATTGTAATTCAAAATGTAATTGATTAAATACATATACGTAACTATATACAAATGTCTTACGCAATCGCCCACCTATAAATGTATATAAGGCAAAAGTCGTTGTCTCATCCGGCGGTGGCACGCAATAAAAATAAATGAGCTACAAAATGAACAACAAGTTAGTGCAACAAGAATGTATGATATCATATACACTAACATGGAATTTATCACTTATTCAAGTTTACGATTTCTTTCAAAATCGTCATGTATATCCTTGACTCGTTCTAACCATCACGGACGATTATAACTAACGTCAACGTGAAGCTTACTAATGTATCTCAACCACTACGTTACGGAATTTACTGCATCGTACGTAGGGCGCTAAATTTCATTACTGAACAACTACAATGCGGGATTTTCTGCATCGCAAGTGTAGTACTAAAACTCTAGTCGACTACGAGTGGAATTTACTGCATCGCTTCATAGTGCTAACTATCAACTAACCAACTACGTGTGGAATTGTCTGCATCGCAACGTAGCACTATACTTTTCTATAAACTGAGCGATTACGGACGGAATTCTCTGCGTCGTCACGTAACGCTAAATCTTATAACTTTTTAAGGTATACACATAGGTTTTATAATCAACTTTTCTAGTGCTGAAGCACAAAACTCTATAGTTTTAAAATTTCTAAATACTTTTCTCATTTCATTTTCTTTAAAAGCAACTTAATATCAATTTCTATTTCTATATAGGTTCCATAGGAACCTATACACTCACACTTTAACTTGATATAAGAAATCAATTTCATTCTCTTTTACTACTTAACTACCATATTCATTTACAAATATCAAGCATTGACATGAAATAGAAATAGATTTCAAGTGGCGAACCACTTACCTCAAGGCCGCGTCAAGCGTCTCGACGAGACTCCTGGACGCCGCTCACGCACTCGTCACCTACACAACATTTTCTCATCATTACTATTGACAAAACCTCAATTTCTCAACTATACACTAGGAATTCTTCACTATGGTCATTTTTCTCTACATGCTCCTAACTTGTTTCTAATTCAACCGAGACTCTCTAATCTCACTTTTTATGTAAAAGTTTTAGTTTTGGACCCCTAGGGATACCCCCACGCGGTCCGGTTATTTGTTGGAGGCTCGAAACGAAAAATCACATTTTTTACTCAAACGGACAGCCCTTGACAGAACGTACTGCGACGCACTGTCCGGGACTTCGTTTTCCTTCGTTCTTTTTTCTACAGCTCACTTATCTCACATTCTAGTCACATGTCAAATTTCATTGAAAAATATTATCATTTGCTAGGTCACATCTAGGGAAAACGTCCGTTTTGGACACTTTCGGGCACGTTTTAGTGCACGTTTTGTATATTTTTCCTTTTGGGTTAGCGACGCTAGTTTTTCTTCCATAGCTAAGCTTCATTTAACTAATAATGATCAACCAAACTCATTTCATTCCATAAAAATTGCATTAAGCTAGTCATTTCACTTCTCAGAGCTCTAACGGCACTGTATTGCGCATAACTTGCGAAATTTTTATCAGATTCAATCCGTTCCAAAATCTATGGTTTTTTATGGTTCCTAGGCATCATTTGAGGTGTAGAATACCCCCAAATAAGCCAAATATAGTCAGGTTTTCTAGAGTTCAAAATTTGAGCTTGGGTTTCACAATTTGTCTCAAACTACCTCTTTGCGATTCTAACAATTCTCTAAGCTTTTCTAACTCTTTTTATGCTCAAACTTAGGCTCTAAATGAAATAATCTCAAAGCTTATCTACTACTCTTCAAGCCCTTAATACACACATAAACCTAACTTGGTTATTTAAGTGCTCAAACTTCACTCAAAACTTGTATCAACTACTTGGTGTACATAAAACATTATTTTCGGTTTCAATCTTGCTCTAACATATAACAACTCATATATACACTTTTATGGCAGCAATTACACCCAACAAATCATCATTCAAGTCTCTATTTCAATCACCTAAAGTTCTATCAAAGTTTGAAGAATAATTTGTCTAACACAAGCATCAATATTCTGCTCAAAATTTTCAACAACACTGCTGAAATTTTCAGCAAAGAAAAGGGTGAGAAATCTGATTTCTTACTTGGTTATTTATTTAGAGAGTTGAGAGAGACTTGAGAGAGAGTTTAGAGAAGAGGTTGGAGGCTTGAATGGCTTGGGAAGGGGCTGTTTTCCTCCATTTCTTTTGCTGGTCGTCCAACTCGCTGCAGTCCGCGCGTCAGGCCTGATTTGGCTCGCGTCTGCTTCTGTTCTGTTTCTGATGCTAACCAACTGCTCTTACTGCCTTCTTGGACTCACGGCTGACCTGTTTTGGGTCCTTGTTCTGCTGCAGGTCGTGCCCTTCTCTCCCCCTCGTTGTTCTGCTCGGACTCGCGACCAACAGCTGTCGCCTTTCTCCTTTCACGTGTGAGCTGTTGCCTCACGATTCCAGCAGCTTCTTGATTGATTTCCTCTTCGTTTCTGGTCGAGCACTTCTGCTACGACACCACAATTGCAACTGCTGGCCCTTTCTTCTTTCACGAAATCTGTTCGACCTTGGGTGATGCACGGCTGCTGCTTTTGGTTTCGGTTCCAACAGCTTCACGAATCTTCTTGCTTCTTCTCTCTTCTCTTCGACTGAATGGCGCGCGTGTGTGTGTTGAAATTTTCAACAAATGTTATATATATAATGATACTACTTCTCTTAATTACATCATGCCCCAACTCTTTTTAATATCATCTCAATCTCCTCTCTTTTCTTTATTTCTCATATTTGCCCATCATTATTAGTTTCCAATCTAACTTTCATCATTTGATTTAATTCTTGTTTCGTTAAAATTTACTTTAACCGTCAAACTTGTCTTATCGACCACTTGACGCTCTCTTTTTAATTAAATTTCAATTAGATTATCATGGACTAAAATCTTCAATTTCCTAATTTGAATTTTTATTAACACGCCACTAAACCTTTTATGGTCGACGAATTTCGTCGTATTCTTAAATAAATAATTTCTAAGGCTGTGAATTTCAATTAGTTAACTGTAGGGATTTATATTATCTTCTTAGTTTAACTTCTAATACTAGAAATCCATAAGTTGAGACTAAGGATTTATAGCTGAAACATGTGAGGAATGGGGAATCCTCATGTGTTCAAAGCCCTTAAAAAGGCAGTGAGTAGTTACTCCTCTGATATAGTCTTCCTAATAAAGACTAAATTAGCTAGGAACATATGTGATAGTACAAAGAGAAGTGTGGGATACAATGGTGGTTTGTTTGTTGATTATGCGGGTAAGGGTGAGGATCTTGGTTTATTATAGAAAGAAGGAATGTATGTCATGATTCTGTCCTACTCCTTTGGCACATTGATGCATGCATTGTGTGGGATGATAATATAAGGTGGCGATTTACAAGCTTCTATGGAAATCCTAATCAAGGGAAAAAGAATGAGTCATAGGAGTTGTTGAGAAGGCTTAGACAGGTTAACTCCCTCCCTTGGATTGTGGGTGGTGATTTCAATGCTATAAAGAGAATAAGCGAAAAAGCAGAAGGTACAAAGGGTGGGATTAGACCAATCTTAAAGTTTAGAAATGTGTTGGAAGATTATGGCTTAGATGATCTAGGTTACATTGGATCGAAGTTCACACGGAACAATTGTAGGAAAGAAGATGATAATATATAGAAAAGACCGGATAAGTTTGTGGTTGATCAAAACTGGTGTGCTCTCTTCCCATATGCTTTAATGGAACATAGGGGTTTTAATGGTTCGGATCATCGTATTGAAAACTGAGAAGAGGTTCAAGGTTGAAGCTCACACTGGACAACGCTTCAAGTTTGAACCCTTTTTTGTTGCAAGAAGATGATTATATGCAGATTGTTAGAAATGTCTGGTAGTAAGCAGAACATAACCTAAATGGCTACAACCTCAAGGCTAAACTCACAGCATGTGTGGATCTTCTTCTATATTGGAGTAAAGAAATGCTTGGTTTCCTAAAAAAGAATATAAATTCCAAAACTAAAATTTTAGAAATCTTATATAGAGACACATAAAAAACAATGGTTATAGAGGAAGTCAAACAAGCTGAAAGCGAGCTCGAACAACTATTAAACAAAGAGGAGGAGTATTGGAGGCAGTGAACAAGATCTGACTGGCTAGCAACCGGATATCGTAATACGAAATTCTTCCATGCAAAAAGAAGAATACGATCACTAAGCTTATAGGAGAAGATGGAGTAATAACTGAGTTAGCAGAACAAATATCTTACATAATCTATAAGTATTTTAACGATCTCTATTACTCCTCTAACCCCTCTTCTCAACATGTAGAAGTAGCTTGTGTACATATTGATTTAAAGCTTTCAGAAGACATGAAAAGGGATTTGTTGAAACTGTTTATAGTTGAGAATGTTAGGCGTATTATTTTCGACTTAGGCCCTATCAATGCCCTAGGTTCGGATGGGTTTCATGCCATTTTTTTTTCAAAAAATTTAGGAGGTAGTGGGGTTAAATGTCTCTAATACCTGCCTTAACATCCTAAACAGAAGAAGTTCAATTAAGAAGTTTAATTGCATTAATATTGTTTTTATCCCTAAGAAGAAGAATTCAAAGAATTCGAAGAATCTGAAGGATTTTAGACCTATAGCCTTGACTAATGTCATCTACAAAATTTTGGCTAAATGCCTCTTTTACAGGTTGAAACCGGTCCTTCCCTGCTTGATTGCTAAGAACCAATCTGCTTTTGTTCTCGAAAGACAAATTTTTTTATAATGTGATAGCGTCATTCAAATTTCTTCATTTCATAAGTCAAAGGAAGTGGGTTAAAAAAGGTTCGATGGCAATTAAACTGGACTTAAGCAAGGCCTATGACAAAGTTGAATGGAACTTTTTGAAGGCGGTTCTTATCAAAATGGAGTTCCAAATTGAAAGGATTTGTAAAGCGGAGGATTGTGTGCCTACTACTAAAATGTCATTTATTCTAAATGGAAGGTAGGTTGGGAGTATCTTCCCTTCTAGAGGGATTTGTTAGGGTTGTCCGCTTTCCCTCTTTCCGTTTTTCATTTGTGCAGAAGCATTTTCCAATAGCCTTCGAAAGACCGAAAATAGAGATAAGGGACTTGAGTTGATTTGTTCAAAAAGATCTCATTTGGTGAGTAACTTATTCTTCGCAGATGACTCCATTTTATTTTGTAGAGCCTCGGAGGTAAATTGCCTTATAATCAAAGAAATCCTGAGAGTTTACGAGAAAGGTTCAGGTCAACAAATTAATCTTAAAAAATCTTCTGTGACCTTTAGTCCCAATATAGTTCGATCGGTCAACGATATGGTGATCTAAGTTTTTAGGGTAGATATAGGGAACTCCTATGATAAATACTTGGGCCTCTTGTTTATGGTAGGGCGTAATGAAATCAAAACCTTCTCTTTTATTAAAAACAGAGTTTGGAATAGGCTAAGTGAATGGAAAAGCTCCATCTTCTTTCATGAGGGCAAGGAGATTTTGATCAAGATTGTCTTCTAAGCCATCCCTACCTTTATTATGAGCGTTTTTCAACTTCCTAAAAGTCTTTGTTAGGATTTGGGTGTTATAGCATCCAAATTTTTGTGGGGGGTCAAGGATGGTAAACGAAAAATTAGTTGGGTTAACTGGAATCAATTATGTCTCCTTAAGGTTGAAGGCGGTCTTGAGTTCAGGGACTTAGTCTTATTTAATAGACCTTTATTAGTAAAACAAGCTTGAAAGGTGCTGCTGGATCTCAATTCGTTAGTGACTAAGATTCTCAAGGTTAAATATTTCATTCACTCTGATTTTTTGCAGGTCCATTGTAAACCGAGAGTCTCTCTTATTTGGAGAAGCATCCTTTAGGATAGAGGCCTCTTGTTGAAAGGGCTTCATTGGTAAGTGGGTAACGACTTGAGCATTAAAGTGTTCAGGGATCCTTGAATCCAAAGACCCTTGTCTTTCAAGTTAATCTCCCCTAATGTAGATAATAATCTTTTGATGGCTAATCTCATTGATAAGAATTCCAGAATGTGAAGTAAAGAGCTAGTGAGGAAGTTTTGCCTCCCCATGGACCATGAGAGTATTTTCACTATCCCTCTAAGTTTTAGAAATGTGGACGATCGATGGAAATGACACTTTGATAAGAAAGGCATTATTCAGTTAAAAGTGGTTATAAAGTGGAGTTTTCTATAGCTTCTAAGGTTTCCTCCTTAGATCTCTCTTCCTCACATAAATGGTGGATGACACTGTGGAATTTACCTTTGCCTCTGAAGGTTAAACATTTTATTTGGAAGGCTTGTCATGATGGGTTACCAGTGAAAGCTAGCCTCATCAGGAGGGAAATTTTTGTAGATGCTAGCTACCCTATGTGTGAACAAGAGATGGAGTCCAGTCTTCATGCTCTTATCCAATGTCCTACTGTCTCTCATGTCTGGAGCTGTGCTAATATTTGTACAGATTGCTTTGATTTTAGCCTGTCTTATATTCTAGATTTTTTTGCAGGTTTACTGACCTTCAGCTTCAGTGATCTCTAGCTAAGGTGTGCATGATTTTATGGGGAACTTGACATAACAGAAATGCTAAGGTGTTTGGCGAGTTGGTCAGGAAGCATGAAAAGGTGGTGAACTGGGTTTTTGTTTTTTTAGAAGATTTTTGTAAAGCTAAAGTTGTGTCCTCTGCTCTCCTTAAGAAGCTGTTCTCCTCTGCTATTAAGTATTGGTGTCCTTTTGTTTCGGGTCAGTTGAAGCTCAACACTGATACTTCTGTTAGGAAGGATTCGATCGACATTGGTATTGGGGTTGTAATCCGTGACCATAATGACGATGTTGTTAGAGCTCTCTCCAAGTTTTTGTTTGATAGCTTCTCCCTTGAAGTTGGTGAGTGCCATGCCTTTCGTAAAAGTCTTCTTTTGGGTAAAGCTAGCAACTTGGTGGTGCATGGTATTGAAGTTGATGCTAAGAATGTGGCTAATGAAGTCAATTCTAGTGGTAATTCTTTAAGTGATGCTAGCTTGATTGTCAATGATATTGTGGCTTTATGTAAGGAGATAGACATTATTGAGTGTCAAGCCATTTCCCATAACAGGAACCACTTGGCTCATAGGCTTGTCTCTTTAGCCTTGTCCTCTAAGTAGAAGGTTTACTAGTCTGACACTAGTGTGTCTTATATGTTTCCCCTAGGTCCCTATTTTTTGGGGCTTTTGTGATTGAATATAGTTTTATTTTTTTAAAAAAAAAATCTAAAATATAAAAAAAAATTCAAAATCTGAAATTAATATATATATATATATATATATAAATATAAAATTTCAAAGATAAAGGCTTGACATATGTAAACAAGTAAATAACGTCCTAATGATAGATTGTTAACCTTTCTTGGTATTCGAAGGACACTTGATTGTTGCTTCCCATTTTAACTATCTATTTTCCCAAGTTCTAGTACCAATCAGACTAAAGTTAAGTAATTATCATGAATTTAAACACAATGTCTATAGGCATTGATATTGCCTTTCCAAGAAAATTGTGTTCTAAGAATGAGTTTACTTTTCTCTGATGAGTCACGACCCTTCAAACAAGAACATAAATTTTAAAAATTATAACTCTTCAGACAAATTTTAAATTTAATTTAATGTTTAAATTCAAAATTATTAGAAACTCACATATGTGAGTTACATATGTAAGCTTACTAGTCTTTGCTTTTCCAACGCCGGATTCTATTCCCTTGTTTTTGCTTTTTAACTCATACTAACATGAGCTAGGACATAAGATTTATATTCAAATTTGTTTAACAAGCGGCTCAACTACCATTTTAATTGCCGCTCCCCTCTTAGTTTAAGCGATATGCATCTTATGTGGTTCAGGTACTGTTATGCACATTTACAAGTATATTAAAAACTTATCCGCGGTGCTTTTAAATATATATCATCATCGTGCATGAAATATTTGATCACAATATGTTTTGTTAGACTTTTTAACTCCTTTGATATCAAATTTCACAAGATAGAAATATTGAAATTGATTTTTTCCTCTCTCTCTCTCTCTCTTTTTTTTTTTAATTATATATATTTTTTGAAAGAGGAAAGTATTTCATGCACCATGAATTGAAAAATGGATGTCATTCAAAACAAATTTGCCAATAAAGAAAAAACTTCCTCAATGTTCACTACTTACGGAACTTAGATATCAACATTTATAAGAAGAGAAAACTCATTACATATAGACGTCCCAAATGCATATAGTTGGGCTTCAATTCCCATTAATATGTATGTCCCAAATGCATATAGTTGGGCTTCAATTCCCATTAATAGAATGCATAGGAAATTGTACAACCATTGAATCTGGAAAGAATGTAATATTAAAATTGCGAACTTAGCTAAAGCATGAAGCCATGAATTATAATAACGTGTCTTTGAGAATAAAAGAGTTCTTGTTATACTCAAAGGGAATAACACGCGTATTGAATGAGCGAGTGACACACTTCAGAGTGATTCTAACATTTTGTTTTTGAACATAATGGATATACTTGAACAGGTGAGAATCAACAAACACAATTATACCACTATTTAATGATTATTTATTTATTAAATGATTAACTTCAACAAAAAAAAAAAATAATAAATAATAAATAAATGGTTGAATGAATGACACTATTATATTTCTTGTCTGCATCTCAAACATCCCACTGAAGACAACCTTTTCATTGAAGCAGTTTATAGGTTATTGTAAGCAAGATGAAATTAATCTATCTGAAAAATAATTATCTTCCATGAGTGTTGGTAAGTGCAAAATTTTCTATATAAGTTACACGGTTGAAGTTTTGATAAAAATTTATAAGTCTTAACATTGTTGTAAACTGGAAATTTTGAATTTCAATCATGTTACAATTTTGTTGAAACTTATAAAATTATGATCAAGATTTTTGAAGGGTTTCAATCAAGACTTCATTTTACATCAAGAATTTTATGCCTCTGCCTCATGAGAAAAATTTATTAAAGTTAGTCTAGTATTTGTCTTAAAGTTCATATACAACTAATTAAAGGATGGCAATCTCAGTACACCCATCTAATTTCAACACCCATTTTAAGAAACTTACTATTTACTTTTTACACGTTTAAAACTGTCAAAATTATTTTTAAATGTTATTAACCACTTTAATCATATAGTTCTTTTCTTCAAACGCATTTAACTAGTTTTGATACCCAATGAAATCTAAAGAAAATAGATTATATATATATGCTCGTAGTCTCTGTTTGGCTTTTGTTGCTAGTTGTCTTTCTTTTTCAAGATCTTAATTATGATAATTATGAATAATGAACTATATCACTTCCATTCAGATAGGGTTGGCTTTAGTTGTGTTGGGCTTTAAGACTAGTGTGCTCTTGATCCAATCCACAATCTCAAATTTAATATAGGCCACATAACAAATCTAAGTCGGATGTGCTGTTCTTGAATTATATATGATTGTATATTTGGTCTTGTTTTTGAATATAATTTAGGGTTTTGTGATGGGTGCTTAGTAAGGTTTTCTTTTTCTTTTTCTTTTTTTAATTATTTTAAAGATAATTGTATCCGTTTAAGTAATTTCAAATATAAACATTATAGTTATAACCTTTTTTTACTTTGGATGGCTAGATGGCAACAGAGCCAAATACAATTGAAATAACTTCAGTTTAGTATTTTTATTATTAAGTTCATAGATAACTAATTTAATCACTTTACGTATGAAGAAAAGGATCAAAGAAAATTTAGGATTAATAATTTTTCTCGTGAAACGAAAACAGTAAATATGGGTTTCGATGAATACACTGATAGTTCAAATTTATGAAAATAATAATAAAAATATGAAAAAAAATTGTTAAAAATATAAAATTCCAATAATTCGATGGCATTTTTAATATAACTTCCTTCGTTAATATTAAAGGAAAAAAAAATCAATTTATCTAAAAGAACTATGTTCTATAATTTCGGTGATCAATTGTAATTTTTAAATGTGAGAGTACAAAATTAGATGTGAAGAGTATCTGGATTATTCCAGAAGAAAAGATATTAATCTATGAGTTTTTTATGCAAGGCATCAGGATGTCAACATCCAAAGATTAGTGCCTCAAACACGAGATTGACTTGGATAAAGATCCACCAATGAAGAGGTCTGTGCATTGTTTTGGTTTTGCCAATTACAAATTACGATCAAAGTTTTGTACATTGTTGAGTCTGGGCTAAGTTGACCTGACACATTATTATTATTATTATTATTATTTGATTATCTGACATCGGGTTAGATTTTTATCGAGACCAACTAAGATGAGATTTTAAAGTATGATTCGAGATTCTGATCCCAAAAATTGGAAGAAAATTGCCCACATAAATGATGAAAAATGAGAATTGAACCTGTCACTTTGAGTGATGAGATAGATGGAAGTGGTTTTATCACCTGCACTCCCACTTTTCTCAAGCTGCCACTTATTAAAAATAGGAGGTAATTGTCATTTTCAATGTTTAATTGTGTATGATTTATACCGATTTATATTTAACTTGCAGCATTTCAGTGTTAGTTTATTTAATTGATACTTGACAAATGAAATAACAATATAGTTAATGTGTACACATTATACACATGTTAGTTGAATAAATTGACACTTAACAGATTGTCATACATGTTAGGTAACAAATTGAGAGCATTATTAAATATAGAAAAAACGATTATTTGATTTTTCGCTTGTAGCAGTACTTTATGTAGAAAATTAAAGGCATGGATTAAATTCAATTAAATGATCATCAATTTTACTAAGGGTGGCAATATTGCCACCTATAAATATATTTACACACACATAAAGATGTTTGTATTAGAAGACAAATATGATTATAAAAAGACATTGATTAAATTCAATCAAATGATTGACAATTATTTGATTTACAAATAGATAAACATGATTTTACTTTATGTTAATGATACACGATTATATTGTATAAGGATGTCTTTGTAATTAAGATTTCAATTAAAGTATGGGTGTGCAAATTACATTTATGGGTAACAATATTGACACCCTTTTACAAATAATGAAATGTATATCTAAAGCAATGGACAAGTAAATCAATTACAACTAGCAAACTTTCCCTAAGTTGTGATGTCTTACACTACCATTTTTATCCCATCAATATTAACCTTAAAATATAATACTATTCATTTTATTGAATATAGTTTGATAATAGAGTATAGGTATTCATAGGGGTGGGCATTTCCAACTCAACCCAACTCAACAAAGCCAACCCAACCCAATTCAATCCAATTATTTTTTATTGTGTTCGGTTGAGTTAAATTTTAAAAAAATTGAGATGAATTAGGTTGAAAATTAAATTGGATTGGGTTGGATTAAAAACTCAACTTGACAAATGCCCACCTCGAGTTCTAAATTCAAGATTTTTTCATTTTTCTAGAGGAATACTTACTAGAGATGAGAATAAATGATAATCTTTATAATGAATTGAATCTTCTATTTATAATAATTAATTTTTATTTGCACTCGTATTATTTGTAATCAAATAATTAAATTAAATTAAGTTGAATTGAAAAATTTATAAGGTTGGGTTAAAGAATTTATTGGGTTGAGTTGGGTCAAAAAAATTTCAATCTAATCCACGTTGAGTTAGGATCCAAAGCTGAGAACACTCACCCTTAGATGTTCACATTGGCAATATTTTATATCTGTATTGTCGTACCATAGATTATACTTAAAAATCTAACTTGGCAAACAAAAAAGAGTGAGAAAGAGTTCGTATGTTTGGGCCGCTCCCACTCTAATGTGGACCATTCTGATTGCTCCATGTAGTATAGGAGCTGCTCTCCGAGCCGTTCGATTATGATTGTTTTGTGGATTAGTATTGGTAATGGTAAAAGAAAAAAAAAAAAAAAAAAAACAAAAACAAAAGCCAAAAAACAAAACCAAAAAGTGTGAGCGAGGGCTGCGGTCCGAAGTGATCCTTCACGCAACCAACCAACTGCCAACTAGTGTCTCAAAACCTCTTTTATTTCACTCAACACCTAACCAGAATCAGTTTGAAAAAAAAAAAAAAAAACTCCTAACCAGAATCAATCAATCAATCACTTCCTTCTTCTTTCTTCTCTCCCTTTTTTTTCAGCTTTTGGTTTCTTAAAGAAAATTTCCATGTCAAGCGTCAAAGTCACTGTTGAAACAAGTGATGGAGTGAAGCTGAACACCAGGCTTTTCAAACCCAGAGAGGAAGATCCCTTGAAAGACAACATGGTGATAGTATTTGTGCATCCTTACACGGTAATGGGTGGCTGCCAAGGCCTCATGAAAGGGATGGCATCTGGGTTGGTTGCTAATGGTTACAAAGCTGTCACCTTTGACATGAGAGGTGCTGGCAGGTCAACAGGAAAGCCTTCACTTACTGGCTTCTCTGAAGTCAAGGATGTCATTGCTGTTTGCAGATGGGTCTGTCACAATCTCTCCGTTAATAGGATCTTGTTGGTGGGTTCTTCTGCAGGTATGATTTTGAACTTTTTCTTTTTTCTTTTTGGATTGTGTGTGTGATTTTAATTGGTGGGTAATTTTTTAGATCTATGAAAATATATATGTTAAGTTGTGACAATTTTGGACTCTATGGGTCAGTGCATGTCTTTTGTCAATATATATATCTTGGAAAGAAGCTATTGGAAATTGATTTGCCAGTGCAGTTCCTTTAGGAAGTGATACTTGTAGATGGTGTTCCCTTCTTCTTCTTTCTATTAAGATTGTTATATGATAAGTAGTTGGTAATTGTGTTTGTAACCTTGAATTTCAAGGAGCTATTTGGTTTCTGTAATCATAAGTTTCAGGGATCTACTTTTTTGTTAATTGAATTAGAGATCTATGATGTTGATTGAAAAAACTTGGTCCTGTGTTCATGATGTTCAATGTGGTAACCATAATAATGCCAATTCATGTTCATACCTGCTTCAGTGGCACATATTCCATATGGGCACAATTTTGTTCTTGGCTCATGAGTTTTCAATGGTGAAATTTTGATCTTAATGGATATTATGATGTTACTTTCTGTGTGAAAATTCTAAGAATTCTGTCAATCCTTATATTTTCTTTGAAACCCTTTAAACCACATCGTTATAAACTTTTTCGTACTCTTAAAATTCCTGGATGATTGCAGGGAATCAGAAACTGAGATGTTGGTGCTAAACTCTTGATAGACTTTAGGTTATAGCTGCTGATGAATATAGAGAGATGGGCACATGTAGCAATGAAGTCATTTATCACTTTGGCAATTAAGTTTTAAGGATGCTTAAAGTTCTCGTTTTGACTATATCATCCTTCAAGAATAGGGAATGACTTATGCCTTCATTAATCCCTCTTCGTGTGATGTTTTCATAGTAGAAATAGCCAAACAAGCATGAAAATGGTGAGGTGAATGGAGTATGTATAGTTACCGTTTTTGGGTAATATGGTTTGTGGAAAAGTTATCTTTTTTGGTTAATATGGTTTCTCCACAAATGTAATTTAGTTTTCCTTTGTTGCTTTCTGGTAGTAATGACTGTTATTCATTGGTGTCTTGGTTTAATTTGCAATAGTTGCACCTAGAGGTGTCTGATTGGTAGAGATAAGAGAATGTGCAAAAGTACAGAATAATCATTGGTGGAGAAAGATGTAAAGGCATATTATGCTTGACTGAAAATTTACTTGAGACTAGAAGAATGTTCGAAACATAGCTGATGAAACACATTCAATTAAAACTTTAAGGTGTTCCCCGAAGTACTCAAAAGCATGGTAATGATAAAGTCCATCTTCATCATTCATGTATTTCATCCCTCCATTTGTGAGTTGTAGCACTTCTTTCCAATCCAGTTGGGATGAATTTTCTGTCAGTTGTTTCAAACAATTACAATAATAGATGTAAAAATTCAGTCATGTTCTTGCGCACTGATTTTGGAAGATCACCTGTCCATTGAAAATTTCAAATTCTTTGGCCAGTAAAAGCAAATTCAAAGGAAAAATATCTAATTTATTCCTTTGTCATCTGTTATCAGGTGCTGCAATTGCAGGTTCTGCAGTTGATGAGATTGAGCAAGTTGTGGGCTACATTGGTTTGGGGTACACGTTTGGTATGTTGGCTTCAATCCTTTTTGGACGACACCAGAAAGCCATCCTCCAATCTTCAAAGCCGAAACTCTTCGTTATGGGGACTCGGGATGGGTTCACGAGTGTGAAACAGCTGAAAAACAAGCTGAGTTCTGCTGCAGGACGAGTTGAAACTCATCTAATTGAAGGAGCAGGCCACTTCCAAATGGAAGGCCCTGACTTTGATGCTCAGATGGTGAACCTTATCCTTAAATTTATTGCATCTCTGTAGTAGTATTCACCATATTATATTGCCTCATTGTAGTATTATTATATTACCCAAGAGTTGTGCTTGTGTAGAATTCCTGAAGTTGCTTTCCATATAAAATATGACCATTTTATGTATATGCTGATCTTTCACATTCTTTTCATTTGCAGGAAATTTAATGGTTGCTTTCATTCTTCATCGAGATGAATTACTGGGTTGCTGACCCAGTTAACACATAGTTCATTTAGGAGTGTTTTTGGTATCACTGAACAACTACTTTTCAAAGAGTAATTTTGGTACTAACAGTAAAATGTTTCTTAAAAATTGTTTTCAGAAAATGGTTTTTAACTAGTGTGTTTTCATGAAACAATTTTAAAAGATATTTGAGTGGTGTGTTTTCATAAGACATTTTTATTTCTTTATACAAAAAGTGTTTTTATTCAAAACGAAATTTACAAAACCACTTCTAATTACGTAAGGAGAGTCAGAGAGACATAAAAGAGAGGCAGTCATTATATAATAATAATTTTTACATGGTCACCACTAGATATACGCTAAAGAAACAAGATTTACATCAAGCATCTACCAGCATTCAGTTAAACTTACAATGAAATCAAACCTAACTCCCCCACTAACTTGAAATTTTCATAGACGACCAGACATGGTCATTAAGTTAAAAATTGTTATGTGACGACGATACAAACAAAAGACATAACTAGCTGGTTACACTGGTCTACTAAAATCACAATGTCATCATTGGTGTCTGCCTGGATTTCAGTTGCAACTCTAACCCTCTTGGGTCATTTTATTGCCTCTGAACCTTCAACCATTCCACCCATACCAAACTGCCGTTTTTTCCATTGACGTTCTTGGTTCATAGATTGTCCTTGTGAGAATGGATGTTCTCCATCTTCTGCTTCGAAGTCAAAAACAAAACAAACAAATGGGATTGTTTTTACAATCAATAATCATAAAATTCAGTGGACTATCAGTTAAAATAATATGCTCAACATGGCAGCAAGATCTTATGTAGACTTTTATTCACCAAACTGATACATGGAAAAGTGGCTGTACATGAATTGGCAAGACAAAGATTAAATTAAGAGAAAGAAAGGAACTATACACAGTTTAGAGAGCTTCCAAGGATTTGGGGCCATTGGCTGGAACGTAATTGAAAATGAATACACTAATAATTAACAGAAGGATTTTACACAAAAAGTCTGGATAAAAAACTGGAACTTGAAGAACTACAATTAGATGATACAACAGAGGGCAAGCTTTTGATTTGGCTTCTTATGCTATAGAACATGGTTATATGTAATTAGTTATTACCACTTTCACCGTCAGATGCATCTTCAAGCCTTGCAATTGCATCGACCAAAGCTTGTTCTTGCTCCTGCACTCAAAAGAAGCCATCAGAACTGTGACAAGGAAAGAAAACAGAAGAAAAATATAGTTATACGTTTGGTTCGTACTTTCAGCACTTTCTTTGCATTCTCAACCTCCATTGGGTCAGGATGATTAGCTCCAAAAACTTTTTCAACCTGTTCAGATCCATCACAAATGGGAAAAATGTCATTTTATTTACACATATACTTATGCTTTTCGAATAGTCTTTCAGCTGCCATCTTACCTCCTTAATTAGAGTATCTGTGTGAAGTATTTCAATATCACCCAAAGCCTTCTTTCCTACACCATTCTGTGATAAAGGAAAGTCTTTCTTGGGCTGACCCTTCATGGTCCCTCTACCTCTTCCTGCACCAGGAACAGCACCACCACGTGCCACAGATTTTTTAATCCCACGGCCTGGTCCTGGTCGACCACCTTTACGAGCAATTCCAGGTTCGTCACTTTCCCATTTAATATCTTCTGGAGATATCTACCATTAGAAGATGATAAAGATCATTGTGATGTAGACTTCTTGTAATAAGGAAATGAAATGTTTTGGAGATGCGTATTATGATCACAAAAGAAGAGGGGAGAATGAAACTTCATTAAGGAAGCTAATGAGCAAGATCTTTAACAATTATTACTGCTGTCCCTTTGAAAAGCAGAAACAAATTACATCCCCAATAATGAGCTAAGAACCCATCTTGAATGCAGTAAAAGAAGTCTTGGGATGTAGTAAAAGAAGACAACTACCCGTGAGTAAGGATGGAAAAAACTGTGCCTAACATTAAAAATAAATAAATTCAACTCTTCCTTACAGGAGAAAAAAAAAAAAAAAAAGGCTCTAGAGTGTAATGCATAATGATGGTTCAAACTTAAAAGTTCCAATGACACGTATAAGCTCAGAATAGAGTGTTGAGCCAAAAAACAAAGGAGTTAAAACATGCATGTTAGCCAGCCACATTGAATATTGTACGACGATTGAAAATTGCTTTATCCTTCAGTTACTAAAATGTCCTTCCTTCCCAAGTGACACAAGACCCAGAGCATGCCTCACATCAGCATCGGACAAATGGCATAAAATAAATGAGCTAAAAATCTCCAAAAACACAGGACAGCTTATATGTTTTAAAAGCCGCACATTAATAATTAAAAAGTTCCAAGTGAATGGTATAAATTTTGTCAGCACCCAGGAACATGGCAACAATTTTACCTCTTTGAGATTCACCCATTCCCAAGTTTCATTTGCTGTATTAATATCATAAACCAACGCATGTCGCCCCTATGAATGTTTGAAAAATGTTAGATTAACATATTCATTAAATACAGGAACACTGCACAATTTACAATCAGAAATACCTCAACAGGCTTGTAGTCAGTTATAACAGCTTCATAAAAGTGATTGTCTTCAGGCCACCTTGTCCAAACTTTCCTTCCAATTAGGTGATCATAAGTTCCTGCCTCAGCAGGTTCATTTGCTCCGAAGGCACCTGTAGAACCTCTATTAGGAACTTGAGCCCTTCCAGTAGGACCTGTAGAAAACTGCATCGATTTTGTTGGAAATGCAGCAGAAAATATCCTTTGTTAACCCAACAGATCTAACGGAAGCTAAGAGGCATGTCAATTGAACCTTTAATTCATACTTTAATGAAAACTAGAACAGAAATATCAATTTATTATATTCTTTAAGAAATATTGGGACATACTGATTTCGGTTTCTTGCTCCTAGGTCCTGGAGGAGGACCTGATCTCAGAGCAGATGAAGATGGTTGCATGGATGGATGCAATGCAGGAGATGGTGCACCCATTGACAATGAAGCTACAGACTGAGAAGTTTTTGTTTTCTTTCGTGATCCTGAAATGGTGGGACTTGGTGCAGGTTCATGAACCGGCTGAGGAATGCTGGGCATACCAGGTTGGAGGCCACTAGCCTTTCTCCATTCCCTACCAGCAAGATTGATTTACACTTCATGTTAAAAGGCAGAACTGATCAGAAGTCATTATCTATCTGACAAAAGTGGCTTAGATAGCAGGTAATGATATAAACAGACCTTATCCTCCGGATGATGTCGTCAGCATTAACCCTGGATAAAAGCTCCCTGTGTTCCTCATCTGATACTCTTAATTCCTTTCTAAGTTCAGTAATTAAACTTTCCTTCTCCTGGATATATATAACATGAAATGATTTCAAACAAATTTAATTTTATTCATATGAGACAGATTTAAGTGAATATAAAAAAACTGTAAATAGTTACCCAAGTAATGGCATCAGATTGAGCTTTAAACGCCCGCAGGATTGAACTGTAGGCTTCTTGCTCAATGTGGTGGATCTGAGTTTCCATGTCATTATGCATTCTAGGCAAAAGCGGAGGACCTACAACTGCAGATCTTCCATTCCCAGAAGGGCGGCCTCCTCTTTGAAATCTATTTTGATGTGATGGAGGAAGGTCATCATCAGTTCCTGCAATTGTTCCATAAAGAATCCATTATTTCAGTGAGTTACTAGTATGTGGCCATCAGACGAATAATATGTTTCAGAGTCGGCAATTAAATTCTTTTGCCGACACGCCTAAAATAGTTAATTTATATCGTTCAACTCCAAAGCATAATTAATCTCATGCACCCAAAGCAATCTCACCACAGTAAATTTCACACAAGTCAATCAATTTTAATGCAGGTTACTGCTACAGGCCTGTTTCCAAAACAACAACACACCAGTTAAATTGAGAACGAAGGCTTCATAATTGCTTCATATAGTGGATTGAACACTACAGATACTTTAGAACGATTTCGCCTCACAAAAAGAATTACATAAAAATTCAAACCTAAAACTTGCAACTAACATCAGTCACTTGAAAAGTTAAACCAACTTTCCAGTCAACAAAGAAGCTTGAAAGTCTACTTCAACTAACCAATACTATTTAGGAAACCAAAAACTCCCTCAAATGCGTCGTGAATTTCTGAACATCCGATTTGGACTATAAGTTCACACATTTCATTTTGAATTTCAATCAAGACACTAAAGCAGAGACTCCTGATTCCTTCTCTTCACTTCAACTACAACACAATCAAACCTAACAACAAAACTACGCATCCATTAATGCAAACCTTTGAAACCCTAAAAACGACAAAAATCATGAAAAAAGACTATCTTTTTAACTTAAACTAACCACTGCTATCAGACAGCTCATAATCCATTGCTCTTCAAACCAAAATCTTCACTTAAAACCCAACTCAGAAATCACAAAAAACTGATTAATTTCTCTCATGATACGAGCTACACGAAACTGAAACCAATTCAATAAACCCATCAATATACAATTTTCCTTTCACATAATTTCAATGCTAATCAATTCCTACTAAAAAAAAAAAAATCAAAGCTTGCTCATTTCTACTTCAAGCACAAACTTACATAACCCTAATTTACAACATCAAGCTCCTGAAAACCCTAAGAAACCAAAATAAACATCAACAACAACAACAAAAATAAAAACTTTCCACAGAACTCACCGCTACTGTCGAAAATTTCGAAGTCCATCGCAGTTTCTTCAACAAATCCTGCACAAAGAACACTTCGAATCAGCTGAAAACCCACCAGAATCCAACAAATTCCTCCAAAACACGAGATTAAACCACCTTCAACGGTCGAAAACCGATAATTAAGCTGCGAAATTTTCACATTCCCGCTCGAATCGATCAGAGGAAGTGAAATTGGTGTCAAACATACAGCAATCCTAATTAGGGTTTTTCTTGGGTTTCAATTCCGAGGGGCAATTTGGGAATAAAACTAGGAATTTGAAGTGTGACCTTTTTTGATTGATTGGGGAAACGAAAGTGTCGAAGAAAGAGAAACCAAGGCGGACGTGAAAGTAAGTTTTGTTTTTATTTTTTGTAGTTAATAATTGAGTTTCAGTTCCAACACCGGCATTGCATGATTGTTTTCCAAACGTGTTTTTGTACGCCAAATGACACCTCTCTTTTTTGTTTTTTTCCCAATTCGGCCATAAATGATTTACGGTCTTTCAGAATTTATCAAAACCGTATTTTATGTATGAAATGATACATCTTGTTCATGTTAATGCAAAGTTATTTTACTGATGCATTGTCTCTCTTTTTGAAATCCTGACGCCAGAGTTTGTCGAAAATGGTTGAAAGCGTGTTTGTCTATGTGATATAACAATCTTACTTCATGTTAAAAATGATGTTGTTTAATTGTTTCATTGTCTTTTTTTGAAATTTGGCACTGAATGAGTTGGGGTTTACTTGAATATACTAAAAATGTGTTTTGATATGTGAAAAGACACATCTAGTGTGTTTACTCAATGAATTAAAAAGTAAGAATGCAGAATGAGAATTATTGCTGGTGTTTATTTGCTTTAAAATCAATTTATAATGAAAATAAAGTCATGGATCCCACATAAATTAGGAGAATCTCATTCCTTTCATCACATCATTTGGGAATCTCAATTTCATTTCCTTTTATAAGTTAAAAATTCTTTTATAAAAACTTATTAAAAAGTGATTATAAAGTACATAATTTTTTATAACTTGTAATTAATTCATCATGATTCCAAAGCAAAGTACACATCTTAAAAAGAATATTACTGATTTCGATTTTGATTATTGTAATTAAAGTAAACAATTTATTATAATTTCAATACATCATTTCAATTCCAAACCATTTTGATGATAGATTATTCCGATTTCAAAATATTCCGATTATGTGCAAATAAATGTACCCATCTTGTTCATGTTAATGCAATGTTGTTTAATCATATCATTGTCTTTTGTAAAATAAAATCAAACGCCAAACGAGTTAGGACTCTACTAGACATTGTTGAAATCAAATATTAAATGCACGCTACTTTCATTTCCATAATTCGAGAAATATCTATTATTCCAAAATAAGAGAAAATTCTTCTCATATATATAAGGTAGATGTGTATGGTGAAATTTGAATTCATGACTACAAATATAGATAAAAAAAGTATGTCACTTGAGTTGAGAGAAGAAATTCATCATACCATATGTTGATTGTATGAAAAAATTCAAACAATTAATGAGAGTTTTGATTGAGGTTTTAAAAATTTGAATGAATTAATTGACCATCGATAAGAACTTTCAAAATTTTGATCATGGCTTAACTTATGTGTACTTGAAAATGGTATCATACAAGTCCTAAAATTTGATTGTTAAGTGTTGGACTCATAAGGCTTCACATCAACACTAAAGTAATGCCCACAAATCTAGTCTTGAGAATAAGTGAAAATGGTACAATATGACACATTTTAAATCAAATTTTGTAACTCTATCACTACATTAATAGTTTAATATAGTTTTCTATTGATTGAATTTTTGTCATGTGTTACGACTTTTGTAAGAGAAATGTGATCGAAATACAATATTATGAATTTCATTTGTTGAAATGTTATGAATTTATTATGTTGAAATTTTATAAAATTATTTTGTAAAGTATACTGTTAATTATATATATTTTAAATTTTGAATCCAATTGCTAAAATGAGACAATAAAAAAAAGAAAAGAAAAGAAGGAAAAACAGGGAATTTCCCCATCCTCAAATACTCGATCCCTATTTTTGCCAAATGAGGATTTGAATGGAGATAGAGAAAGAGAGGGGGAATGCGAGAACCCACCCCCACTCCAATTTCCCCTATCGACAACACTAATTCCTCTAACTAAAATTATAGCTATAATTTTAGTGTGTGTGTGTGTGTATTTAGAATATGATTTTAGTAAACTTTTTATCGGGATAATTCTAATATTCCCTATTATTTGATATAATCATTAATTATCATTCTATAGTTTGAAGAAATCCTGTTTTACCCATTTTATTAACTCTGTTAATGAAGAATAAAATCTGACAATCATAGTGCGTGAAATGACCAAATTTCCCCGAATTATAAAAAATCTAAAAATAATAAAAATAATTTAGCAAACAAATGTAGAGATTAATTTTAAAATGGTTAAAAAAAATACTTAAAATGGAAACAATTGGAGCACACATTTCTGAGTTGGTTTCCGAAGATTGAAAATTATTTCAACTATCATCAATACCTAAACCAAGCCCAAACCAAACCTAGTTTATCTCTTTTACCCAGTTCATCATTTTCAACCATTATCTCACACGAAACCAAAACCTCAAACGCCAACAACCTCTCCTTTTTCTTCCACTATAAACCACCATCAATAGATCATCAACATCATTAATATCAATATATATATATATATATATTATACAAAATAAAGAAAATGGAAAAAAATATATATCTTTATTTTTATCTTCAACTATATGAAATTTCTGGGATTCAAAACTCAGAGAACCAAATCTAAGTTTAAACAAAGATGAACGATGTTTGTTTAGATGAAGTTTGACGAACACCCAGGACGAAGCCGAATGCAGGTGAACCTAAACGAAGCTGAACCCAAGTCAACTAAATGAACCCACAAAAGAGAGATAAAACATGGGTTTGTTTCGGTTTTTTATAGAGAGAAAAGAGACAAGAGAGAGAAAGAGGTATTTTGAGAGAGATGGAAAAGAGAGAGAAGGATAGAGGTGGTGACGATGATGATGGGTCTGGTTTTTTAGAGAGAGAAAAGAGAAAGTTTGGTAGTTGATGAGTGAATGAGGGTGGATGATGGATGGGTGGTTAGAAAAAAGTTGGTTTTTAGTTTTTTGGTATATATATATATTTAATTTGTTTGGTTTTCTAAAAATGATCTTTACCATCCATCATGTGGATCTCACAATATTTTTTTTAAATTATATATATTTCTTTATTTTTAATTGAAATTAAAAGTATTTTATTAAATTTTAATTTTCATCTCCACCATTCATGTTGGAATGGACGGTCGAGATTTAATTTTTATCAAAATTTTTTAAGATCTTAATTTTTTTATTAAATTAATTTTTTATATTTTATTTTACTTGACAATTTTATTCTTTTATATTGACAGTTAAACATTGATATTTAACATTTAAGTTAACCGTAGGGAGGTTTTTTTTATTATTTTCATAAACTATAAAAGGGTTTTTTTTAATCCATTTTATAAATCAAGAAGGGGGATACTAGATATTTCTTTAACTAATGGTGTTATTAGCTATTTAATCAAATTGTAGGGGAGAAAAGAAAACAACTATATCCTAATAATTAGGATTATTATTATTTTTGAAAAGTAATTTTAGTACACTTAAAAACAACTATATTGTAATAATTAAAAAAAGAAAAGGGATAATCCCAATTTTCCCCTTCTTGTTTGATCTAATAACTAATTTTCCCCCTCTAGTTTGAACAAATCCCATTTTTCCTCTTCTGTTAAGTCTGTTAGTGAACAGTAAATTCTCACTGTTATAGTGAGCGAAATGACGAAATTACCCCTCAAGTATAGAAAAGCTAAAAAAAATTAACAAAACAAAATAAAAAAAAATTAAATAAATAAAAATTAACAAAAAATAAATAAATTTTAAAAAATAAATAAAACCCAAAAAATACTTTCAAACATTTATCCACTGATCTTTTACACATAATCATCATCCTTAACAACAAAATGATGAACCAAAGATGAAACCATCATTATCAATCTTTAGATATGAAACCATATTTTCACATCAACTAAACACCAACAAATGTATTAATTCGAAATCTTATTAAAACCTATTTTTTTTTAAAAAAAAATATCATTGAAAACAAAATAAACACAAAAACAATGAAAAGAAATCGAATCCAGATATTCATTAGGTTCGAAATCGAATCCATATGAACATCTGAATTTGAAAGAAATCGAACCCAAATGCGAACCCGCATCTGGGTTCGATAACGAACACGAACACAAATGCTACATCTGTGTTCGTTATCGAACCCAGATGCGAGGAGGTTTGCATCTGGATTCGATCGAACCCAGATGCGAACCTCGCATCTGGGTTCGATTTAGAACCCAAATGTTCGCATCTAGAATTGATTCCAGATGCGAACATCTGGGTTCGATCGAACCCAGATGCAAACATCTGGGTTCCAATTCGAACCCAGATGCAAACATATGGGTTCGAATTCGAACCCATATGGCGTTTGTGAAGAAGAGGAGAAGAAGAGAAAAAGAAGAAAAAGAAGAAGAAGAAATGAGAACGGAAGAAGATCAGAGACGTGAGAGGAGAGAGAGAAGTGTTTGGAAGAAATGATTTTTTAATTTATTTTTATTTTTTTAATTATGTGATGGAGATTATTTAAAAAATATATATTTTAATTATTAATTTAAAAAAATAATTTTTTACAGCACACGTGGTATTCATCTATTTGTTCAAATTTTTTAAAATTATTTTATAATGAATTGATAGTTTTGTCCTTTCCAATTAACGGTTAAACATTGGTTTTTAACGTTTTAGTTGACGGTAGGGGATTTTTTGGATATTTTTATAAATAATAAGGGTTTTTTAGATATTTATATTAATTATAAGGGTTTTTAACGATTTTATAAATCGAGGGGTTTTTTAACTATTATATCAAACTATAGGGAAAAATTAAAATTATCCCAAAAAAAAAGAAAATCTAAGACGCTTACCACCGCCACAACATCTGAACCAGATTATCGTAGGTGTAGTTGTAGACCATGAGCATGAGGCACGGAATGACATCATCACATCGAAATGACATTTCACACATTTCGGTCGTTCATGCGTTTTGCGTTCGTTACTAATTAGACCGACATTTGCCTGTCAAAACACTAAAATCACAAAAAAAAAAAAAAAAAAAAAAAAAAAAAAAAAAAATAATTCGGTGGAGGAAGTGCCCGAACCCGAACAACGCAACTAAAAAGAGACACAACAAAACCGCGTCAAGGCGATGCTCTTTTCTCATTTCTCCCCGAAGCCTCCGCTCTCTCGCTCCACTTCCTCACTCGCTTGTCTCCGCCGCCTCTATTTCCCATTCTGCCCTTCCTCTCTCTTCAAATCCCCATCCTGCCCTCCTCCTCCTCGTCCTCCCTCTCTTTCATGCCACGTCACCAGCAGTAGTAGTGGTACTAGTGGTGCCGCCGGTGTTCACATGGCGACGACTACAACGTCCGCCTCCGTCGAGTCCGTCACGCGTGATTTGAAGAATCAGAGCCTCGACGGTCCTGATGTCAAAAAGTCGGCTATTGAAGATCTGAATTGGGACCACTCCTTTGTCAGAGACTTGCCGGCTGATCCCAGGACCGATTCCATTCCACGCGAGGTTAGTTCCCCTTTTGAATTGGAAAGTTCGTTTCTTTTTTTTTTTTTTTGTTTTTGTTTTGTTAGGGTTTTGATTGATTTTGTTATATGTGTATGCAGGTGTTGCATGCGTGTTATACAAAAGTTTCTCCGTCTGCTGACGTGGACAACCCGCTGCTTGTTGCCTGGTCGGACTCAGTTGCGCAGTTGCTTGATTTGGATCCCAAAGAGTGAGTGTTCTCTTCTCCAGGGTCATTTCGGTTATTTCGACATTGTCTACTTGATCTTTGTTAGCTTACCTTGTAGTTCCATATTGTTGGCACTCTTATATGGTTTTAGTGTTGGTTCTTGCTAGTTTGAGCTTTCAATTGGCTGCAAAATACGTTTATGTGGTGCATGAATTCTATAAATGTATGATGAATGGAGACTGATGAAGCAAAAGCGTAAACTTTTGAGTCTGTGACAAAATTTGCTTTGAAGGAATGGTTTTATTAATGATAATTGAAAGCTTACGATTGATTCTTGGATTTTTGTGTACATAGAGAAAAACTATCCTTTTTCCATTGGGATTAGGGAATGCTAAAACAATCACGATAAGGGAATATCAAATTTTATGAAAAAGGACGAATTTGAGTTATGGCCGAAATGTAAAAGACGTTTCAAAAAGAATTCAACAAAACAAATGGTACTGAAAACAAAAATTCCTGCTAGAAGTTATTAAGATTCAAAATATTGCCAAGAATGGAAAATAGAAACTAAATTGTGAAAATGGAGCTTGAAATGGTCGAATTTGAGTCTTTTTGAGGGCCTGTCACAAAGAACTGTGGGCCCATGTGAGTTTTGTCCGTCTCGTTCAGTCGGTGGAAATGACATATTAGGGGCTCATAGCCGATATCGCATACCTACAGAAGTGTTTTATAGTAGAGACAACCGTTACTCACTTTTAGGATGCCTTTGAAACAGTCATGTTAGAACATATGGAGAACTTTTATACTTTGAAGCTTCTGAAATTGTTGTTATATAGACTATTTGCTTGATGTTGCTTACTGAATCATCATAAGTTAACCTTTTTCTACTCTCCCATTCCACAGATTTCTTGATGTTGCTTACTGAATCATCATAAGTTAACCTTTTTCTACTCTCCCATTCCACAGATTTCTTGCTTTATCATTTTGTTCTTTTTATCTTTTAGTGTGTGGTGCTTATTATTTCTAGGACTGATGTCTGAACTGTTTATATGTGTTTCAGATTTGAAAGACCTGACTTTCCTCTTTTGTTTTCGGGGGCTTCTCCTTTGCCAGGATCGTAAGTGTTGTTATTTTTGTTGGTTTCATCACTATCTTCTCTTTTGCAAGACTCTCTCCTATATTATTGGTCATTTCTTTTGGTCTTGTCTGCTACAGAGTGCCATATGCTCAGTGCTATGGGGGACATCAATTTGGTATGTGGGCTGGTCAGCTTGGTGATGGTCGGGCAGTAACTCTTGGGGAGATTTTGAATTCAAAGTCTGAAAGGTGGGAGTTGCAGCTTAAAGGTTCTGGGAAAACTCCATATAGCCGCTTTGCAGATGGCCTTGCAGTGCTCCGAAGTAGCATCAGGGAATTCCTCTGCAGTGAAGCAATGCACTTTCTGGGAATCCCTACAACACGTGCACTTTGTCTTGTGACGACAGGAAAATATGTTACTCGAGACATGTTTTATGAGTATGTTCAACAAATTAACTGGATTTGATTATGATCAACATGGAATTGTCTGGTTGCAATCAACATGTTATTATGTGGTTGCTTTCATTATTTTTTCACTGTTTATTTGTGCAGTTCCTTGAATTCAGTTGACCAAAATTTTTATTAAGATTTATAAGGTAGTGAATGCAATTACTAGGAATGATAGATTCCGAGGTTATCAGTATATAAATTTTATGTTAAATGTTATCGGAACAATTGAAAAAGTTCGTGATTTTAGCATTTGCAAACAAGGATTTTGACCTTATGATTACCTTTAAATGGGTTGATTTAAGGCTGTACTAAAGTTTGCCTGGAAACAAATGAAAACTCCAGATTCTGGCCATGAAAATAATGTTTGATTGATGACTATGGAGGATAGTTTGATAATATACTGGAATGCTGATAGCGTTCTCTATGTTTTTCTTGCAGTGGCAATCCGAAGGAAGAACCTGGTGCAATTGTTTGCAGAGTTGCTCAATCTTTTCTGCGTTTTGGTTCATATCAAATACATGCTTCTAGAGGAAAAGAGGACCTTGGCATAGTCCGTACTTTGGCTGACTATGCTATTAGACATCATTTCCCTCATATTGAGAACATGAGCAAAAGTGATAGCTTATCTTTTAGCACAGGCAATGAAGATAATTCAGTTGTTGACCTGACTTCAAACAAATATGCAGGTATACCTTAATTTGTGGAATAGTGTGCAAGATGAATATATGGTAAAAATCCAGTTTTTCTCTTAAACGGATGAAACCTTCTACCAAACAGTAGAGTCGGTTTGATTTTGCATTCTGAAATTTGTATTCTTTTAATTTATCACTGTCCTCCATTTTTTTGGACTTCCCTGTCCCAACACTTTTAAAGTGCAAGATCTGTTTATATGGCTGTGTATTAGTTCTAGCTAGATGAGATTGAGATACTTGTTTGTGATATTAAAAATTGGTAGTGTGCTAAATGCCGTCTCATTTTTTTGGGTAACCTACATGCCTTATTTAGGCTCTGATGTTGTAGTTATATGGTTAATGCCTGGGAGTTGATTGAGATGGACTATTTTCCACAATGATTTTTTTATTGGTGCTGGGTTCAATATGGGGAGACAAACTTAATTTCTTGCTTTACACACACACACACACACACATACGTGGATTAAACTACTTTGCACTGAAATGGAGACCTCATATTTGGATGGAGATAGTCGTCATCCATCCATCTTCTTTTTGGCTGTGAAACCGTTCCGTTTTGTGTTAATTGGAGAATTGGATTCAATTGTTGATGATCTCAACTTTCTGTGTTTGCATTGTGCTTGCCATTGACTGTAGCTTATGGTTATAAAACTAATATAGTGTGCTTTTCGTTTTATTCATTACTCTCTTTTTGTTGTTAACTCTTTCTGTTCTCATGTAGCTCTCAGGTTTCTGTTTCTCCACTTTTGAATAACTTCCAAGTGTATTCTTTGATGAATTCTGCGTATGGTGTTGGAACAATTTTAACTCCTTTTTCTTCCTTTTCTTTTATCTCTGGGTTATTAGCATGGACAGTGGAGATTGCCGAGCGTACAGCCTCCTTGGTTGCAGGCTGGCAGGGTGTTGGTTTTACTCATGGCGTGCTGAATACTGATAACATGAGCATTTTGGGTCTCACTATTGATTATGGTCCATTTGGGTTTTTGGATGCTTTTGATCCGCATTTCACCCCAAATACTACAGATCTTCCGGGGCGAAGATACTGTTTTTCTAATCAGCCTGATATTGGGTTATGGAATATTGCTCAATTTGCCTCAACTTTATCAGCTGCACAGTTGATTGATGATAAAGAGGCAAATTATGCCATGGAAAGGTATGTTCAAGTAGATTATTTATCCTTGTAGAAGTTACTAGTGGCCATGATTGGCAGTTGATGAAATGTATACCTTTCTCGACTTGTTACAGATATGGAACAAAATTTATGGATGAGTATCAAGCTGTTATGACGAAGAAACTTGGCCTCCCAAAATACAATAAACAGCTGATCAGTAAACTTCTGAGTAATATGGCCGTCGATAAAGTTGATTATACAAACTTCTTTCGAACGCTTTCCAACATCAAAGCTGATCCAAACATTCCAGAGGATGAGTTGTTGGTTCCGCTAAAGTCTGTTTTGTTAGACATTGGCAAGGAGCGGAAGGAAGCATGGATAAACTGGGTGCAATCCTACATACATGAGGTAGAATATTGGTTTTGGCTACTTAAATATGTTGTTTTCTTAGGATATCTATATATATATTTTTGGACCAATTGGAAATCATTTGTTTTATGAATAATATTTGCCAGGTGAAGTTGAACTCTTTTGATTGGTTCTTTTAATTTTTAATTTAATAATTATTTTTTTTCCTCCCGTTTGAATGTTGTAGCCTTTTTTTATTTTAAAGAGATCTTTGTTACCTCTTCAATTCCTTGTCAACTATCACTTCTTGACGATCATATTGTTTAGCAATTATTTTATCAATTAATGACGTATCTGAGTGATGAGTTATCATAAAACTACATCGTTAGATATAGTACTCCTTCCAGAATGTCATTTCCTGTGTTATGTATATGAATGAGAAGTGTAGTCTCACCTGTTTACTTTTTTTGGTTTGGCAGCTGTCCTCCAGTGGCATCTCAGATGAGGAAAGGAAAGCATCAATGAATTCTGTCAACCCCAAATATGTTCTCAGAAACTATTTATGCCAGAGTGCAATTGATGCAGCAGAACAAGGTGATTTTGGCGAGGTTAGAAGGCTGCTTAAACTCATTGAACGACCTTATGATGAGCAACCAGGAATGGAGAAATATGCTCGGTTGCCTCCAGCATGGGCGTATCGGCCAGGTGTTTGCATGCTATCTTGTTCCTCATGAGCTATTCTCTTGCTTCATTATGTTATACACATATCGAAAAGGAGACTGTATCTTCTTGTATATAATAGTCTAAATTGAGTTTAATTATTATTATTATTATTTTTAATCTTTTTGCATTGCAATAAAAATTTAGAATTTCATTTCTTAGTTTCTTCATGAGATTTTAATAGCTATGCAGTTGGAAGCCTTCTTATATATTAAAATTTTGAATTATGTTGTTGTTACTGGCTTGGCATGGATTTGGATGCTTTTTGTTTACAATCAACAGAAAAATTTTGTATTGATTAATGTTATTGTAAATTGAAGTCAGAATGCTGATATGTTGAATTTCTGGTTGCGATAGATAGGTGAGAAGGATGATGGAAATCATTACTTTATTATTATTTCCTGGTCCTATTTTTACTTCCAAGTTTTTACACATTTTAGATGGTTCAGATTTAATAGTTTATGTTTTTCTCTTCTGTTCCTTCATTTAGTACTTATCTCTTCTTTTCCTTATTTATTTCCTTTTTCTTTTAAATTTTATTATTTTATTCAATTACCCATCATTATTTTTTTTTCTATTTTAATTCATCAATTATATTTAGTTAGTTTTTCTATTTTTTGGAATACCACATTATTTAATCACCAAAATTTGAGCACCAATTTAGACAAAATAGTCTTATTCTTGAAAGAATTTGTGTTTTGGACTCGAAGAATTTATGTTTGGATTTGAAAAAGTAGATTTGTCTGAAAACTCATTGAGATCTCCGTACGGGGGGGATTGGATCATCGGAGTCATGCAACTTGAGGAAATAAGTTGATTTTTTATTAATTTCTTAGATTAATTTTTTTTTAAAGTAAAAATAATGAGAATGCTTGACTATTTTAATTTGATCATTCATAACAAAGGATATTTTAGTCTTTTTGTACCTTTGATTTTTGATAGTTAGGACTTAGTGATTTCAAAAATTCACAAAATATCAATATTAAACCTTTTGTTAGGAATTCTATTTTGTGAATATCTTCATGTAAAAGCTGTACTCAAACCTTGTTTGTTGTATGGATTTAGATGGATTCAGATAGTTTCCAGTTCAAACCCATGGTTGGTGAGAAATGGGATCGGAAAAACTATTCTCATCTTTATTGTTTTTATCATGGGATAAAAAGTCCACAAATGGACCACAAACCCTCACACTCTCTCTCCCCTCTCCATCATTTCCATCTCTTCTTGAACGCACTGTTGCTTCTTCTCTTCTCCTCCTCTCCACCACCAACCCTCACTCTCTCTCTCTCTCCCCTCTACTGTAAATCTCTGCTTTCGACAAACACTTGCAAAACCATTGACCAAACCTCAAACCCACAATTAGAACTCCATCAAGTTCGATTTTTTTTTATCACAACAAAGTGAGATCTCATTTGTTATCACTTGTTATTTGCTCATATTCCAACACCACGAGTCCTGATTCTTCTGATGATAGATTATTGCTATAACTCTTAAAAATCTCAATTTTGATTCACTTAAAGTTGTCCATTTTAGATTGACTCCCTTTAATGTCATCAAGTGGTTTGGTCTGTTATCTATTGCAATTGTTGCAACAAAATGAATATTGAAGGTGGTTTTCAACCTACTTTTTTTGGATGTATTTTACCTAGACTTGGTTGTTTCAACAAAATGATCTCGGGTTTGTTTATTTTTAAAAATAATTTAATTATTTAAAATTGATTTTGTCCGATCTCATACTATATCAAACAAATCACAACATTAATTTATCAACTCTGATACTACATCAAACACATCATAATATTAATTTATTCAATTCAATCCCATAAAAATAATTCAATTTAATCCCACATGTCAAATGGGATCAAAATGTCATACTCTTAGCAACGTTTTTAAAGAAGTTCTATAATTTTAAAATGTATTTTTATATCAATACATTTGTAATATATAATTAGGATTATTATATTCCCTAAAACATATTCAATTTTTCACATGATTTTAAAATGCTTCTCATAGTTCTTATGTGTAGTCACAGTAGGTCAGTCATAAATTATTGATGTTGTTTTCACAATAACTTTACTATTTATAATTCAGAATCAGTTATATCATCTACAGATATAAGAAAAACAGATATTGTATTGTAATTCCAATTTTCTATCTCTACAAACATAGAGACACTGGTTAAAATTATATGTTAGACTTTGATAATTTATTTTGAAGAGTAATCCATATCCCATACTCAGCCGCAAGTAATTTCACCTCCATATCATATAGGAGAGCTTGATCTTCGCAACTGCAATAATAGTCCAAGTTGTGACCCGGATTTGACACGGCTGCCACTATATCTTCTTTATCAGGTTCCGGGCAATGCTGGTGTTCCAATAATTGTCTCTCCTTTCTTTAACGTGTCACGTGTGCAATGTAAAAGTTGACATGTGTAATAATATTGTTTTACTTTCTTACTGATAAATTAAAATTTGAAAATCTATAGGCTATGTTTCAAGAGTCCGCAAAGGGAAGCTTTAATGTAAAAAAGATATAGGGTGTGTTTACTTCATGGATTGGGGAATGAGAATCATGAATGAGATTGATTGATGATGTTTACTTGCTTAAAATTCATTCCGTAATGGAAATGAATGAGTGGGCCCCACACCAATTTGGGGTTGAGGAATGGGAATCTCATTCCCCCTAATCCACTTGGGAATCTCATTCCCATTCCCTTTGTCAAGCTAAAATGTCTCTTATACCTTTCTTTAAAAAATGTGCTATAAGTTTATTCCCTTTGTTTTATATTTATAAATATAAATATTTACATATGCTATAAGTTTTCATAAAAAAATGTGTTAGTGCAAAATGTTATATTTTGAAGAATATTACAATAATATGGTTAAGAAAGTTTAGGTAATATTTTATATATAATTAAAAAAAATGATTTGATATACTATATAAATACATAATATCTTCTTCTAAAAATAAAATAATAAATACACAAAATGCTTACAATGATATTGTCAAATTGTTAAGAATTTTTTTTTTTTTTTTTTTTTTAGCTTATTGATGAATTACAAGATAAAAAGATAACACTAACATTTTAAACAAAATTTTGTACATTGTAATTAATCCATAATTTTAATTAAAGGTATTTTTGTAACTTATAATTAATCCATTCCGATTCCAAAGTAAAGTAAACAACTTAATGAGAATACTGATGATTCCGATTCCGATTGTTACAGTTAAAGTAAACAACTTATTCTGATTCCGATACTTCATTCCGATTTCAAGTCATTCGATTTCAGATCATTCTGATTCTTATTTCGATTCCTCCAAATGAAGTAAACGCACCAACAGTCTTTCTTTTTGTAGGAGAAGAAAATTTCCAATTCAATTTGTCAAATTACCAAGCTGATAACTCAAGTATCAAGTATTGATCGACTTACCAAGTTGATTACTCAAGTCATAATCAACTTGTCAAATTGTCAGCAATTTGTAATTAGCATGTATTATTCATTGTTTACCTCTAAATAGACATTTAACTTATGTAAAAGTTTGCAACAATATATATGTATATATATATATGTATGTATGTATAGAAGATATGTAAACTTGATATTAGACTTTGTTTAATATATATAAGATGTGATCGTTGATGTAATAAGGACTAAATATTTTATTCAGAGTCATTGTCATGCAATCATTCTTGTAATGATGGCTCAAATTTTCATTCAAAATTAACCTTTTAAATTTATTAAGAGTCAATATATATTCAACCTACGTTGCATATATTATTTAATAATCTCTTTAAGGGATATTATCATTTATTTAATTACTGCTCCATTTACATGATTTGATGATAATGACTACTCCGTGCTATACGATACAATAAAAAATATTAAAAAAATGTAACAATAAAAAATATTTTAATTTTTATGCCTTTAACAAATGATTTTTAGATGAATGAGTCTTTTTATTTTTATTTTTTATTTTTTATTTTTTATTTAAGATTGAGTAATGATACTAAAAATTAAAGGTTGAATGGTGACTAAAACCTAAAATATGAATGATATGTTTATTTTATTTTTTTTGTCTCTAAATGTATATAATAATTTTGTTTATTTTTTAAAGTTAAAGTTGTCTGAAAATTATTAATTTAACATTTATATATTTTAACTATTAATTGTTATGTAACTTCATTTAATATAATATAAACAATTATAATAAATTATTTAGCAAATACTAAAATATTTATATATATTAATAATAATTTTATTCATAATTAAAATATAATTAATCATTATAATAACGTATTTTTTTTTGAAAATTATACATACATAATAAATTATTATAGTAAAGTAAATTAAATTTATATATTTAGATAAAAATAAATAAAATAGTTTTAAGTTGAATTATTTGTTGTATATTTATATAAAAATAACATTAAGAGGAATATCATTAAAAAAAAACTGTATAATGTAAAATTAGTACAAATTTGGAAATATATTATTTTGAAAAGGATAAATTTAGAATAATATATTTAAAAAATTATTAAGTGATTTGATATTGTAAGTTAGAAATTATAGTTTTTTTTTTTTCAGTGATTTTTAAATAGTTTTAAGTGGTTTGATTACTTAAAAAATAAACAAAAATCACTTAATAGGTATGATTCAAATTCATTAAGTGAAAAATAATAAAAACAAACTATCCCTAAAACTAATTGCAAGACGCATAGTTAAAACACTAATGAAAAGCCAAGTTGTTTAACATAATTTTGCTTAACCGCACAAATTACTATAGATATCATTAAATTATAGGAGGTGTAATTATAGCACTAATTTTGCTTAACGGCATAAATTGCGATAGATGTCATTAGATTATAGAATGTAATTATAACATAAATATAACACAAATAGCATAAATGTCATTAAATTTCTAATCACACTTTGTATAAAGAGAGAGAGAGAAAGAGTTATACGTACTATATACTTCAAATAGCATGAGATAAATTTGTAAAAGAATTTAATTTTTTTTGATAAATTTATGATTATTTTTTCCGACTGTTTTTAAAAACAAAAATAACAATTATTTGTTTAGTGTACATTGAATTTAATAAAGTCCACGTATGATTTATATTTCATTGATTAAATATAAATGAGCGATAATTAACAGAATTCATTATACAAATAGAGATTTCATAAGGGGACTGATATACATACACATTAAAACGGTGCGTTGAAGCTTGTTTTCGGTTTAAAGCCTGTGTATTGGATTGGATAGTCTTTCAATGGCGTTCTGGTGAAATTTTTGTTCTCGTCATTCTCTCTGACATTTGGTGAGTCTCTGCTCTTATTATCTTCCAAAATTTATTACATTTTTTTTTTTATTATTTCTTTGTGTGAATTATTGTTACTGGCTGTGTATGATTTATTCATTGTACATCTTGATTGAAAATACTGCATTTGACTTTGCCTATCAACTGTTCGATGAAATGCGTGTGTGGGTTGTTTATGACTCATTTGCATTGGGAGAAAAACAATGAAGCGAAAAAGAGGAGTATTGATGAAGATGTTGTAGAGCTGTGGATGGGGTGGTGTATTTTTTTATGGTTTCATTTGGTGCCACTCTCTCGTTTGTTATAATTTATCATCTTTTCGGTGATATCCGTTTCGTCTTTAAAGATTTTGTAGATCTTGAATATTCGTCAGCGGTCAGTGATTGTCCTTGCTGCTAGCAAACAAGATGGGCTTATTAGTTTATGTTTTTGTTTTATGTGATGTCTTTTTTGGAATCTTAATGATCGTTATAAATCTTTCCCATTTCACAAATTGATGAAATATTTGAGTTCCCGATTTTGAATTGTATATCTTGGATTAAAATCACATGTGTGGGGTAGCATATGTTTTGTTTAAGGTTTTGCAGATGTGGAAATTGGAATATGATAAATGGAATCTTTAATTTATTGGGGATAGTGGACACCATGTGATCATAAACCAATGATTTGAATGGCACCATGTGATGATGACGAAACTAGGCTATGGAATTAATTTTTTCTTGATCTGCAGGGAATGAGAATTCCACGAAGTCTTGAGGTGTTGAAACTTGGAACTGTCAATTACTTGGATGCACTTAAGCTGCAGGAAAAGCTGGTTTCCGATAGAAAAATCCAAAAGATTCCAGACACCCTTTTGTCCCTGCAGCACCCACATACGTATACCCTTGGAAAACGGCGGACAGATCACAATCTATTAGTAACTGAATCTGAACTGAAAAAGCTAGGAGCCGAACTTCATTACACTCTGAGAGGAGGAGACATTACATATCATGGTCCACATCAAGCAATTTTGTATCCCATTATTTCTCTTCGGGATGTTGGATGTGGAGTTCGAAATTATGTGGAGAAACTTGAGTTAACTATGATTGAATTAGCATCTTTATATGGAGTGAAAGCTTGTCCTGGACAAAAGTGTGAAACAGGGGTTTGGGTTGGAGAAAGAAAGATAGGTGCCATTGGAGTTCGGATAACATACGGAATTACATCTCATGGGTTGGCATTCAACATCGATCCTGATTTGGAATATTTTAAGCATATTGTGCCTTGTGGGATGGCTGATAAAGAAGTCACATCTTTGAGAAGGGAGACAGGTACTGTGCTTCCTTCTGAAGATGTAATTCATGAGCAGTTAGTTTCTTGTTTTGCTAGACGGTTTGGTTATGGTAATCTTATCTGGAAGGATAATGTTTAAATATTGTTGGATAGTGCTAAAGTTTAATGACATGTGTGCGGTTATTGTATGCCAAACAGATAAGTTCAGTAAACTTTGTATTCCTCAAGTAATTTATTCATCGAGATTCAATTTATGAAATCTGTTTGATTATATGTGTTTTTTTGGTTTGAATCCTGTTAGAAAGCCTTAGAGGTATATATATTTGGAAAAAGTAATGATTGCAGGATCATTTGGCAGCCTGCAGAACTAATAACTTTTTTGGCCTTGGTAATGGATTTGGGATCTTGCATTACATGAGAAAATTTATTTGTTTTAAAATTAGAATAAAGAGCTGCCTAAACAGTTAGTTCTTATTATGAATTCTGGTTTCATACAGGATCGCTAGTTCCTGTATGTAAATCTTGTCAAATTTTCTTTTTTGAGGATCTGATCCAGAATCATTGTGTTCAACTTGCATAATTCTGTTGGTATCACTCTGGTAGTCAAAGCAAGGATGAAACCAAGTCTAATATTTCATTCAAAGGTGTTGGAAGTCAGCACTGTCTCTTCTATTCTCATTCTGGTGATAGACCACATGCTCTTTTATTATTATTTTATTTATTTATTTATTTTTTGGGAACAATGAGAATCCTCAGTACACATGATCATTAAATATCCAGAGAAAACTTCACCAAAACTTTTATTAAAATACAACTCTCAGGAGTTCCTTGACCAGATTGTGTCATATAAGTTTTCCTGGCAGACTTCTATGACCATTTTTCTGCCAGCTAAGGTGATAGGATTGATTTATTGGATATATGGACCTTTCCATCCCCCAAAAAAATTAATTGTTGACTAATCAGAAATGCAACATCCCATAGTAAAATGGAGGGTGTAGAAATATTTTTTTAATTATGTGGTAGAAATTGCTGATGATGTTTAGGCAAGTGGATGCTTCTTTTAAAATTGTTGCCACATGTTTGAGATTCATATTCTATTTGATTCATCTTGAATCTTAGGAAAACAGGGGGCCAAGAGGGAAATTCATTATTGTAGTCAGTTATAGATGTATGCAAAGTATTGTGGATATTGTTGACAAGCCAGCCAAATTTAGTTGGGAAAAAACATTTTATTTGGTGCCACAGTAGCAGTAGCTGCTGCTATGGCAACAATAGTTGCTGAATTATAGCACTGTAAAACTTAGAAGTATTCTTCAATGTAGGAATAGGGATTTAATAAAAGAAGATATAGATAGAGCCAAGTCAAACTAGAGAATATACCTTGATGGTAAAAAGTGGAATAGAAGCTAGCATTCTTAAAAGATGGTGGATGATTCATGTCTAATGAAAAGCAGGCTTACCCAGCTAACTTTAGCAGTGTTTTCTTCTACTTAATAGGGTTATAAAACTTATGAATGATATAATAAACCAGGAAGGACAGAAAAATGAGGTGATTGATTTGGTCTCATGTGATATGTCACATGAGACATGTTGTTTAATAGTTGAGGATTTCAGAGAAGTCAGAGAAATATAATACTCAATTGAGCATCACATGGTCAGCTGCTTCCCAGTTCCTACCCATTAAAAAACAAAGAAGGAAATTAATAAGAAGCAAAATGTTACTGGAACTGAGGCTAGTCAGATTATTCATCTACTAAATTCTAAAATGTTGTTCCTATCGTGTATTTATATGGTAATGATATGTGTCTTTGACCTACCTTAATCTCATTGCTTTCCTGGAATCCAAACAAAACAAATTTATTTATTTATTTTTATTTTTCATTTTTATCCAGGCGCCAATCATTTCTATATCTGGTAGGAAATTGTTCACATCTATCAATTACCTTGGTTAGTTTAATATAATGGAACCCAAATGCCTATACCTTGTTACAGATGGAGTACCTAATTACCAAACAGCACCTACCCAATTACCAAACAGCACTTACCTAATTACCAAACAGCACCTATGAGAGAATAGAGCTATTGTTAAGTTACATCTATATATTACAGTTTGGCAGACTTGATCACAAACCATGCATACAAATGCGTTTCCATCTTTTTTGAAAAGATATTTTCAAATGTACTAGCCCCAAATCCATCTTTATGTCATTTCCTTTCCAAGCAAACAGCACCATGAAAACAATTCGCCGAGCTTTGGTGGTTCTCTTGTGGTTAATTTTAGTTCATTTCCTTGTATTTTCAATGTTGTCTCTCCACCATGATGGACAAGTTCATCCAAGAGACAGAAATCAACCAAGGAGATTGCTATTTTCTGTTACTTCACTTTCTACAAATTCAAAGAAGTCAAATCAGGCTGTTAAAGATCCCCAGAAAGCCATGGAGACAAGCCTTAAAAAGGCTCCACCTAGTGTTTCAAATCCTAGCCAGAACAAGTGACTTTTAACAACTTTTGTGTAGAGATCTTAGCTAGAAAGAGAAACAAATATCATTCTCTTTCCACATTTTTGCAGTTTTCTTGCTTTTGCTGTTGGATAGGTAGGAGAATTGGATCTCTATACAGTTTTTAGGTGGTCCCTACTTTTTTCATGCTGTGTATCCATATATTTATATATTAATTATTTTCTTTTGCAAGTTTTTGTTTCTGTTGTAGATTAAAGAGGAGATGACGGGAAACTGTATTTACATAATTATGTAGGAATATATCAGAAATAATATGAGATTACTTCAGAGCATTCCTAGTTCCTTGTTTGTGATTATTGTCCAAAAGGTATTGTTACAAGTTGATAAATGTTATAGTGACTAGCTATATATAACTTTTTAAATTTGAACTTAACTTCTGTTCTTTTAATGCTTTCCCTTTTATTCAGTTTACTCTTCGCAGAAAAATTTAAGCTGATAGTGGTTTTAAGTGCCATCTTCTCTCATATGTTTTCCTCCATTTATTCTTCATGTTGCTTCAAGTGTTGAGCAGTGTGGTGGTGGAAGTTATTTTTTGTATGTTTGTTCTTAAGTTAACAAAATTTATGAAGCAGTTAAAAACACAGCAGCACATATTGCATTTCTAAATAACAATAACGCTTTGAAAATTTTCTTTTCGTGTTAGATAGACAATGAAACCTGTGCTGCCAGCCAGGGGGTATGTTCTATCTTTCATTGTAGTTTTAACTTTCAATCCTTACTTTAATTTTACTGTCAAAAAGAATCTTCCTATATTCATTACTATACTAATCATTATTTGTACTGTGTCACCCTTGAATTTTTTGTTTCTTCATCATTTGTAGGTTGATCACTTCTTGATTGCATTGTGATGCTGTTGTCAGTCTTAATTTTTATTGAAGAGCATTGCTGTAAGAACCAACTAAAGCTCTCTCCCATGGGAATCACAAATTAGATGGCTAAGTGAGAAACTTATATTAGGTTAATGACTTTTAGGGTAGAACTCTAGTTTATGTGTATCCCTGCCTGCGGAAACTTATTAGTTTCATAAGACTATATGACTAAACTGTTTGGGCATTCTTGTGAGACTGAAGTTTCTTGTAATGATTTTAAAATATTAGAGCTCACTGGCTATGGAAAAAAACAATGGCAAATTTTTAATTTAGCATCATGGTCTCAATGCTTCTTCTGAAAAAAATTTCACCTTATTGAATGCATGCACATGAAGATTGAGCCCTTTTATGATCAATAATCATATATTGAAGGCAACTATTTTAGACTGAAGAATAATCTAGTTTTGAACCTTAAAATTAAGTTCTTCTATAACAATGAAAAAAAATATCTTTAGCTTGAAAAAAAAAAAAAAAGAAAATATACCATACCATCCTCCATTTGCATCTTAGTTTACTACCCTTCTCAAACTTCATTTCCTTTGCATCTTAACATGTTAAGTACATTAGGTTTGGAATCATTATTGAAATCCTTTTCAGCCAGACCTGTTTATGTGTTTAAAATTTGGGTTATTTTTATGGCTGTGTTTAATGCTGAGATCTGATGCAAGTCTAGTCTTCTTATCAGATTTCAGATATTATTAAAAACATCAATTATATAACTCTGTTTTAGACCTCCTGAAATTTAAATAGTAAGTTACTGGCTTTGGGGCTGTATAATCATACTAAACAGAAAATTCGTGTAGTTTGAAGATTCCAAACCTTACAGTTCTAAGATTTAAATCTGCCTGTTGTAAAAAGAAAATGGTGAGTACTTGAGACCATGTTCAATAGGTGAGTGTCATTATCCAATCTGGCTGTGATGATCATAATTGACAGTTATATATATACACTATGTAAGAGATCCGGAAGACCATGTGAAAGAGGAGGATTTATTACTAGAGGGTACAAATTGGTATATCATTTCTTCCAATGATTTGATACAATATTCATCCTTCTTATGGAGAACATCTGCATCTGCTAGACTCAAGGTTGCATAATTCTTTAATACTCAGTTGTTTGTATGTAGTGCTGTTCTTACAAAGATAACTGAACTTGTAACCTGATCTGTGTAGTTTCAATTTTGATGTAATTTTGGAGAAATAATTAATTCATGAGGAAAATTTTCTCAAAATATTATCTTCAATAGTCTTTGACATATAGGTAAGGTGGTGCTATTGTTTAAAGTTTGTGACTTATAAAATTTATTTTGTGAACATTTTTGAGTAGGTGATCAGCTTCTTTGCTGCTATAAACTTTTGTTACATCATATTACTGTAAAAGATTCTGGATTTTGAGTAGCAGTATATCATTTGTTTTAGCAAAATAGATGATATTGCTATAAGTTAATTTACTGCCTCATATTTAACATAAAAGTCATTCATTATCTATTTTCTGCTCCGGCATATTTTATTCTAAAACATTTAAACCCTTTTAAATTTTATAGTGTCAAAAAGTTTGTTATTAGCATTTGGATTTATTAAATTTCGATTATACTTGATAGTTGCCTCTGGGAAGGGTTAGCCGTTGTCATAATTATTGAACTGTCATTCATTTCCATCTTTTAGACAAACTCCATTTGTCAAAACCTACCAAAATTTTCGGCATTGGACCTTACTATATCTACGTGTAAAAGATTTCACATCTTAGCTGTAATTTCACTTCTTTTCTTCTTCTTTGCTACCATTTTAGTACAATTTTCCATTTTTAGAATATTACACTATTAATGTTCTAATTATTTCGATGTGTTGTTATCTTATATATGGTTTTGTTTGATTTGATGCAAATTTCTCAAATCTCTGCACTCGATTAATCAGTTCGAACTGAAAAACAATTCTTGGGTTCCCACAGTAATTATAAGAACAGGAGCATTTTTGTATAGAAGCAAGACATTTGTAACCCAGCTGAAGATCAGATATGGTGGCTGTTTAGCAAGGTTATGAATACGTCATGGTATCGGCCCACATAACTTGTAACCTCAGATTCTCCACTTAATTTACAGACAAATTGCAAACTCTCTTCCTTATGCCCTCAGTCGCTTGCAATAGTCTGAAAATTGGTGTTCCTCGTAGCTTTTGCTTCTTTCGCATCCTCTTCTGAGCTAGGCATTGATTAGAGAGAAATGGAAAAAATCATCTTCTAGTCATCTTCATGCAATCCTCGTCTGAGCTATTTGCACAGTTTAATCTGTATATTTTCACATTGTTTCGCTTTTACAAATTTTTTCCCATTGAAAGATGAGGATTTGCAATGGTCGGTCCCTAAACTCTGCATTAGAAGGTAGAAACTTTGATAAATGCTTCTCAGTTGAAGAAGCGAACTGACAAATAGGATGGTCAATTTGGAGAAACAGAAGTCTGCAGAGTCATGACATTGATGAGAAGAAAGGGAAAAGGCATTCCATTCTGAAGAACTCAAATCAAGTAATTAGTTTTTAATTTTCTCCTTTTTTTTAATTATTATTATAAATAGCATTATTTGTTTTTAATTTGAGAGCATTGCAAAAGTTTCATCACTTCACTCCTGAGTCATTTTAATACTGCTTGATAATCTCGACTTTGCTTAATTATATTGATAAAGATTTAAATAATGTTACAATTTTATCTTACACTACCTCACTTTCCATTTAGGTTTTCCAAGCAGAAAAAGGAAAGAAAGCAGATGTAGGAAACAAATTAAATACGCCTGCTGATGATCAAGAGTAAACTTGCTTCTTGCCCACTTCATTTACATTAATATTATATATTTAGTCTATGTTTTTAAAGGGTATGCTTCTTTTACTTTTGCTGTACCATTCCTTTCACATTTATGAATCTTCTCAATCAATGAAAATTTATATTCTCTAAATCATGCTTTGCCTATGGCTGATTTTTCTATTGTATAAGAAGTGATTCCCAAGCCATCGTTCAGGCCTCACTAAATTCTTCTTTTCATTCACCTTGGCAACTTATAACTCATTGACACAGCTGCTTTAGTAAAGGGAATGATCTTTTGGTTCTTCTTATCTGTTGAGATGGAAACAAAAATGTTTATTTTTAAGCTCATATGGGACTTCTCTGTAGGTTTTTGCTATTGTGGGATGAACCTATTCCTGAAATCAAAAACATTTCAAGGGAGGCTTCATGGCTCTGCCAAAGTATAATTTTGCTAGAGTGTTGGTGATATCGTATGGTAGAACTTGATGGAAATTTTTGTTTTAAGTGTCTTGGAAGATATGTTAATTTGTTTTTGGATATCCTTCTAAAGTTTTGCTCTAATGTGGCATTCGAACCTTCATTCTCCTGTTTATGTATCTCTTTTCAATTCATATCATTATAAAATTACACCTAAAAAATTATATTTTTTATTCTTTTATTTCATATGGTTCTCTTGGTTTCTTTTGAAACAAATGTTAAGTAACTTCAATTCATTTTATCTGCATGATAAACCCTATTTCTAGTAATAGGTAAAGTTGAAATGACTTCTTGCTTGGTGATATGTCAGAGATGGAAGTAGCTGTGATGTTGCAGTTGATTCAACAATTTCCCCGACTTCAAGTTACTCTCAACCAGGTAGTAACATCCCTCATTCTAGTTTTAGAAATACTACATGATACCCTACCTTAAATGATGGTTGGAGGCAATGAATCCTGGGTTCACTGTACAATGACAGAACAAATGATTTCTTCTTTTATATGTGTAAATGGAGGATGTCTTTCCTATGCCTTACCTATGCTAAGTGCAACTTCACTGCATAATTAAACCACACCTGCATCATGAAATCCACTGTAAAACGCCAGGGAATGTATGCACAAGAAGTCCTTTCAACATCCATGTCAAGACTTAGGGCAACTAAGACCTGCTTCTGCTGTCTCCATGAGCAATGCAGCAGAGAAAAATGTCAAAGAATTAGATTTGTTGATTTTTATGCAATATAGCTTAGCCTGTGCGCAGCTTTGATGTAATTTTGAGATTCCTATGCGGCCGCCTACTTGGGATTTTACATCCACAGGCTTCTTGACTGCCAAGGTGCAGGGTTTGGCAGTAGGCGGTAGTCAGTTTAGATTTTGGTGAACAAAAGTAAGGTGGGAGTTCTTGCTATCAAAATGAAAAGAAAAGAGACAAACATTGATGCAATTTTTCGAAAAAAGATTATTGACTGATAAAATGTAAATGCTAATCTGCATTTTGATGATACTCTTTGAAGTTTAAATGTTTGTAATATATGTCAAGTGAAAGTGAGTGGTATCTGTGTCTTACTGGTCGTACATTGATGGGAATTAATGTCAAAGTGCTAAATGTAGTGGAAAGTTAAGTTTCTGAATAAGAATTATAGGATTGAGGTACATATTTGGTTTCAGTATTGAATATAAAATTAGCTAAGCAATTGCAGTGGTTGCAATTTTTAGTTTTGCTATGTGAAAACAGTTATAACTCATCCCTGAACTAAAATGGATGATTTGATTTTCTTACTGCTTTGGAAATGGTTAATTGAGAGTAGGGTCTAGGGATACTAGCACTGTGATTGTGACTGTTGAGGAGATGGTGATGATAGCTTTTGATCCCTCTATCTTGTTTCGAGCAGAATATAACATGTCTTTTTCTTGTTCCTTTTATTGCTATGCATTCAGAAATTGGAATTGTATTTAATGGATGAAATACAATAGTTATTCAATTCGATTCATGGGTCATGTTTGCTATTTGCTTCTTACTTTCCAATTTTATGAAAATAATTATGTTATCTGAAACTGCTAATTCTACACTGTCAATGTTATAGTTCAGAGGCTAAGCCTATTAAAGCAGAAATGGATGTTTGATGAATTCTGAACCCTGGGCTTAGCTGATGTCAGACCAACTATGAAAGGTGTACAGTGGTTGTGGGAGAATGTGTCAGTATTGGAGATTTAGCCATTAGATGTTGAATAAAGAAGGGTCCTAACTCCCAAGAACATGAGCAGCATAAGTAGTTCCTTTGACATCTTCATTTTAGGAGAATGAAAACCTTTGAGAGAGACTAAATTGTCCAAATTACGTCATTTTTCTGCTTGTTTGCTTTTGTTATTGAAACAAAGTGTTCTAGACCATATATAAATATGGGATTGTTGTTTTTTTTTTTTTTTTCCTGAATTAATGAGAGTATTGTTTCTTGATCATGTATTTTCTTTCTTGATTCCTTAAGAGGTTTTTGTATCTGAAAAGGATCTTCCAATCAAGAAAAGGAAAGGGGATTATGGATTGGTTACTGAGACAGAAAGTGTGGAAGTGCATGAAATCATAGGGGAAATGGTCCCAGAGAAGACAGTTGAGTCAAAACAGAGGCGGAGAAGTGGGAGGAACATGAAAAGCCGATATCCCACATATGCAGTGAACCACTTGACTAAGTAAGTATCCTGCTAACCTCGACATCAAGCAAATCAAATTCTTTTACTCTGAATGTTCCTGTTTTGAATTAGAAAATTGAATATGTTTAACTTGTTTTCTTTAGCCTTTGGATTAAATCCATTTGACAATGGAATCATCAATGCCTGCAATATTATTATGTATGGATAAGTAAACAAGTTTTGTTTAAAAACAAATGAAGAGTGCATCTTTGTTTATCATATCATTTCACTAGAATCTTCTTTATTGTACTATCCACACCACCTATTTGCTGTCAGTGAGTGCGTTTATCTGCAGTGAACCAAACTGTGAAGCATTCCACCTATAACTAATTGTCTGTTTATTTGTTTCCTTGAAACACGTTCAATTCTTCTTCCCACACTTTTAAATCAACTCTGTCTGCCCATTTATTTCTTTCTATGTATATTTATTCTTCTTAGACATGTGTGAATGAATTTGATCATTGTATTAGCAACAAGTAACTATTTTTTGACATGAAGATTCAAGTTTATTGAAAGAAAGCGAAAGCCAAAGAGGCAACTCGCCAACCAGAACAATCGGTACTTTCTTTTACTAGCATGTGCATGAACAAGTATATATTGTTGATGGCTTCACATGGTAGCATTTTGTGACAAATTTTAGGTGGGAGAAAATGCAAATGCCAGAGGGGCGCAAGCCAACAGAGGCAGAGGATGAGAAGGCAAAGAGAAAGAGGAGCTGGGAGATGGCGAATGACCTATCAAAACCTATTATCATTCTTGCTCTCCCTGCAACTTCAGGTGTGTGCATACCCCATGTGCATTTCTATCTGGATCTATGTTTATTTATCTTCTTGTGGGTTCATAACAATAACAAAAAGCCTGACTATGCAGGAAGAAGTGATCAAATCGTGAGAGGGGTGGGCCAAGGAAAGCTTAAGATCACTCAGTTGCAGGAAAATATCAATTCTCATTGCTATGGCGTTTTAAATGACGATTTTAACTGTGCTTTTTAGTATTTGTTATATTTACTTAAAACCTTTGAATCTATGAATATCTTGTACACCTGCTTAAATTTATTTGTCCTTAAAGCATCTCATTCGTTGGTAACTGTTAGAGACCTATATAGTTGTGTATCTCAACGCTTGCACGTAGTCTAATGACTCCCCACCCATCTAAGATAGATATTGTCCATTTTGGATGTCCAATACTAGTCAATCGAGAATGAGGTTACATCAGAGAGGAACAGATTGGTATATCAACTAATCGGTAAATTTCTTGGATCGCTCATACTAACCCACATACCATCATTAACATTCCTTGACACTATTTTTCATTCCAATAACATTATGGGTTGATGCTTTATCACCATGGTGAAAAACACAAACCAACCTGGTTGAAGAAGAAAATAAAGGCTGCATGCTAAAACTGAGAATTAAATCTGTTAGTTACCATCAGATCAAAAAGTTTAAACTGATAGGAAATGGTCCAACTATAGTATTTAAGACCTGAGGTTGATACGTGACACGTCTCCTCACGTGTAACGTGGATAGTAGACAGATGACGGACATATGTTATACGCCATCTATCATATAATATGTGTAACGAGATGATTTTAAGATAAAGGGGAGAGAAGAGATTTGAACCAAGGACCTTCAAGCTCTGATACTATGTTAGTTACCATCAGACCCAAAAACTTAAACTAATAGAAAATAATCCAAATATAGTATTTAAGACCTGAGGTTGACATGTGATAAAATCATTAGTAGAAAGAAAGGAGAATTATCCTGAAAAGATAGGTAGACTGATGTTTCCATGGAAAATTAGGCTTAAGCATCATTTATAACAACAGTCAGAACAAATTAGTTATAAGATTAACAACTGGTTTGACTGTTTCTAATGGCACGAATTGCACAAATTCCCAGAGTTTTGTTATGATTGCAGTTGGACGCAACTTTCAGTGTTTAATGCATAGGTATCCTGTGCCATTAGTGCTCCATAACTTTTGGTGTTTGAATGGAAGGAACTTCACTTTGCCAATAATGGCTGCTGTTCCTGTGGCCTTATCTCCCTTCTCCAATCACTCAGGTTATTCACTCCAATATCTGTTTTGGTGTTCTCTATATTTTTCCCCATTAACATATTCAGCACAATTATATTTTGATTTGACAATGCTAGATTTTGTTGCAATATTCCAAATAGTAATAAGCAACTGATCTTGTAAACGTAATACTGATGACTTTGTAAATGTGCACTACGCTTTTAGACTATGAAACAGAAACAATGATGTTTGTCAGAAAGAAAATGTTCAGGTAAGAGAAAAAATGAAAGAGAGAAGAAAGGTACCAATCACGTCCTATTTATTATTATTTTTTTGTTTTTTATATAGAAGGATAATTTTGTCCGAAATTTAAAATAGGTATTATATAAACTCAAATTATTGATATATTGATAATATCAAACTCTTTGACTTAAGAATATTGCTTAAAAAATTTATTTGAAGGAAAAGTAGGTGATGACCCTTCATATATGCATATTGTTGGGTTATGTGGGTCTTGGGTCGGTTCATCCAAGATGGCCCAAAACCCAAACCTGGATCCAACACAGGGATCCAGGATCCAACAAAATTGGATTTGTTTTGTTAACTGCTGATGACAGTTTTTGTTGGCGGTTTAGTGGGCAGTTTTTGATGGTTTAAGAAGTAATTGTATGTTGTAGTTACTCCTAATATATATGGGCAGTAGTTAATCTGCTTTCGTGAGCGTGCAAAAAAAACATACATGCGAAGTGGAAAACCAAAAAACAGAGAGCAGAAGTGAGAAATATAGAGCAAAAGAGAAGGCATGGTATTTTACATTGTGAGTTGAGATTTCTATCCGATTTCGTGATAAAATCCGACCCCAGTTGAACAACTTGAGATTCAGATTTAATTTTGCTGCAAATTCAAGTATGTTTTGTGTATTTCTTTTACTATTTTTTTAAGGTTATAGAATGTTATATATACTGCCATTTGGATGATTATGTTTTATCATTGGTATCAGAGCCTTTGTTGGTGTTGTTTGTTGGTATAATGTTGTTAAATTGCATGAAATTTAATTATACGTCGAGTTTAAGACATTTAGAAATTTGTTTTTGGAAGAACTGTAAATTGAACCCGAAACTGTTCCTTATATTTAATGTTAGTAAACTTGATTATTTTGGTCTGATTATTATACCATTGGAAAAGGCTCAAAAAGAGCTTTCCAACGGTATATTATGTGATCAATTTAGATGAGAAACGAGTGAGAAAATCGTGTTTGAAAATTTCCCTTGAAAATTGCAATTTCTGAAAAAATGCACTCGAACTAGACAAAGAAAATGAATAGTGCATTGCCACGTGGCATCCCGGGGAGAGGCCGTGTTCTAAAGGTGATGTGTCACTCTCTGATTGAGACACATGGATGCCTGTGCGCCAGTCAGGATGAGCCACGTGTATGACATGTGGCAAAATACGATTCGGCCACGTATCTCCACGTGTCACAATCTGGGTGAAGACACGTGTCGTATAGGTGGCGCCCGTTTGATACATCCACGTGTCGTATATAATGGACGAACCATGTTGTGCCATGTGTCTCACGATGTGGAAGCATGTGGTGTTGCCATGTGTTAGGACGTGTGGTCAGCCAGAGTCTGCCATGTGTCGCGAATGGTTGAGGTACTGCTGGCGTTTGCACTGCACGCGTGGCCGTGACCCACGCATGTCGGCGTGTGACCGCGATGAATGCTGATGCGTGAACCCCACGCACTGCTGGCGATGGCGGTTCTGGTCACCGGAATTTTTTATTATTATTAAAAAAAGGTCATAAAATTTTTTGTTAATTAAATTCAATTTTTATTTATTTATTTATTATTATTATTATTATTTTTAACCTATTGCATTGATAAAATTTAATTACTACATTTAGTGGTAGTTATGCTAAATTGATTAATATGTTTAACATGATAAATTTTGTAGATGGTTTATCGTATTATTCATCACTTTACTGATTCTGATAAGGAAGTCGAGGAAGTCATCGAGATAGTTGAGAGTCCTGATATCATCGATATTTCTGATGATTCAGACGATATCATAATCATATCTGATAACGAGGAGGGCGTCGAGCCTCCAGATTATGTGCCTATTAACTATCCAGCTGATGTCATAGTCAAATCTAATGACGAGGAGGGCATCGAGCCTTTGGATTATGTGCCTTCTGATTATCCAACCGATGTTATTGTCATATCTTATGATGAGGAGGGCGTCGAGCCTCCAGATTATGTGCTTTTTGGATATTCGGCTGATATGATAGTCATTTCAGATGACGAGGATGATATTGAGATTATAGAGATATCAGACGATGATGAGGACGTCGATGTTTTGGATACTTCTGATGATGAGATGATTGAGGTGATAGACATTTCATCAGACGAGGAGGATCCGGAGATGACGATTGATTTCGATCAGTATATGAGAGAGTATCATGACGAGATTGATGCACATATCCCTTATATGTCTAATTGATGTTGTGTTTCTTTTATTATTATTGCATTGTATATATAGTACTTTTATGTTGGATATTTCAGATTGTGCATAATTTAATGGATGATGTAATTTCTTTATTTATCATTTATAAAATCTTGTTTTATTTTTATTACACTATGTATAATGATATCTATGTGGGTGCCCTAATCAAATTCAAGAATGACATTAGGACTGTTTTGCAGAAATATACTTATAAGTATGGTTTAGTGAATGATTGGAAGTGGATGATGATATGTGGCTTGACTGCCTTTTCGATTCCTATCCAAGGATTCATTTTTCATATTTATGAGTGTGTGATTGCCGCATTGTAATAGTGAAATGATAACAAATGTACTAGTATAGATATAGAAGGATATAGATAGTAAGTCTCTAAATAGAAATGATAGTAATACTGAGCAGCATGGATGATGATCTCATGTGCATGTATGAAGATTATGAGACTGCCCAAGACATGTGGATAGCCTTGAAAGACAAGTATGATGGTACTTTAACCACTAAGCTGAGGATGCTCACTATTAAGTTTGATACCTATAGGAAGCGCAAGAATCATACCATGAGGCAGCATCTTAGGGAGATGTCAAACATGATTCTTGAGCTTAAGACTATTGGGCAATCTCACTGATGAGCAGCAAGTACAGGCTGTGATCCGGTCTCTTTCTTCTAGTTGGGAGAACATGAAGATCAACACGACTCATAATGATAATATCAAGACATTTGATGATATTGCACGTCATGTTGAATTGGAAGACGAGCGCTTAGAAACGGCTAAGGCTTTCGATTAGCTTTACATGGCTGAATCCAGCAAGCGCAAAGACTTAGACTTTAAGCATAAAGATGGAAGAAAAACTTTAATAAAAAGAATATAAATTTCAAGTTTAAGAAGAATGAGACCGGAAAGCGTAAGAAGGGCAAGTGCGCTGGGGCTAAGAAGGATAAAGCCAAAATGACCTATTTCAACTGCGGCCAATTATGCCATTTTGCTCATGAATGTACTGAGTAAAAGAAAGAAAAGGTACAATATTACTTTGATATATTTAATTATGTTTATGTTTCTAGCTCAGTATTACTCACTGAATCTCGTTCTTTGTGGACTGTAGACTCATGAGTGACCGATTATGTAGCTAGAGATCGAGGAACGCTTGTAGAGTATCGTTGAATAAGTCAAGGATCAAGATGGATATATGTGGAGAATAACTCACGTGTTGAGATGAAGGGCATTGACAGTTGCAAGCTTGTTTTATATGGAGGCCAAGTACTCTATCTCTACGATGTATTATTTGCTCTTGATATTCGACGAAATTTAGTTTCTGTACTAGTACTTCTTAAGTTGGGATATATTTTAAACTTTTATGGTGATTGTATGAATATCTATTTAGATTCTATTAGGATTGACACTGGATATTTATTAGATGGTTTTATTGTATTAAATACCGAGATGAAAAGTTATTATGATGATAATGGTTGTTTTTCATTAATTGCTTCTTCTGACATTGCAAATGTCGACATTAATACTTGGCATGCTAGACTAGGGCATATTGGCCAAGATTGAATGAATAGATTGACCAAAGAAGGACTTTTAGGTTCTCTCAATAAAATAGATTTGCCTTTATGTGAAAATTGTCTAACATGAAAAACAACTAAAAAACTATTTGAAAAAGGAATTAGGGCTGAGAATCCATTACAGTTAGTTCATTTTGATATTTGTGGACCTATGAATGTTAGAGCTAGAAGTGGTGCTTCGTATTTTATAACTTTCATAGATGATTACACTTGCTATGGTCATGTTTATATGATCTTCCATAAATCTGAAGTTTTATATTGTTTTAGATTATATCTAAATATGGTGAAGAATTAGTTAGATAGAACTGTCAAAGTCCTGTGAACTGATCGAGGATGAGAATACCTCTCTGAACAATTTGAGACATTATGTTAAGAGAAATGTATTGTTAGGCAATTGACCATTCCTAGGACTCTGCAACAAAATGGTGTAACGGAAAGAAGGAATAAAACTTTATTAGAGATGGTAAGATCTATGATGGCACAAGCGAACCTCCCAATATCTTATTGGGGAGATGCACTATTGATAGCTACTTATATTATGAATAGAGTCCCTACCAAGTCAGCATTTTCTACATCTTATGAATTGTGGACAAGTAGAAAACTTTATCTCACCCATATGTGACCTTAGAGGTGCGCTGGATATGTACATGACTTGTCTAGTAAATATGGAAAGTTGGGTGCTAGAGGAAAGAAATGTATCTTTACTAGATACTTTGAGTACTCGAAAGGATATGTATTCATAGGAGAAAATACAGATGGAAGCATAACTGAATTGGAATCATGTGACATGAATTTCTTAGAGAATGAATTTCTGGCAGGGGTGAAGTTGAAAAAGATTTTTAGTTTTACGAATTGAACAAATCTTATGATGATGTGCATTCGAACACTCAACTAGAGGTAGATAGAGAATTGTCTGAATACTCTATCCCTAGTGGAAGTGACAAAGCTGTTGAAAGAGCTCTTTCATTTGTTCCAAGGGGAGCATAGTGACTAATGAGTTAGTACCCTCGAAATCATCAATTCGTAGAAGCGATGATAAAATTGTTCCTAGTCGTCGATTTGAGATCGAAGGGGAAGCTTTTATGTTTGCTTCACATAATAGTGATGAGCCAAAGAATGTAAATGAAGCTCTCAATTCATCTGCTAAAGAATTTTGGATTAAAGCTATGCAAGAAGAGATGGAGTCAATGAAATGCAACTATGTCGAGGACTTGGTTGATTTACCATATGATCGAAAAGCCATTGAAAATAAATAGGTTCTTCGTATCAAACGTAGGGCAGACGACTCAATAGAACTGTATAAGGCGAGATTAGTAGTGAAAGGATATACTCAACAAGATTGTATAGATTATGAAGAAACCTTCTCTCCTGTGGTAAGGTTTGCTTCAATTCGCCTTATATTAGCTATTGTTGCATACATGGACCTAGAATTACATCAGATGGATGTAAAGACAACTTTTCTCAATGGACAACTGGAGGAGGAAATTTACATAGAACAACCAATAAATTTCACTTCAAAAGGTCAAGAGCAAAAGGTTTGTAAGCTCAAAAGATCTATTTATGGTTTGAAATAATCCTCCAGACAATGGTACCTTCGTTTCCATGAGACAGTAATATCCTATGGATTTTAGATGACAGAAGAGGACTATTGTGTGTATGTTAAATAGGTAAAAGACAAATTCATAATTTTGTCTCTATACGTGGACAATATTTTATTAGCCAGAAATGATAAAGAGTTTATGATGACCATAAAGGGATGATTATCCTCAACTTTCGAGATAAAAGACATGGGAGAAACTGCCTATATTTTAGGAATTAAAATTAATAGAGATTGTTCAAGGAGAATTTTGGCATTATCACAGGAGTCTTACATTAAAAAGGTTCTCGAACGATTCCAAATGGCTGATTGTAAGCCTATAGATACTCCCATCTCGAAGGGACAAACTCTTAGTTTCGAAATGTGTCTTAAGACTCCACAAGAGCGTGAAAGAATGCAAAGAGTTCCTTATTCCAGTGCTATCGGAAGTCTCATGTACGCTATGATGTGCACGAGACTTGATATTTGCTATGCAGTTGGGTTAGTTAGTAGATATCAATCCAATCCTGATAAGAAACATTGGATCGCTGTGAAAAGAATATTAGCATATCTGAAAGAAACTGTAGACTACTCCTTATGCTACTAAGGTGGTAACATGCGTTTAGTTGGGTATATTGACGCTGATTAGGAAGGTGAATTGGATAAGTAAAAATCTACTTCAAGTTATGTATTTTTGCTCAACCAAGATGTCATCTCTTGGAGGAGTAAGAAACAGTCATACATTACGTTGTCCACCATGGAAGCTGAATTTATAGCGTGTTCAGCAGCAGTTAAGAAACAGTGTGGCTTAAGAGATTTTTTGAAGATATGATTTTAGAAGCTAATACGGATAAGCCAGTTACCATTTACTATGATAGTCAGGCAGTCATTGCCTATATTAAAGATGGGAAATATCACAGTAAATCAAAGTATATAGAGACTAAATACAATTTTGTTAAAGATATAGTGACGAAGAAAAAAGTAATGATCAAATATATATCTACGCATGAGATGGTTGCAGACCTGCTTACAAAAGCTGTGACGAGAGATGTTTTTAAGTCACATGCTAGGTCTTTAAGTCTGCACAGATTATAGTGTTGTAATTGTCAATTTGAACTATATCCATTTATGAATAAATACATTAGATTTATTACATAATACTAGCACATATTCATTTCACTTGAATTATATAAAGTATGTTATCAGGTTGGAGACTGGTATTCTTACACGTACAGTCGCATTGGTTACTTTGAAAGCAAGCCAAGATGAGACTCATATATTTTAGAGAATAAATTAGAGTTTGTTCTCTTAAGGATTTAGAATATATGAAATGTCGCCTTGGCTATAGCCAAGATGAGGTTTTACACTAAATATCAATAATAAAACTGCTCGTGATGTATTCCCACCATCATGAGAACTTGATTAAGGCAGATGTGAGTTTCTTAATAAGAGGTGCTTAGAAAGCGAGTCTTTTTAGAAAATTAGGTTAGACGTTAGGAGAGTGTCTGAACTAAGATCTGTATAGTGAATAATTTAAATATAATAGACATACACGTCCCTGTTGAGAAGCAAGATTCACTGTAACATGCGTTTTATACCGCGTGTGCTTATTGTGACCGACATGGAAAATGAGTAAATTTATCCTTACTTCTTCATTGTGTAAGTTCCATTGAAGTTTATAAAAACTTCTACCTATGTCCTCAGTGACTATTCACTTTGTCTCAAAGTAACAAAGTGATGCTTGTATTATTAGTGTGTTTTCTATGGTCATGATAATGCAGCTTATGAGACATTTTTATGATGTCAGTCATTTTTGTTGATCGAAAGACGAAAATGAGATAGAAAGATTTAATGAATTTTACTTTTCATATATTTACATATTGACAAATTGTGATTTGGAATCACAATTGTAATTATATGAAGTATCAGAGAATCAAGCATATTATGTTAAAGAGATCGAATATGCTTGAACAAATAAAATTATATTAAATCTAGGACATAATAATGAATACATTCATAATCTTTTGTATAGAAGTACAATTAAGATTTAAAAAGTAAGTCCTATTATAGATTTCGTTGTTAATTAGTCACACAATGTATTTACCTGTATGAATATCTGTACTCCTCATTATGAAGGGGTCACCGGTGTTTTTCTCTATTGGTTCTGCTTAGCCCATCTTGTGTGAGTGGGAGATGTTGGGTTTTGTGGGCCTTGGGTCTGGTTCACCTAAGATGACCCAAAACTCAAACCCGGATCCAACACCAAAATCTAGGATCCAACAAAATTGGATTTGTTTTGTTAACTGCTGATGACAGTTTTTATTGACGGTTTAGTGGGCAGTTTTTGGTGGTTTAAGAAATAACTGTATGTTGCAGTTACTCCTAATATATATGGGCAACTGTTAATCTACTTTAGTGAGTGTGCAAAAATAACATACATGTGAAGTGGAAAGCCAAAAAACAGAGAGCAGAAGTGAGAAATATAGAGCAAAAGAGAAGACAAGGTATTTTACATTATGAGTTGAAATTTTTATCCGATTTCGTGGTAAAATCCGACCCCAATTGTACAACTTGAGATTTAGATTAAATTTCGCTGCAAATTCAAGTATGTTTTGTGCATTTCTTTTACTGTTTTTTTAAGATTATAGAATGTTATATATATTGCCATTTGAATGATTATGTTTTATCACATATCTTAAAATTGATATTGAAAGTTTTGTATAGTATTGTTTAATAAACGACTATAAATGATATTGTATAATTGAAAAACAATTACCTTTTAACCATATGAAATATTAAAAATTTATTTTTAATGACAAATGGTATTGTAATCACTTTTAACCAAATATTGTTTACAATTATTGAAATATCCCTGTTTTATTCCCCATATTTCCCACCATTGCCCAATCTTCGAACACTAACTACTAGAGAGAGAAAATCTTAATTGAGAGAGAAAGAGTTGTGATGAATTTGACTGACCACTATTCCCCATATTTTCAATTGAATGATTGTCCATTACAAAGCCAAAAGCTGATAAACTAATGTAGATGGTAAATTTACAATATGCTGATGTGGAGCAAACCTCGGTGGTTAGCTTTTCAAGAATCCAACAACCTGTAACTTGCATAGGTTGAATAGATGGAGTAAAGGCGACTTTGATTCCGAGGTGGTGTCGGTCAAAAACATTCAAACACTTAAGTAAGAAACGGAAATTAGAAAGATAACAACAAATTGAATATATAGAATGAAACAGCAATGATATCGTTGCCTGTCTGGGGATTCAAGGCTCGTTGATGGAAGTCAAGAGTCGATCGACTGTGAACCTAGTGTGAATTGCTTAAGTCAGCCATCTGCTTGAGAGAGGACTCGTGTCCTACTTGATATGGTGTGTAAGCTGTGATCTCTTGACTAAGGGGCGAAAGTGCTTAAGACGTGTGAGTGTTTAGAGAAAATTCGATATGGTAATGAAGAATAGATCTCCCTCTCTTAGATGCGCCTCTCCTTTGATAGATGGTCATGGAGCCATTAAAGAGTTATAATAGCATCTTTTTAAGGAGTTATGGCCCTTGATTTCCGCCTCTACGGGTGATGGAATGAATCTCGCTCGACCGGTTTCTCGCATACGAAAGCCTAAATGCAATAAACATTCAACTCCTAAAAATCTAAACTTAAAACAGGTCAGTAACTCTCATAAAAAGCTCTAACAAAAAATATGTAACTATACAAGTAGTTTAAAATTCAATCATTGAAGAAAATCAACTCTTATTAATGAGGTTCGCACGTTAGGCCTCAGACATTGCGTGGGTTTGGATTGACTAACGAGCTCATCATCTGGGTTGCTAACTGGGCATTTCAGCTTACACATCCAATTGGCCGATACCAAACTGGTCCTAAGATTAACAAATGATTTGGCCGTTTTTAATAGGGCGAATTGCACAAACTTGCAGAGGTTTGCTGTGATTGCAGTTGCATGCAATTTTTGGTGTTTAATGCATAGATGTCCCGTGCCGTTAGTGGTCAACAACTTTCGGTGTTTGAATGGAAGGAACTTCACTCTGCCTTTAATGGCTGCTGTTCTTGTGGCCTTATCTCCCTTCTCCAACCACCCAGGTCATTCACTGCAATATCTGTTTTGGTGCTCTCTATATTTTTCCACATCAAGATATTAACGGCAATTATATTTTGATTCGACAGTGCTAGATTTTATTGCAATCTTCCAATTATAAACGTAAATCTTATGACTTTTCTAATGTGCACTGTGATTTTAGGGCTATGAAACAGAAAGAATGATGTTTTTGTTAGAATTAGAACCGTATAAGTAAGAGGCAAAATAAAAGAGAGGAGAAAGATACCAACTGCCTTCTATTTTTCTCTATATATATAGAAAATTTTATCCAAATTTTGAAATATTACTATATAAACTCAAACTACTGATATGTTGATAATATAAAACTCTTTAATTTAAGAGTGCTACTAAAAAAATTTACTCGAAGAAGAAAAAGTAGGTGATGACCCTTCATATATGCATATTTTAAAATTGATAGTGAAAGTTTTGTTATAGTATTGTTTAATAAACGGCTATAAAAAGATATTGTATTATTGAAAAAAAAAAAATCTCTTTTAACCATATGAAACATTAAAGAGAGTAAGAGTTGTGACGAACTTGACCGACCACCGTTCCCCATAGTTCAGACTGAATGACCGTCCATCAGGAAGCCAGAAGCTGATCGGCTAACCGACCAATCAGCACCCAGTGCGATGCTAGAGATCCTCCATTTGAGGAGCTGAGTCACAGATGTTCAATTTTTATATTTTTGAAGCATTTTCTTTAGAGATCGATGATTAGTGCGACAGCCAGATGTGTTTCTACTATATATTTTTGTCAAATAGTAACCATTATGAAGTTTGGATGGAAAGGGACAAAGGGCCGATTAGCATTGACTTTTGATTTCGTCAATTCGTTGTGTAATTAAGAAGATAGGTTAGCCATTGAAATCAAAATGCCATGTAACATGCATGTGATTGTCATGTAACATGTATAATTTGAGTGAGAAATATTGTGAAACAACATAGAAACAATTGAAATTGTTGTGTAACATCAATATATTTAGTGAAACACACATTTACATTATGGAGTAGCATCCTAAAGTTGCCACATAGCATAGCTATTGTAACACCCCAATTTGTCATAAAAATCAATATAATGTAATATTTAATCAATTATTTAAATCTTAAACAACATAAATCCGTGAATATTCAAAATTCATTCTTACATTTGAGTTATAACCGATGAAACAAATTTAAATGGTTATTTAATAATAGAATGAGATATAACCACATAGCAAAACTAAAAATTTTCTCCAAAAAACACCAATTACTATAAGTCGTGCCTCAAGATAAATAATGGAGGAAATTACAATTTAGCTACCCAGTTTGAAACTATATTCAGATGGAGTAAATTTTTAGATTTTGTTACAATTAAGCCCCCTGCCGTTAACCCATGACTGTTAAAATTAACTGGTTGAGGGGCAGAGGTGTCTTTTCATCTTATGTATATTATTTTTTATTTTCTTTTAAAATAAATTTAAAACTTTAAAAATAAATTAAATAAAAAAATTTAAAAATAAATTAAATAAAAATTAAAAAATTAAAAAACTTATCAGATCTCCACTGTCCATCTTAAGACGGACGGTGGAGATTAATTGAAAAATTTTTATAATAAAATTTAAAAAATAAACCAAAAACAAAAACATATATTTTGCCCAAATTAAACAAACATCTGGACCTTCTTCTTCGTCTTCCCCAACACCGAACTATTCTTCTTCTTCTTCTTCTTCACCAAACTCCTCTTCTTTAACAAATTGTCCACCTAACTCCCTCCTCCTCCACAACAGTGACGACGGTGCGGTCTCACTAGCCCATCCATTTGAGCGAGCTAGAGAGGCTGCACCGCATCAATGGGAGTACCGGCAGCAACGTCAACGAAATCCACTGTCCCTGGGTCTTCCTCGCAGATGAAAGAGAGGGGGGTTCGAAGAGGCAAATAAGATTGTGGGTTCGATGGTTTGACTTCAGATCTGGTTGGATTTGAAAAGGGGGTTTAGGTTTGGTGAATGGTTGTTGACGAATCAAAGAAGCAGAGAGGGATTGGCGAATGACTGTTGATGGTGATGGAGGTGGTGATATTGTGGACGATGGTGGAGGTGGTGATGTTGTGGCTTGGGTTTCCAAGCAGCTTGGAAACACAAATCTGGGATTCCACTAAAAACCCAGACCGGTGGAAACCAGATTCCAGTGGTGACGGTGATGATGGTGACGATGATGATAACTTGATGTGCATGATGATGGATGGATGATGATTTAGGGAATTTAGTTGAAGATTGTTTAGGGATTTTTTTTTTTAAAAAAATTCAGGTTGAAGATGGATGGTTGATGGTTTTTTTGAGTTGATGATGATTTTTTCAATTTTTTTGCAGGTTTTTGGGTTGATTTTACAGGTTGAAGATAATTGATAATTTTTTTTTTCTTTTTTTTTTTTTTTTTGGATTGAGTTGAAGATGAAGAACCCAATTGGGTTTTTATTTTCCTAGTTCTTTAAGATGATTTGGAGGTTGAAGATAATGAATGAATGATTTTATTTTATTTTTCGGTTGTGGAGATCCAATTTTATTTTTTTTTTTCAAAATTTATTTGGTCAAAGTGGTCAATTGGGTCAAGTAAGGGCATTTCGATCTTTTAACTTGTTAACAGTTAAGTTTAACGGTTTTGGACTAACGATAGGAGGGTTGATTGTAATAAAACCTAAAAGTTTACTCCATCCGAATATAGTTTCAAAATGGGTAGTTAAATTGTAATTTCCTCATAAATAATGTCTACTAATTTGTAAAAACAATAGAGACGAGGAATGAGCCGTTAACTCAATAGGTAAAAATTATATATTACAATGTAGTATTTAATCAAAGGATATATTTTAATTTTATAAAGTAGCTTTATAGTTATAATAAAACTGTAATTTTATAGTAATTGAAAAACAACGAATATAGCAATATAAATAAAATATCTAACGATTCAATATAGAAAACATTCAATTTTCAAAATCCAAGTCAATAAAACAATAAACTATTTAACAATACGATATATAAAATATTCATTATTTAAATTAAGGTCAAAATAATGGAACAAATTTTATATACAAATTTAAACAAACATAGAAGTGGCTCATATCATTTAATATTATTTGCACCTGTAATACTGGTGCGGGACCAATACAATTTACACATGTAATCTTGATGCGGGGCCAATGCCAATACAATTAGCATTTATAATTCCGAGGTAGGGCCAATACAATTTACACCTGTAATTCCGGTGGGAGACCAATATAATTTACTCCTATAATTCCGGTGTAGAGCCAATACAATTAATGTTGCATATATATAAATATTTCAGTTGAACCAATACGATACAATTATGACATTTATAATCCCGATGCCTAGGTCATTATAATTAAATGAACGATTGACAGATGAGTTAAAATATTTTCATTACAATATATATCATTATTTTCAAATACGGAAGGATACCTTTAATAAAATATATCATTTTTTTAATTAAATAGGAAGAAATTACTTTTAATACAATCGAATAATGTAAAAAAACATATATTTGAGGATGCAAAATCATTTAAATATAATATAATATAATAAAATAATGTCAAAAAATTTAAAGTTTCATTTGATTATTTTAAAGAACCAATTAAAGTATTTTTGAAATTAAAAATATAATATATTAAAGTAATGTATAAGGTTTACTTATATCTTTCACTTATCCTAATTTAGAAAATAACTTTATGAATTTAATCCTCTTATCAACCAAAAATCACATCACGAAACTCATAAATTTATATGAAATTGTAACTTACTAAATTAATCTAAGTCCAAATACCATTAAAATCCACTATTGTTAACATTGTTTCACTAATACAGTCCACTTTCTCAAATTTTAATAAATTGTACATTAGACCAATCATCCCGAAAATACATATATATGTTCTAAAGACTCAGAACAAATATCATAAAAATTTACAGCCTTAAATACCTCTGTTAACTTATTAAGTTAAATTTTCAAATCCAAACCAAGACTGTATCGATAACAGTTTTGAAACTAAACAGCCTTTGATCTCTGAATTTTTTAAAAATAAAAATCTACATAAAAATCCTTCAAATTTTAATGGCTCACAGAGGACTCATATTAGTTCATATAGAAATTTATTGATACCAAAATAACATCAACTACATGCCCAAAAATTTCAAGATTCAACTTAGCTCAGTTTTGTTTAGATTTTTATTTCACTAAATCAGATGTGGCCAAAAATTCATAATTAATTGCACATTTATCATATGATCACGAAATTTGATAGAATATGACCTAACATCCTAAGGATCATATACCAAATTTCATAATTTTATACCTTCATTTGCCTATTCAGACACTTAAACAAACCCAATAGTGCTACTAGGAAGCAAATTTTCAATAGTCTCTATTTCCTTCATAAGAAATCCATAAAATTTTTAATCTTATTTTGAAATAACTCCAAACACAGCAATATGATATTATAAGTCTATCATACCCTAAAATCCTAATATTAATAAATAAAAATATTAAAGAAAGACAATAAATTTACTTGATTCGCAAACAACTTTTACAATCAATCTTGAATTCCAAACTTACTATGGTTGAAGGTTTAACTTTGTTAATAGTGAACAGAAATTTTTGAATGATACATGAGAGTTTTCAAGGGAAAGAAGTGGTTGTTGAGAATGGAGAAGAATAATATACATATATATTTATGGGACTTCAAACCCTAATAACAATTAGGGAGAATATATAAATATATATTTTTGCTTTTTTTTTTTTTTTAATTCTTTCTATTCTTTGCATAGTCACCAAATTCACCCAATTGGGCTTTTGTCCAATTGCTTTAACATTATTATACAACTTGGGCTTACACTCAATTTAGACTCATTTATTAATTCTTATTTTGACTCAATTAATCTCTTAGATACTTGAATTCAGGCTTTACAGTTGTGGCTTGTCGTGTAACATTGTTTTGATGAAATTTACATTTTTTTTTGTGCAGATGGTTGAGAGACTCTTTGGTTCATGTTTTCTTAATTATTGTTTTTGCATAGATTACCACTATGTTTCTAATATGGAATACAATCATGTAAATTTCTTGATGACCATGGACTTATTTCAACAAGACGAATGCTTTGGTGTTAGATTTTCTCAATGGCATGGAAGCCTGCTTGAGCTAGGTAATAATAATAATAATGCCAGTTAGGTGTCTAATTTTGTATATAATCTTTTATGTTTAACATTAATCTTAAACAATTTATGAAGCTGTCATAAAGGTTGTTTAATATCATTCAAACAAGAAAATTAGAACCAATTTCGAAACAAATCTTGATGGCTTAAAGGGTAGATGCATAAATACCATTTATAGGTTAGACCTGTAATTTGTGTTGGTAAATTCATGACAACGCATTCTTTACTTGTGATCTTAATTGCTTCTAATGTTCGTGATCATCACACTACAACAAGCCCCTCCAATTCAAACTGGTTGGTAGATTCGGCAGCCTCTTGACATTTGACTGCAGATGTGAGCAACTTATCACGTTGCCAACATTATGAAGGACCAGATGACATAATCATTGGTGATGGTTCAGGACTTATAGTCACTCATAGTGGTTCTTCTAAACTTCCTACTTCTTGCAATTGCTTTTCTGTATATATCTAATGTGTTGTCTGTTAATTGTAGCCATGAAACAATATCCAATATCTGTTTCTCAGTTTTGCAAAACCAATCAAACATTCCAACTTCCCTTGAATTTTTTCCCTCTTATTTTGTTGTGAAGGATCTCACAATGGGAGCACATCTACTACGCTGGCTGAGCAAAAATTACCAAAAGACTGTATTGCTCTTCAATGCCTTCATGTTAACGATTTCGGTGCAACAATATGGGGGTTAATTTTCAATAACTTAATAAGGTAACTTTATTTGTTTTAGATCAGACCTCGAGTAGGTAATTTGTAATTAAGTTTACATTAAATAATATAGGTGAAAATATCAAAAAAGGGCGACAAAATGGCCAAATTAAAAGGACCGATAATAGTCAAATAAATAAAAGGTTGAAAGACAATTTTGCTTAAAAAAAATATAAAAACTTCTGTTATGCTTCATTACTTGTTTGATTCCTACCATTGGAATGAGTAATTTATTTTTTGGATCGTAATATCTTTCATTCTAAATATCTAATTTCTTATAGATCATTAAATTTTTAATACGAATCTAATGGATATTGTACCTTTCTATTATTACATTACTATAAGTAGATATTTGAGCTGTACAACTAGTGTTTGATTTTGGCTGATTTAGATAGACTTCTCGTACATTTTGTGTTAGTTTATCAAAAAATACACATATATTAAGAGATATGTAATTATAAATTAGCCTTCTGGATAAGTTTAGATTGCTAGTCCATAATTTAGTGACAACCAATATGTGTGGTCTATAACAAACTAAACACTGTGTATTATGGCCCTAGTACAGACTACATTTATTGCATATAATACAATTATGAACTTTCCTAACATATATATTTATTACTATAATTTTTTTTCCCACAAGATTCTTTGGTATGTAATTGTTTGGATTTTATTCTATATTAGGGGATTGTAATAATTATTGTTAAAAAAAAGGGTTGTGATAAAAGTATTTAAAAAATGATTTACTAAAAGTGGAGTCCATATCCCTTTGCATTACCTCCCTATTTAATCCTCTGAGATTTTAAACTAAAACTAGTAGGAAATGTTAAATGAAGCAATTCAAATACACCTAGGCATATTTAATTAAATTGTAGACTTAAAAGGAGAAATGGTATCGTAACGTAAACAAAACTTGATAGAGCATAGATAAGAAGATCCAACTAGTCTTTAGATCTGAAATTCGTATAATTGTTTTTTCCATTTTGAAAATCTGCAGAAATGAAAATCAGAGGAGGATCTTCGTCATCAAAAGCAACTGAACAAGAGGAATTTGACATACAAATATTGTCAATAACTCTTAGGGTGCCATATGAAGAGTTTAAGTTTAAAGAAGAGCTAGAAATTGCAGACGAGTTTAAGCATTTGGTTATCCAAGTAAATAATTATGAGGATCTCTCAAGCAACAACAATCAATCTCGAACCGTTGTAAAATTTCATCCCTTTTTACTCTTATCAATCATCTAGTAACATTTGTTTAATGGATGTTACAATTTAATTAAATGTTATTTGTTTTTCATTCTTCTTGGTCAAATCATGATCAGATCAAATATATACATTGGTTTGTTATCATAGATCCGATCAAATCATTACAATTTTTGAGGATCTATGTCATCCAACAATTGTTTATGTAGGCAAGTGATAATGAGAATGGAGAAGACATGGCAAACACAGAGACAAGCAGTGCTGCATCAAATAGCCAAATGTAATTTTTCAATTATTATTATTAATTTCAAAAAATTTTGAAATACTATTTGACCTGTATCTTAGCAGTAATTTTCATATTGGTTTGATTATATTTGTAGGGACCAAGGTTTCTCCAATTTAGCACTAACTCCTAAACCGGATGAAACTTCAACATCTTCTTCTCATCAAGGTATATTTTCGGCTGTTTGTGCTAAATTAAATCAAATTTAAATATTTAATTGAAATATTAAATTTGAAAGTTCGTTATTTCGCACTGTTTATTAATAATTAACAGCAGCTAATCATATCATATAAGAAAATTTTAAGCACATAATGTACATGTTGGACACATGTCCATATCTTTTGATGATAGTTAATTTTGTCATTCAGTTTCAACACAAATTTGGGATATATTATAATAATGCCATTGAATTGCAAATTAGTTAATAGATGATAGAGATGGTGTGTGCTTGCACAAAGATCCCAAGCAATTGTTATAAATAATACCTAGAATTTGTGAGTATATTTCTTGTTGACCATTGAATTATCTTTGTAGATGCTCTCATGCGAAAATTCTAGGGAATGTAGTAATATTTGTTTGTTAACATTATTTGTAAATCTATTATGCAGCTGGTGTAGAGGTTGTTGATGAGAATGAAGAAACCATCTTAAACAAAAGGTCTAAATCGAGTCAAGAAAGCAATTGACAGAATGTTAAGGAGATAAATATAATAATTCAAAAGGAGGTACATGAATTATGAAGGTCAACACATTGTCAATCTCAACAGCTAAATGAGTGAGTTGATTACGTATGGGGCTATATATATATAGAGAGAGAGAGACTTGAAATGTAATAATTATATATTATCAGCTATATATTGTGGATTATATTTAAAAAGTTGCTCGTGTATTTCTAATGCTTGTTATCATGTATTTTTTTTTTTTTTTTGTTTTTGTTTTTGTTTTTGAAGTTAACACTGAACAAATTAGAGATGTGTCATATTTATAAAATATACATGGTAAAATTTGTATTCCTCCCACTACAATGAATGAAAAGGTGTAGAATCATTTCACTTATGAGGGTTGCACAATGATAGTATCTTTTGTGCAACTCACTATTTATATTTGGCTTTTGACATTTTTGAAAGATGACCCGATAGAAATTTAGAAAAACATCTATTTAAGTAACCCATTATTGAACAAATTTGAAAAAATTTGGACTTTTTTTTTTTTTTTTTTTTTTTTTTTTTCTGTTTTTTACGTAAAAAAAAAAAAAAAACCATTGACTAGAAAAGAAAGACATATAAGAGGATACTCTTGTCGGACTAAGGCAACCACATAGTGATGGTCGTCTTCAACTCGGACCGTATCATCAGCTAACTTTATGGAAAATTTAGCAAGAAAATGTGCTACCATATTGGCAGCTCCAAGGCACTAAACAAACTGATCAGAAACCTTCCCAGATTCAAATTTAGCTTTAGGCCGCATTAGCTTCCTAGAACTCTTTTAGAAACAAGCAACACAATCAATTACGTCATTTGTGTTGAGCAAAACTTTAGAGTGCAGGCCTTATTACGATTGTGTACCCAATTCGCCAACCATTGGAAAGAGTTGCTCAATTTCTTGCACCTGAAGTTGTCTCTTGCAAGCCTTCATGAAATTTTGGAAACTGGTCGAACTAGGAAATTTCCTCTCCCACATAACCAACATAAATACACTATAACTTATTTTTATCAACACTGCTGCACAGTTGCCCTTGAAATTGATGCATGCAAACTATACAACCTGGAAAGCACTGGCAATTTGATTCTCTTTTTAGTTGGCTACGATTTACTCGACTTAAACAATCTTCTCCTGATCCAACACACATTTTTTGCCTTCTTATCCAAGCTGGTCATGCCACTAATCGCATCTGCGACAACGTCTCATGAAGCATGGACCAAACTCACCAAACTCTATGCAAATTTTTCTTGCTCCAGAATCATGTACCAAGGAGCAACTCACCTGATGTGATGTCTCGAGGAAAGAAATCTGTAGCGGACTATCTCCAAACCATGAAAGGCATAGTGGATGGACTCGCACTAATAGATGCACATTTTAAGTGATAATGATCTCAGAATTCATGTTCTCAACGGCATTGGTCCGACTTCAAAGAAATAGCTGCTGCAATTCCTGCTCGAGATAGCCTTATCACTTTCGAAGAACTTCATGACAAACTCATTGGGGCAAAATCACAACCATCATAACAATGGTCACCATTTCAACAATCAATCTTGACAAAATACGACTTGCCAATTTTGTGAGAAGTGGGGCCATTCAACCAAACAATATGTTACTTTCTTTAAATTAAGCAATTTGCTTGGTTGCCTTGAGTGATTCCGTGATTACAACTTTTTATCACAAAATATAATTATCCATTTCCATTTTATATTTACCCTGTATCATATTTTTTGATTTTCATTGTTATTGGTGAAATCATGACCAGATCAAAGATGTATGGATATATTTGCTTTGCTACTCATAGATATGGTCAAACCATTACAATCTTTGAGGATCGATGTCATACAACAATTGATATCTCCATTTTTGCCTAGGATATATATTGCAGTAAAATATGTACATGTATGTGTTGATTTTTGATTGTTTTATGTATAGGTTAGTGAAGATGGGAGCGGAGGAGACAACACTAACAATGAGATAACAAGTGCTGCATCTGAGAATCAGAAGTAATTATTATTATTTAACCTCAAATTTTGAAATACTGTTTGAAGGTACATGTATATCTTATCTCAAGACAACTAATTCATATGTATAAATGGGCTTAATTATATATGTAGGGATCGACATTTCTCTGACGTAGCAGTTACTGCTAAACCATATAGAGCTTCATCATCTTTTTCTCGCGAAGGTATATATACTTTATGCTATTCATGCTAAATTTACTATAATTTAAATATTTAACCAAACAGAATAATTCTAGAAATTTGATATTTTGCGCTACTTAAGTAACTATTTCTAGTGCCATATCATTTATTAGCATACGTGTTCATGTACTTCTTTATTCATCTTAGTTGTGGGGTTCAAGTCCCACGGAAATTTTTTTATAAGTTTTGTACTGGTAGTTTTATCTCTTCTTGTGGGAGTATGTATCTAAGTTGCTCCAATAGTGATTAATTTGATTAGGTCACGGTAGATCTCTAATCAATTTGGCGTGTCAGTTTTCAAGAGTAATGCTATACATTGCACCTTTTTATCCCAACTTGATTTATGATAATACAAAAGGAGGCACCTTTGGTAAACATACTGTTAATAATCTTCCTGATTTATGATAACAAACTTAAGTCTCACTAATTTATGTATGGAATTAGATGGGAAACACCTTTGGTACACACACTGTTAAGTCTGTAACATGTCAGTTTCCTTAATTTAATTTTTCTTATAAACTAGCTACCAACTTATTTCTGACATTGAATCTAGTTAGTTCACATGGACAGTCATGATTTTGTTACGAATATCCCTGGTAGATTTCTTAATAACCTTGGAGTTGTATCGATAGCAAGAACGTTTTGGTAGCTAATCTCAAATCTCAAAAGCAAAAATGCTAGGGAATGTAGTAATATTCATTCGTTAACATTATTTGTAAACATTTTATGCAGCTGTAACTGAGCGTTAATAAATTCTCTAACTTTGTGGAAGAGAGGGAAGAAGTGCAAATATGACTAAGGTAAGATACAGTTTAAGCTCTCACCACTTGGATAAGGGTAATATGAGGAGCTTAAGTTGTATTTATTATTGGTTGACAAGGAGGAAGATGTGACATGCTCATCAAGGATCAAGAAGATTATGATAATACAAAAGGAAGCTTGAAAACTAATTAGAAGATCATTATATAATCAGTGTTAAGACCTAAATAAGTGAGTTGATCATGGATGGGTTATATTGATACTTACATGAATTATTTGTTTTTCAATTATATGGTGTGGGTTATACATATAAAAGGTTGCCATCGTGTATTTCTAATGCTTGTTATCATATGATAATGCATGTTTACTTTGGGAGGCACAACTTTATTTTTGGGTTCTTAACTTTCCAAAAAGGTTTGTATAAATTGTCTACAAAGATAGATTAATAATAGTGTGGACTTTCTATTAATACAACTGTACAAGCATTGTCTATTTATATAAATAAAAATGGACTTGAATGAATGGGTTAATTCTTGTTTGGAGGTTGTTAAAGGGTTAATTCCTACAGAAGATGCCATGCAATGTAGGAAAAAAATCTTTTATGGGAATGTTTCACAGTTGATGTGGTGAGATGAACCAATAGAAAAGGTAAGAGAAAGAGAAAAGACTAATGAAAAAAATAAAAGAAAAAGAAAAAATCGATAAAAAAGGTAAGAGAAAATGTAATGCATTATTTCATTGGTCCGGCTTGTCATATTAATTGTGAGATAGTCATGAAAGATTTTCTCACAACTTAGAGGTTTTTCTCTAGTGTCAACTTACATCCTTTCATTCCTTTGTGATACTTTTTGTAGTGGTCATTGGTAAATCCATTGATCATATATATTTTTTTATCACTGTTCCTTTCCGAAGAAACTTTGTACTTGGAAAGCTACTATTTTTCACACATATCTTCGTCTTACTAGCTATATATTGAAGAACTCTGGGTTGCCATTATTTATTTATTATTATTATTATTTTTTCATTCTTAGCTTTACATCTTAGATTGCTGCTTGTCTGTGAAGCTGAAGTGGTCAAAAATTGTCCAGCCCATAAAACAAAGGCCCAAAACACTTTGGTAATTCGGCCTAACAGTTTAGTTGACTTAGTCTAAAGCCCAAAGGAAGAGACTCCTATTTCGATTTATTCACAGCTGGACCAACACATTTCGAACTTAACCATCTACAAAGAAGGAAGGATAGGTTGAGTAGGAGATAGCTACAGAATGTTACTATATGACATTATAAAACAAAAATTAGCAAAATAGGATAATTATACCTTGCAACAACAATTGTTTGATGACATGGTAACTGATCTAGATCTCAATACCGACAACTGCATGTCCGCGCAAATGGTTGAATGAACCCATAGCCTAGTTCATGTTCGACTCCGAATTGGATCGGTTGTTGGATGACAATTACCGTGGCACTCATCGATTCATTAGCCATTGAGTTCACATGATTCTCCACAGTTTTGGTAACCGAAGATCTGAGTTTCTCAGCATAACAACGTCTATCGTTGTACCATTTCTGCAACATATGTCTCAAAAATTCATGTGCTGTTGTTATTGGAAACCGACGTGCTTTCATCAAATATTTGTTGAGCGACTCTACAATATTAATGGTCATCATATCATATCTTCTTTTTGGAGAATATGCACGTGACCATTTTGTCACCCCAATATTAACCAATTTTTCATGCATATTCGAATATACCATTCGAATTTGTTCCAAATATTTGTCACAATTGTCCCTTTTATAACAATATACTGTAAAGTAAAGCATTTTCATCACATCTGGTTACTTTCTATAGCTTGCTTCAAGTGGAAGAAACAGAACATGTGTGGGATCTTAGGGAAAACGGTTTTTACCGCATTGGCAATGCTTTTATGATGGTCAGATATGATAATTAAATCTGATGGCAAATTATGTGTCCCGCCAATACTCTCTCACAATCTACTTAAGAACCACGTCAATGAATTGTCCGGCTCTCTATCACCAAATTCGAAAGTGATAGGATAAATCATCTCTTCTCCATCTTTGCATGTAGCAACAAAAATCACCCCTTTATATTGACCATTGAAATGAGTGGTATCAACAGCAATAACCAGTTTGACGTAAGAACGAAAACCTTGAATGGAGGCTCCAAGTGCAAAAAACAAATATGAAAATAGATTGTTTTTATCAGTCATAATTACTGTCACTGTATCAGAGTTTGTTTCTTTTAACATGTGCAAGTATAAAGGAAGCTGTTGGAATGACTCATCCGCCTTCCCATATGCTAGTTTCTTTGCATATTGTAAAAACCCCCAAGCTTTGTTGTACATAATCTGCACGCCATACTGCTCCAACATTTATGCAATCAAAAGCTAAGGTGTACTATTATCAAGCCCTACCTTTTTCTAATAAAGTGTTGCTATGACAATAGTCTTCATAGTCCGCCTATGTGACTCGAAGGCGTCTTGACAATATGTATGTTTCGACACATGTTTGTACATATACCATATCGTACCACCCTTTCTTCATCTTGCACAAACCTTAAAACTACAGGTCAAATCCTTACAACTAGCATCATATCGAATCGTGTAGAAACGTCTAACCTTATGTTGATACCTGGAATTAAGAACATATCTTCCAACGGCTATATTCAATTCATATTTACTATTGAAAAATGCACCTTTATACAATGTATCACGTCGGATGAAAGTCGATATGGTTGTTGAAGTACCCTCAATTTTGCATTGATCTACACCCGGAACAATCTAATATGACTGTAAGGGGTTAGTGTCAAATTGTGAATCCGAAAATCTCATTTCTGGATACTCTGTGTTCTCTCAATTGTCATCAATAGCTCCAGTTTCAATGTCATCATCTCTAATTTCCTCATCATCATCTCCACTTTTTGATATTTCATCATCATCATCAATGTCTATGTCCTGATCTTTATCATAACGATCATTACTACCATAATCAATGTTGTATGTTGGACTTGCTGTGGATGTAAATGTGATGACAGAAGCTGAAACTTGATTACTACCACCACAAGAAGCTAAACAATTTTGGCCATCACATATAGCTAAACTTACAAGTCTATCCACATCTATCTCCACATGCCCTGGCTCTGGTATTGAGGCGATTGTATATGAAGGGATGGTAGGGCTTATAACTTCAGAATTTCTCACATTTTTATCAACATAAATCTCTCTATAATCAACTTTTTTGTTCGAAATCACACCACAGACACTAAGATCGGTTGTGATAGGTATCTTAGTTACAGGCATTCCCCTAGCTCGAAGTAAATAATGCAAATGGATGTCCAATATTCTTCTATCAATGCCAGTCACTGTGTAAATAAAGTCCATCAACCGAGATAAATTGACATTCTTGGGGGCTCCTATCATGAACGTCTCACCTCCAACATAGTTATTTCCATTCCACTCTCCGTTACATTTTATTATTATCTTCACCTCACTCATTCTTGTAAAATTGAAGCAAAATGATTTATTCTTATCCATACTTTCATAATGTTCAATATCCAATTGCAATGCACAAAAATATATATATCATTTAATAACCATAAACATTTCAAATTTAAATAAATAATCTTAAATTAAATAAAACCGGATTTTAATAAATAATATAACATGGAATTGGGTTTTAATGCTCAACAAAACATGAAACCGGGCTTTAATGATCAATAAAACCATTAAAACTCGGTTTCGTGTTTTATTGTTAAGAAAACTAGGATTTTTTCCTAATCAAATAACAACCTCCATCTTCAATCACAAACTAACCAAATCCAACAAATACAATCAAATCTAACCTCATATGACATAAATTAATACCAAACTTCAACCAAAAAAGAAAAAAAAGCTGCCCAACTTTTCACCAGTTTTTATGGGCCATTGAAACCCGGTTCCGGGTTTTAATGCCCCACAAAACCCAGTTGTTGCAGAATCTCAGTCCCTTTGCGATTTCTTTCATTTCTTGCAAATAAGATCTTATATTACATAAAATCACAACAAAAAATCACTCATAAAACATTTACCAAAGCAATATGAACAAGAAATTTAAAAACGAATCAATAACAAACACATACCTCTAAGCTTGAAGAGAAAAATTTTAGTGTGAAGTTTGTTAGAGAGAAAGAAGCTTCAATGTGGGCCTTTTGGAGTGAAAGAGCCTTCAATGGATGCACAAAATAGGATGAGAAAATTTAAGAAAATGGAAAAAGTGTGATGAAATAACTTAAAGAAGCGACGAACGAGGAGAATGGAGGAGAAGAAGAAGAAGAAGAAGAAGAAAAAGGGGATTTTCGTCATTTACTAATAGTTGAAATAAGGGTATTTTCATCATTTTATCATTAGTTAAAGGGAATGTTTGATTTAGGGACAAAATGGGTAACTTGGTTATATCATGTAATAAGTTTGTTTGAAAGGTCAAAAAGAATTTTATATAAAATAGTATCTAAAAATGATATTTTTCTTTCATTTTTATTTTAATATGAAAAGCTCTTTTGTATCTGTACCATCATATAAATACTATTCGTACTTTTCTGGGAAGGGGGATGTTGCTTCTTTAGCTTTTGCTTCTCTGCCTTATTATGGTGAAGTCTACCTTATTATGGTGAAGACTGTACTTATAAAAAAAACATGAAGAGTACGCACGGGAGTCATGATTCATGAATGTGGACAACTTTTTAAAACAATAAAAATTACACGATTTGTGAAATGAATTTTAGAAGTCTATCTCCTTTTGACTGTACCCAAACATCCATGAAAAAAAAATAAATTCTTTCAACAAAAGAACTTGGCTTTTGTCGTTACCTCACTTTTTTTTCCCAATTTTTTTAATATATTTTTTCTCATTCTTTTAAGACTGTGCTGATAACAAAAACGAACGGTAGAGAATGAGTCAATCATGAAAAATTCCTGTCAAATATGAAGGACTTGAGCTTTTCTTATTTGTCTTCTTATTTTGGGAGACAATGATTGGAGGGCCGTGTTTCATGATTCATGAAGGTAGTTGAGTTCTAGGAAATTTATGATACCATATAAATAGTAAGTCACCTCTTCTATTTTAATATCGGACCTAAAAAGATTACTAATATGTGGGAACTAAATCTATGTTTGTTAGATATTGAAATGTAATTGGGCAATTTTTTAGTATAATTTTGTTTTTGTTTTTTTTTTCCTTTTTTGGAGTAAAAATTCTCTATTAATGTTAACATGATGTTAACTTTTTTATGAGATAAATTTAAGTTTAACTGATATAATATAGAAAAAAAATATAATAATATTAGTCATCCATTAATTTTTATGATGATGTGTCAATATATTATGAAAGGCTTAGCCAAAAATAAATAATAGAGAATCCTTAATTTTTGTTTTGACAGTATAATTTTGTATTTAAATCTTATTGTAATAAAAACAAATTTAATTCCATCAACCTCAATTTATTGCATACCATCAAGACTAATTCCACAAAGAACATACATAGACTAAAGTCTCATACTTTTGGGTCACTTTTCTTTTTCTCTCTTCCTTTTAAAATTTTGTTAATATATCATATACAATATATTATATTTTATTTATAAATAACTTTAAAATACATTAAAATAATCTAATTTATCTTCTATCAAACAATGCAACACTGTGGGAGACTTGAAGTCTCCAATTACTACTTTATCGTCAATCTTGTTTACTCACCATTGATTATCCTCACATGACTCACATTGCATCTCTTTTATTCTTTTTCCAATTTTCTTTTCACACAATATTTGTTTTTTGCTTTTCTTCAATATTTAATTGCTTTTATAGTATTCATTGTTTTCTATAAAGGTGGTTCATAGCTTTGGCTTCTCTGTCTCATTATTGTATAAACTAATAAAGACATCAATCATGGGTCATGAATGTTGATAAACTTTGCAGGAATTTCATAATATGTATGAAATGTATTTAAGTCAAGTCATCATATCTTCCGTAGTAAGACTTTTTTTGTATTGTTGTTGTTGTTTTTTTTTTTTTTAATTAATTTTTTTTTTATAATCTATCGATATATTAATATAAAAAATAAAAAATAATAAATAATAAATGATTAAAATTGTCTCATTATATATATAGCATTCATACGTTTTTTAGGAAGGGGGATGCTTCTTCTTTAGCTTTTGCTTCTCTGCCTTATTATCATAAAAACTGTACCTATCAAAAACATGGAGAGTGCATATGTGAGTCATGATTTATGAATGAGGATAACATTTTAAAACAATAAAATTTACACGATATATTAAATGAATTTTAAAAGTCTATCTCCTTTAGACTTTACCCAAATATCCAAAAAAAAAAAGAAAAAAAAATCAACAAAGGAACTTGGCTTTTGCCGTTACCTCATCTTTTTTTTTTTTTTTTTTCCCTATTTTTTTAACATATTTTTTCTCATTCTTTTAAGAATGTAATTAGGTCAGTGTTGATGATAAAACTATCCACTACTTATTAGTTCTTAAAATCACATTAAAAAAATAATAAATATGAAAAATTAATATGATATCATATCATTTGACACAAGCCATAATAGAATTGAATAGAATTTATCAAAAATGAAATAAAAATAGGTGGTCAATTGTAAACTAATGTCGGCTTACATATGAGGTGGACTGTAATGAATATAAGATGAATATCTAATTGAAAACATAAAATACAATATCATAATTATATATATATGTTATGTGTATTTTCTGGATTCATTAAATGGGCTGGTAAAAACCCAACTCAAGCCCAACTTCGGCCCAATAAAGGCCCATCAGACAAGGCCCATATTTAAACTCCAAGCCCAGCGAGCTCCGCAGCTTGCCCAGCAATCCTCTCAGCTCATAGCAACGAGCTCGTCTCACAGTAAGGTTGTAGCTCGTTCTACCATTCTCCGTAAGCATAGCTTGCTGGTCAGTGAGTCTAGCTCGAGGTTGTAAACCGCCATAGACATTAAGCAGCTCGTTCAGAGGGCAATTAATGCAGTATCTTCCAGAACAGGCAGTTACGTAATCTTATCGTGATTCTCTCTCCAGAAACGGAAGTTAATTCAAATTCAAACTCAATCAACATTATCTTAGAATTTAAGGAGTAGTTTCCTGATTTTATTTCAACGGATTAGGAAGTGTAATTAATTCATGATTCTCTTCCTATTTTGTTGATTCCTGAATTGTAACGATACTTCCCCTATAAATAGGGGTTAAAACCATTGTAACAAAAAACAATTGAAGATCATACTGTCACTCTGTAGAATTTAAGAGAGACAGCTGTAGACGTAGACATACTTATTGAACCACGTTAAAAATCCTTTGTCTTCCTGTTTGATTCTTGGTTCTTTATTGTCTTTTTCTCGATTTCTGTGTTTTCTCACATTGATTGCAGGTATTGGGCATTCATTACTCGTCGACTGAATTTAAATGTCGACATTTTGACGCTAGAAGAAGGGCCCAAACTGTAATATTTTTCATCACAATTCATCGATTTCTGACATGGCAAAGACCAGATCAAAATCATGTTGTTGATGATCAGGCGGAGAGTCATATAAACCAATCTTAGCAAAACATGTAGTCTGTGCAGGATGCACCCATGCATGCAGCAGGTACGTCACATGGACAGGCACTCGGCGCCACGACAAGCATCCCTCCTCTGCCTCATCGTCAACTGGTTCCAATTGCCCCAATAACTGAAGGGCAGAATGTGTTGCTGCAGAGGTAAGAAGCGTTGGAAAACACGGTCAGACAGCTCACAGAGGCTGTCAATATGTTGGTGCAGGCTCAGGTTCAGAACGTACCTAGGGTTGAGGTTCAGGCACCAAGGTACGTGCCTCAGCAGCATGAAGCGATGCAAGTGCCCGAAAGGCTAGCAAGAGAAATCTCGCGACCAGCAGGCTCAACTCATTCCTCTAATGCACGTTCTAGGGCTGGAGGACACCCTGTCCGTGAAGAAAGGGAGGTAGTGCTCCCAACTAGCCTGATAGTAAGGTTGAGCCAAGGTAGAAACCAACGAGCAGAGGTTGGGCATGATAGAGTCAAAGCTGTAGCTCGGCGAGTTGATGATGAACAGAGACAGGCAAGATCCCATCAGCCTGAGGGTCTATTTGAGGAGGACGAAAGGTATGATCCAAAGCACCCGGCTCCAAGTCATGACCACAAGAGGAGATACGAGCTTCGAGATTCACAAGTAGAGGAGCTCCTCCAAAGGGTTCAACAGTTGGAAGCGTGACTTGGAGCCTCGGAGTAGCGTGGGCACTATGAGGAAAGAACCCTCTTTACAAGGGAGATTGAGACACAGCCTCTCCCTCCGAGGTTTAAAGTGCCGAGCATTCAGCAGTACAACGGGGACAGTGACCCCTATGACCATCTTGACGCCTTTAACATTCAGATGGACCTGCAAACAGCCAATCCCATAGTGAAATGTTGTGTATTCCCAACTACTCTGGGGATATACCAAGGACATGGTTCAAGAATCTCCCAGCTCGCAGCATAGGCAGTTGGGCAGAGTGTCAACAGAAGTTCGTTGGCCAGTACAGGGCCTTGAGAAGGCAGCTCGCTCCATCCTGCCACCTAGCTACAATCTTTCAGCGTCAGGGTGAGTTTTTGAAAGAGTATATCACCAGGTTCAAACGTGAGGTCACGAATGTTGAGCATCCATCAGATGAAAGTATACTGACAGTGATCTCAGCTGGGTTGCACAAGGATGGGAAACTATACGAGAGCATTTACAAGTCCCCAGTGAAGGATCTGAGAGAGTTCTACGAGTGAGCTGCGAAGGAAATCAGGTGGGAAGAGACCTTCGGCCCGAAGAAGCAGAATCAGAAGAATGAAGCGGGCAGTTCTAGCCAGCCAAAGAGGAGAAACAATGGCAGGAAAGAAGAAGGTAGAAATAGTGGCTCAAGTAACCAGATCGCTAAGAAGGCGAGGAGAGAACCAAGGTACGAGCGACCTCGATGTCAAGGTCGTTATGAAGGATACAACGTTCTGATGGCTTCACCGGACATGATTTATGCTGCGGAAAGGAACAGGAAAGATTTTGGGAGACCCAATCCTTTAAGGGCTCTTGTTCAGCAAAGGGATCAGAGTAAGTTTTGTACCTATCATAATAAGGTCGGACACAATACTTCAGATTGCTGGGCGTTGAAGAACACTATTAAGAAATTAATCAGGCGAGGTCGCTTGAGAGACTATATAGCGAGACCCGCAGACTCACGATCTACATAACAACGACCTCAGCAGCAACAGTCAGCACAGCAACAGCCCCTACAAGCTTTTGAACCAAAGCATGAGCCTGCGGTAAGAACCATTTTTACCATTCATGGTGGCCCCCACATCGTAGGTGCTTCTAACAGGTCACATGAGAAATACGTCCGAGAGGCGAATCATACTTTCCAGGTCAGCGGGTCGAAGGGACCTATAAAAAAGGTGAAACCGACCTCGGATGAGATTGTATTCATTGATAAAGATGTTAGGGGTGTGATCTGGCCTCATAATGATGCGCTAGTTATTCGAGCCAAGATCAGTAACATGGAAGTGCGGCGCATCATGATAGATACTGGGAGCTCGGTGAATGTAATGTACAGAAACTGCTATGATCAGATGGGGCTAGGAGCAGAGAAGCTGAGACCATCCCCAGAGCCTCTATATGGTTTCAGTAGAAATGCTGTAGTACCAATGGGCCAGATCAAGCTGCCACTTACTCTTGGGGAGGCAGGTCGTCAAGCTACAGTGCTGATAGATTTTCTGATAATTGACTGCCCATCAGCATACAATGTGGTCCTGGGGAGACTTGCTTTGAATGAGATGGATATGATCACTTCGACCAGGACCCTCACGGTAAAATTTCCAACCCCTAATGGCATTGGGTGTGTTCGGGGAGAGCAGCACTTAGCAAGACAATGCTATGAAGATGGTGTGAAGATGGGCGTGAGAGGAAAGAAAGTGAACGTGGTCTCAGGGGGCGAGCCACAACCTATGACTGAGAAAGAAGTCAGTCACGACCTGGACCCTCGCGAGGTAGATGCAGACCGAGCTACTGGGCCAGTCGAAGAATTGGAAGATGTATAAGACAGCGAGGTAGATCTAGAAAGGTGCCTGAAGCTGGGGAGAGGATTAGCTCCAAAATTGAGAGCCCAGCTCGCCGACTTCCTGAAGGCGAACGTGGATGTATTTGCGTGGAATCACGAGAACATGGTGGGGATAGATCCTAAGGTAATGTCTCACAGGTTGAACATTGATCCTCACCACAAACCAATTTACCAAAAGAGGAGAGCAATGACAGGGGAACACTATCTTGCGTTGAAGGAAGAGGTAGACAAGCTATTAGTGAACAAATTTATTCGAGTAGCTTATTACCCGACTTGGGTCGCTAATCCAGTTCTGGTAAAGAAGAAAAATGGGAAGTAGAGGACTTGCATCGACTTCACTGATCTGAACAAAGCGTGCCCAAAGGACAGCTTCCCCTTGCCAAGGATAGACCAGCTCGTGGATGCTACTGCTGGTCATGAGCTCCTGAGCTTCATGGATGCGTACTCGGGCTACAATTATATCCCAATGAACCCCGAGGACGAAGAGCATACCTCATTCATGACTGATCGCGGCCTGTATTGCTACAAGGTGATACCCTCCGGTTTGAAGAATGCAGGAGCAACCTATTAACGCTTGGTAAATATGATGTTTGAAAAGCAGATCGGAAAGACTATGGAGGTCTACGTTGATGACATGCTAGTAAAGTCCAAGTAGATAGGTGATCATGTGCGTGACCTGGGAGAGATGTTTCATATTCTGAGGAGCTACCAGATGAAGTTGAATCCACACAAATATGCATTTGGAGTAGCTTCTGGGAAATTTCTAGACTTCATGGTCAACAGCAGAGGCATTGAGGCCAACCCAAAGAAGATCAAGACATTGATCAACATGAGATCACCAGCTAGGGTGAAAGATATGCAGAGCCTTAATGGTTAGGTCGCGGCATTCAGCAGGTTCATTTCGAAAGCTACAGATAAGTGCATCCCTTTCTTTGACATTTTGAAAAAGGCAAAAAGCTTCGAGTGGACCGAGTAATGTAAAGTTGCCTTCCAACAGTTAAAGGAATACATGGGGTGAGCTCCACTCCTTTCTAAGCCCAAGGAAGGAGAAAAACTGATTTTATATTTGGGGGTGTCTTAGCAAGCTCTAAGTGCTGCACTGGTGAGGGAAGAAGAAATGACACAGCTTCTAGTGTACTATGTAAGCAAAAGGCTGTAAAATGCTGAAACCAGGTACTTGCAGATGGAGAAGCTCACTTATTGCCTGGTGATCGCATCAAAGAAGTTGCGACCTTACTTTCAAGCTCATACCATCGAAGTCCTCACCAAGTATCCGCTGAAGCAAGTTCTACAAAAAGCGGACACCTTAGGTCGTTTGTTGAAATGGGCAGTTGAGCTCACACAGTTCAATATCCAGTTTAAGTCGAGGACGGCTATTAAAGCTCAAACTTTGGCAGATTTCATTGCGAAGTTTACAGGGCATGTGGATGATGAAGCTGAATCTTCTGAAGGTCTGACTTGGGAGCTTTATGTTGATGGATCATCTAGCGAGCATAGAGCCGGAGCTGAGATTCTATTGATAAGTCTTGAAGGCCATAAGATCCTTTGTGCCTTAAGGTTTGGTTTCCAGGCAACAAACAATGAAGCTGAATACGAAGCAGTGCTCGCAGGTTTGCGTTTGGCTAAGGAAATGCGAGCTAACGGTTGAAAATCTTCAGTGATTCGCAGCTCGTTGTTTGTCACATATTGGGAGAATATCAGACCAAGGGACTAAAGATGGCCCTATACCTCCAGAAAGTTCACGAGTTGCTAGGTATGTTTCAAAGGTACGAGGTGAAGCAGATCCCACGAGCTCAGAACTCACATGCAGATGCATTAGCTCGCCTCGCCACTACTTGAGATGCAGACTTTTTAGGGACAATCCCAGTAGAGTTCCTACCAGCCCCAAGTACAGAGGAGAAGAACGTAATGATGGTCATAACTGTTCAGCCCGATTCCTAGATAAGCCCAATTCTGAATTATTTGAAGGATAGGAAATTACCGAATAACAAGCTGGAAGCATGGCCTCTGCGAGCTAGAGCAGCCAGATACTGCATCTATGATGATGTGCTGTACAAGAAGGGGTTTTCAGCTCCACTCTTACGATGCATTGATGGCCCAGAGTGTGAAACAGTGATGAGACAAATACACGAAGGCCATTGTGGAAATCACGCTGGGGGGCTTTCCTTAGCTCAAAAAGCACTGAGACAGAGTTTCTATTGGCCCACTATAAAGCAGGATGCCATCAACCTGGTCAAGAGATGTGATAAGTGTCAAAGGTTTGCCCAGGTTCCACGAGCTCCACCAGCTTATCTTCAACAAATGGTGAGCATGTGGTCCTTTACAATTTGGGGGATGGATTTGATAGAGCCTCTGCCAATGACTCGTAGAAGATGCAAGCATGCCGTGGTCGCAGTTGATTACTTCACTAAGTGGACAGAAGCAAAGGAGTTGACAGAAATCTCCACAGCGAAGATTGAGAAGTTCGTGTGGAGTAATATGATTTACAGGTTTGGAGTTCCATAACAGATTATAACAGACAATGGGACCCAGTTTAGCAGCACCCAGTTTCTCAAGTTCTGCAGTGATCTGAAGATAGTCAAGAGCTTCTCAGCAGTGGACCATCCACAAGCCAATGGCCAAATTGAAGCTGTCAACAAAATCATAAAGCAGACCTTGAAAATGAAACTGGAAGCAAAGAAAGGAGCATGGGTAGACGAGCTTCAGAAGGTATTGTGGGCTTACAGAACCACAGCTCGCAGCACTATAGGTGAGACACTTTTCTCAATGGTTTATGAGTTTGAAGCCATGATCCCAGCAGAATTCAAAGTCACCTCGCAACGAAGAGCCACATTCAATCCAAATGACAATAATCAGCTACTCACTGCAAACTTAGATTTGCTTGAAGAACTCAGGGAAACAGCCAGACTGAGAGTAGCTGTCTATCAATAAAGAATAGCGAGGTACTATAACAAAAACACTCGGATTCGCAGATTCAACGTGGGAGACTTAGTACTGCGTATCATCCTGCTTGGAGCTCGCAAACCCAGTGATGGGTCCTTAGGTCTAAATTGGGAAGGACCCTATATCATCAAGGCAAACTTGGGAAATGGAGTTTATCATTTAACCAACATGAATGGAGCCGAGATCCCTCGAGCTTGGAATACCGGACATTTGCGACCATATTACCAGTAACTTCATTTGTTACCCATGATTTAAGGCTATAATAAATAAAAGCTCTATTTTCCCTCATGATGTACGTTATTTCACCAAGTTAACAAACTCCGTGCTGATTAGCTCGCTGCCCACTTAAACAAAAGAGCCTAAAAAGCAGATGACTAAGTATCTATGCATAGCTCACTTAAACACAAAAGAGCCAAAAAAGCAGGTGTGGCTAAGTGCCTCTGCATAGCTCGCTACAAAAGAGCCTAAAAAGCATGTGATGTTATGTACCCCTGCATAGCTCACCATAAAGAGCCTAAAAAGCAGGGGAGGTGACGACCCCTATATAGCTCACCTAAAATGAAAAAGAGTCTAAAAAAGCAAGTATGGTTAAGCGTCTCTACATAGCTCATCATAAAGAGCCTAAAAAGCAGGTAAGGTTATGTACCTCTGCATAGCTCGTCATAAAGTGCCTAAAAAGCATGCGAGGTTATATACCCCTATATAGCTCGTCATAAGGAGCCAAAAAAGCAGGCGAGGTGATTACCTCTGCATAGCTCACCTAAAAAGAAAAAGAGCCTAAAAAGTAGGTGTGACTAAGTGTTCCTGCATAGCTCGCTATATTATTAAGAGCCTAAAAAATAGGTGTGGTCGAATCCCCCTGCATAGCTCGTCAACATTCTAAATTGTTTATATTACTACGATTTTATCAACTGTTGAAATAAGCGATTACTTTGAATATTGTCAAATTTTGAGCTCGTTAACAATTAGCTCGCATGAAAACTTATAAAATAAAAATCATAAAATATGATATAACAGATGTTATTGCTTGAATACATTCAACACAGAAGAAACAAAGGAATGAATTTTTTTAAGTTTAAAGTTCATTACAAATTTAAACAAAAATACAAGTATAAAAGATAAAACTGTTAGTTCTGGACTGAAAGGTCAGGGCCTGGAGGAGGGTCTTCATAAGGAGGAGAAGATGTAGTAGGAAGCTCGAGATTGCTAGCGGGCTCAATTTGGGAGGTCGCACCAGGAGCTTCCTCTGCTGAAGGAATTGGATCAACTAAGGACGAGGTAGCCCTTGCTTTAAACTCCTCTACGATTTCAAGTCCCACATCCTCAAAGATAGAAAAATCCATTTTCGGATGGGACATCCACAGTGTGTAGAGAAAGTTGTGGTCTGTTGTTTCCTCAGCTTCGTCCTTTGCTTCAACAACCTTCATCTCCAATTCTTGAAAAGATTGTTCGCGGTGGACCGTCAATTCTTCAAAGGCATTGTCCTCAGCTTCTAGCTTCATGGCCTCTATTTGCTACTCTGCAGCCTCAGCTCGCTGAATTATCTCCCCTACTTGCTGCCTAAGCACTTTGGCTCGACTTTCTGCCTCTTTAGCCCGTTTAGTTGCAGCCTCCTCAGCACGTTTAACAACGGCTTCCACCTTTTCAGTCCGTTTCTCAGCAGCCTTAGCTCGCTTCGCTGCAGCCTCGACTTGACGATCGAACACTTCAATTTTATCCTCTACGGTTGTAGCTCGCTGCTCGGCTAGCTCGGCCCGCTGTTCGGACTGCCTCAGCTCTTCTCTTACTTTATACAGCTCATTTCTAAACGTGTCACGTTCATTTCACATTCTTCTCAGAGCTTTATCGGTGATCTGTTTAGCATTATTTGCTGCAGCTAACTGTGCTTTGTGGTCCTCAGCTTGTTTCTGGGCTAGCTTAACCCGCTGATCAGATTGCTTCAGCACTTCTCTTAGCATGTCACACTCTTTTTGTATTTCCAGTAGAGCTTCCTCGGCGGCCTGTTTAGCATTATTCGCCGCAGCCATCTGTGCCTCGAGGTTCTCTGTGGTTTGCTCAACCAAGGACGCTATCTCATCATTAGCGATCTTCAGCTCGCTTTCCAGCTTCATTATTTTGTCTTCAGTAATTTTGTTCAGTCTCAATTGCTTCATTGCAGCAAGCGCACCCTGAAAATTCTATGAAGACAGAAGGATAAAGAAAAGTGACTTACCAGCATAGAATGACGAGCTGCGAACTCGTCCAGCTCTATGCCCTTAAGGGACTTATTCTGCAAGACCCTTGCATGAGTATACATGATTGGTGTTCAGTTGTCAATGAAGAAAGTCAAATATCTCTCCCTAGATCCAAGCTCGGTTTCTGGTCTTGTTGGGGAAGGAGTCCTTTCACGCTTCGGGAGATCAGGCACATCGGTCGAGAAAGTACTACGTCGCGTAATGAAGGTACGCCTAGTTACATGCTTGCTGGTGCTAGCTTGGGTTGCTTGGGAAGCAACCTTAGGAGAAGCACCCTCTTTTTCAAGTTGCGAGCTAGAAGATGGGACCAATTGAAGATATGTAAAAACGTTTAAAAGTGGCACCTCGCTAGGAATAGCGGTCGAGAGAGTTTTTGCCTTAGCAGCAGTCTGTTTAGGCCGTTTTGAAGAAGCAGCTGGCGAGGTTGAAGCCCCAACAGGTCGCTTAGCTGGAGTGGCTGAGGAAGTTGGAGCTTGGGCAGGTTTCTTAGCTGGAACAGCCAGAGGGACTGGAGCTGGGGCAGGTTGTTTAGAAGGGCACTCTAAAAGAGTAAATTTCTTCCTGTTGGTTGGAGTTCGCCCAGTGGAAGGAGCAGGGGCTGGAGAAGTAGTTTTTTGAAATGCACCCACTGTTGGGGTGCGAGCTGGAGCTGATGTTGCTTCAGCAAATGTTGGAGCTGTTGAGGGATGTGCTGAGTCTGTTGGGGCAGGCAATGGAGCCCTTAAAACATTTGGACGATTGGGAGAATGAGATGAATCTACTTGAACAAGAGGGGTTGTACGGGCTGAAGCCATTTTTGCCCGAGTTGGGGTGCAAGCAGAAGCACCTTTAGCAGAAGCTTTCCGAGCTAAAGTAGGTGCACGAGTTGCTCCCGCTGCTCGCGAAGTAGTGACAGGTTTTGAAGGACGAGGAGCAGATGTATCCCATTCCTGAACTGGGACTTCAAGGACAGAATGAAGTATAAGGGTATCACCCGTGCTCCCTATGTCCACTTCAGGTCGCAGTAACGGCAATTCCTTAGGAGGGGTAAGGCCGTAAGCATTAAGAAGAGCATCGTTGAACTTGCTGCTGATGCTCGCTTCCTCCGAGTTCGCGAGCGCATTAAAAGCCCATTTTTCCTCACTATTGAGAGGAGACTCGTCCGCTTTTAGCACTGCAAAGCAAAACATAAAAAAAAAAAATCAATCAAATCAGTTCGCTACATTTTCCTCTCTACCTACCTGGTTCCAGGATGAAGCTACGATTGTTGAGACCCGTGAGACAGGGGCAGGAGACATAAAACCAACTCGTTTTATACTTTCCAACATTGGACTTGCTTTTCGCTTCACCTTGGGGCAAGAGGTCTTTGTATTCCGACTGGCGAGCTGTGAGGTAATAGATGCCATCGGGTTTTTCTCCCTCTTTTGTGCTTAAAGCCTTGAAGCTGTAAAATTGTTGTATGATTTTTGGGATTGGGGGAGAAAGGCCGTTCCTGAGGAAGGTCAGAGCAAGCGAGGTCAGCTGTGTATAAGAGTTCAGTGTCAATTGGAATGGTGCGAGCTTAACCGTGTTGAGGAATGCGATCAAGTAAGGATGAATGAGGAACCTTAGTCCCTGCTGGAGATGTTAGGCACTGACAGCGACGTACCCCCTTGGTGGATAGCATGCATGGTTCTTGGGAACGGGTATCAGTGCACGACAACCCATAGTGATATGGAATTGAATGCTAAGCCCTACCACATCAAAAATTTCTAACGATGAAGGATGGTAGGCAAGTGTATTGCGAGCTTCTCTTCCCTGCCTAGCATGCTCTCGAGCTTCATCTCGCTCATGAGCCTCCCTACCTCGGGTAGTTTCCTTACAAGCTCCGCTTGAAGACATTTGTGTAGAGGAAGCATGTTCAGGTCACAGCAAGTAAATTATTAAAATGATAAAAATTTTCTAAGTGTCCCATTTTGCAGATCACTTGTACAATGAGGGGCTCGACCTACGAATAAACGACCTGCGAGCTAATGGTGTACAGGTGCCTATTTCTACAGTTTGCATGCATATAAGGCCACAAACAGTAATCAGCTCGCAAACAAATATGCCATAAGATCAAATCAACAGAATTTGAAAAGTCGTGTTCAACAAAAACCCAGAACAGTGAAGATTCAACAACATGACGTATTCAAACCATTTAAACATACTGATGCCAAAGATTCAACAGCAACAATATGGTGTATACAAACCAATAAGGCAGAGAACAAAACACCAGCACAATACGACATGAACTCAGCAAAATGATCTAAAAAATTGAAAGTTTGAAGATAGATGGTGGACTTATTGTGATTTTTTTGATGAAATGGAAAGGAACGGTGACTGGAAGTGTTGATTTCGTATAAAAATCAATGAGTTTTCTGCGTTTGGTTGCTTGGTTGCTTCGAAAGAAAATGACAGATAAAAAGAAGAAAATGAAAAGGCTCGACTAGTTATATAGGCGGATGAGCTCGAACCCCAGCCGTTAGATCTCTGATTTATGTAACCGTCATAAATCCAACGGTGCAGTGTGAGGTACGGTTTTGTAATCATGGAGCCGTCGGTTGAAAGATGTGCACATTAAATGTGCGTGTAAGGGACGTTCTAACGTCGTTTCAGTTACCTCATGCATGAACGCCACGTGTCGAAGCTGATAAGACAGAATTTGGATAGGCAGGAAAACGATAATCTAAGTTGGCTTACCAAAGAAGTTAGTTTTTACCAGCGAGCTCGAGCTCCCAATCCGTAGAACCAACTGAGAGCTGAGGGGCTTATGTTATGTGTATTTTTCGGATTAATTAAATGGGCTGGTAAAAACCCAACTCAAGCCCAACTTCGGCCCAATAGAAGGCCCAATAAAGTCGACCCAATCAAGGCCCATATTTAAACTCCAAGCCCAACGAGCTCCGCAGCTCGCCAGCAATCCTCTCAGCTCGTAGCAATGAGCTCGTCTCATAGCAAAGTTGTAGCTCGTTCTACCATTCTCCATAAGCATAGCTTGTTGTTCAGTGAGTCCAGCTTGAGGTCGTAAACCGTCATAGACATTAAGCAGCTCGTTCAGAGGGCAATTAATGTAGTATCTTCCAAAACAGGTAGTTACTTAATCTTATCGTGATTCTCTCTCCAGAAACGGAAGTTAATTCAAATTCAAACTCAGTCAACATTATCTCGGAATTTAAGGAGCAGTTTTCTGATTTTATTCTAACAGATTAGGAAGTGTAATTAATTCATGATTCTCTTCCTATTTTGTTGATTCCTGAATTGTAACGATACTTCTCCTATAAATAGGGGTTAAAACCATTGTAACAAAAAACTATTGAAGATCATACTGTCATTCTGCAGAATTTAAGAGAGACAGCCGTTGACGTAGGCACACTTGCTGAATCACGTTAAAAATCCTTTGTCTTCCTGTTTGATTCTTGGTTCTTTATTGTATTTTTCTCGATTTCTGTGTTTTCTCACATTGATTGCAGGTATTGGGCATTGATTACTCGTCGACTGAATTTAAACGTCGACAATATATATATATATATATGCACGTGAATTTTACAAATATATTAAGTTTTGATGTTGAAGGTTATTTGTCAACATATGTATAACTCAAAAATATAATAAAATTCACGATTATGAGAAATTAATGAATTAACAATTGAAAATTAAAGATTGGAATACACAAATAAGTGTTACAATTTTCACAATTTTAATGAGTTATGACTGTAGGTATGATAGAATTAATTACACAATAATTAATGTAGTCAAATCAATGTGAACTAATTGATATGGTGACATAGTGATAAAAATTGCCAATCTCGTTACTATAAACATTCAAATGCATGATTAATATGGTGTCACCGGCTTAATTAATTTTATTAATTGTTTTCATTTTAGTGGCAGATTTTAACACAATAAAATCACCACAATACTCATCATATTTATTTTGGTCGTGTGATATGATTTAATTTGTGGCCATTTATTCTATTGTATTTACGATTGATTTTAATGATTGTTTTTCTAGTAATCATTGTAATTTATTCTATAGTACATGCCACATGACTCGTATTTGTTTTTTAGTTGTTCAAATTTTATAGGGAGATGCATACTTAGATTTAATCATGCTTCATTGAATCAGATATATGAATAGCCTTAAATGGTTATTAAACCTTGTTTGTGTCAATATTCTTTTTGAAGATTGATTACTGAATTGATGGTAAATAGATTTTCCTTCAAAGTTGGAGTTTCTATCAGTAATATATGGCTTGATCTTTAGCTGTACAGGATTATAGAAGATTGTGCTGATAACCAAAACGAACGGTAGAGAATAAATCAATCACGAAAAATTCCTGCCAAATATGAAAGACTTGAGCTTTTCTTATTTGTCTTATTATTTGGGGAGACAATGATTAGAGGCCTGTGTTTCATGATTTACTTCACTTGGAGGAATCGGAATAGGAATCGGAATGATCTGGAATCGGAATGACTTGGAATCGGAATGATGTATCGGAATTAGAATAGGTTGTTTACTTCAACTGCAGGAATCGGAATTGGAATCAACAGTATTCCCATTAAACTGTTTACTTTACCTTGGAATCGGAATGGATTAATTGTAAATTACAAAAATGCCCTTAATTAAAATTATAAATTAATTATGATAGTATGAAGTTTTTTATTATAATATGTATTTTTTAATATCAAATAAAAAATTATATATTATAATAAAAAAAACTGCATATTATTTTAATAGTCCAATTTTTTATTATAATATGCAGTTTTTTTTTATCAAATAAAAAACTACATATTATTTTAATAGTCTATAATGATAATTAAGAAATTGGTGATGAAAACCAATTGTATGTAATTTTTTATTATAATATGCATTTTTTTTTAATATCAAATAAAATAGGTTTTTTTAATATTTTTTAACAAGGGGTATAAAAGACTTTTTATTTTGATTAAAGGAATGGGAATCCCATTCCCAAGTAGGTTGGAGGGAATGAGATTCCCATTCCACAATCCCAAATTGATGTGGGGTCCACATTTTCATTCCCATTACGGAATGAATTTTAAGCAAGTAAACACAATCAATCAATCCCATTCCTCATTCCCATTCCCCAATCCATGAAGTAAACGCATACTTTTGGGACACTTTTCTTTAATATATCATATACAATATATTATATATTTTATTTATAGAGAACTTAATTTATTAAAATAATCTAATTTATCTTCCATCAAACAATGCAGCACTGTGGGAGACTTGAAGTCTCCAATTATTAATTTATCGTCAAACTTGTTTACTACACATTAATTATCCTCACGTGACTCACATTCCATCTCCTTTCTTCCTTTTCCAATTTTCTTTTCACACTATAATTGGTTTTTGCTTTTGATATTTAATTACTTTTATAGTATTCATCGTTTTCTATGAAAGGTGGTTCATAGCTTTGGCTTGTCTATCTCATTATTGTATAAACTAATAAAGACATCAATCATGGGTCATGAATGTTGATAAACTTTGCAGGAATTTCATAGTATGAATGGAATGAATCTAAGTCGAGTCATCTACGGTCACCATCCAAGGATCCATGAAAGAGAAAGAAATCTTTCAAGAAGGAAAAGTCAGTTTAACCACAGATGCTCATCATTTATTTATTATACCAAGGGGATTTATCTAAAAACAAAATGGAAAAAGAAAAAGATGCAGTAGTGTGAAAAAAGCAGGAGACAGGATGGGACACATGAACATTCATGTAATTTACCTTTTCTTTCTCCATCCGTTTCTGTGTACTATGGTTTCATTATTTATTCCTATCATTTGTTAACCACAGAACCCACAGTTCAAACAATAATTCTCTCCATGGCGAAATATTATTCCCTCGTAATTGTTGCCATGGCTTTTTTAGTGAAAAGTTTGATGCTTTCCCTAGTTATGGCGGCAGTATCCAACATTACCACAGATTAACAAGCTCTTCTTACCTTAAAAACTCATATAACTCGTGATCCTACCAACGACTTGACCAATAATTGGTCTACAAGTACGTTTGTCTGTGACTGGATTGGTGTCAGTTGTGATCTTCGTCACCATCGAGTCACAATCTTGAATATTTCGTACTTTGGTCTTAAAGGCACCATCCCTCCTCAACTTGGAAATTTATCCTTCCTAAAAGTACTTGACATTAGAAACAACAGTTTCCATGGCTCTCTTCCTACTGAGTTGGCTCGATTACGTCGACTGAGAATAATAAATGTCTTGTTCAATAGCTTCAACATGGAGATCCCTTCATGGTTTGCCTCCTTACCAAAACTTCAAAGCTTGATTTTAGCATATAACAATTTCAGAGGGGCAATCCCATCATCCCTAGGCAACATATCATCACTAGAAGTACTTGGTCTTAGTTATAACCAATTTTCAGGTACCATACCCTCCTCCATCTTCAACCTGTCTTTGTTGAAATCTCTTGATCTCAGCTACAACGATCTCACAGGTTCTTTTCCTTCTATCATCCTTAACGTACATGCCTTCATTACAACTGATTGATTTAATTATCTGTTGAACTTTCAACAATATATTTTTCAATTATCTTTCTAATAATATAGAAATTCTTTCTTGATTTGTCTGGATACATGGTTTGATGGCGAAATACCTTCAACTTTATCATAGTACTAATACCTTAAATATTTATCTTAATCTTTTAATAATTTCACAGGAGAGATACCTACAGGAATTGGGAAATTGACTAGGCTTAAGAAGATATATTTTGCCTACAACAGACTCCAAGGTATGAATTAGCTTAAACATTATTATAGAGTTAGCTTAATTAGATGCAGACATTATTGTTATACATTGTCAATGAATTCTTAGTTTAATTTGCTTAAATACTTAAAGGTCTGAATATACTGTTCACATGAATGGAGTTCGGTGGTGGCTATTGAGCCTACCCTGTCCACCTTGATTTTTTTTTAATAATAATAAAATTATAGTTATCTTAAAATTTATTAATATATATATTTTTTCATTTATTAATTCTTTTAATACCAAAATAAATATCTATTTACTCGGAAACTATTGCATGTACTTTTTTGTTTATATTTACATTTTTATTCAAATATTACATATATAATAATTTTGTTACGTGTGAAAATTTATTTAAGTTTTTCACTTTTTTTTCTTTTATTATAATATTAGTAGCATAGTACAGTACTAAAATTTAATATCTTTCAGTGTTTTTCCTAATGCACTCTTTAATTTGAAGTGCAGTAATATTTATGATTGTTAAAATATAGATTTTCTTTATTTAAAGAAAAATTATTGATACTATAATGTTATTATTCTATAATTCATAATTAATAAGTTTAATCATTCAAATATCTTTAAAACTTGCATGATTGCTTGCATTCATGTTTCTTTCATATTTTCTTTAATCATTTTACTCTCTTTTTATAAATATATTTATTTATAATATGAATTTTGAGAGATAAAACTTATTATATTTCCTCTAAGTAGATATACCTATATTTTTTTAATTTATAAAATGTTTTCTTTAATACCATTGAAGTTCATTTAAAAAAGTTTGTTCAAGCTCACCTCGATGTATAATCCTAGCTACGTCCTTGCTATTTAGTTTCCTTTTGCCCACTTATAAGATTAATTTGTTTAAGCAAATATAATTGGCTTTACAGGAAAAATTCCACAAGAGTTGGCTACTCTTGCAGAATTGGACACACTAACGCTACAACACAATGCCCTGATAGGGTCCATTCCTTCACTTATGTTCAATATTTCTTCTTTAACCATTGCAGACTTTTCCAATAATAGCTTGACAGGTACTCTACCTGACAACATGTGCCAACATCTTCCTCTTTTGAGTGGATTGTTCATGTCTAACAATCAATTGACTGGTCAAATCCCAAAGAACTTGTGGCAATGTCGAAGTCTTGAAAATTATTTCGTTGTCATATAATTAATTCAAAGAAAAAATACCAAGAGATATCGGGAACTTGACATTGGTCACTAGACTACAACTTGGTTTTAACAACTTGATAGGTACCTTATACATCTCTCTTAGATATTTAAATTTTCATTGCCTAATTTTTACTATAGTCTTCCTAGTATTCTCCATGTGTGTTAGTAGATCGACCTTGTTTAACCACCTGAATTTTGACAAAAGATTGAGACTAGAAAAACCTAGAGTCTTTAATTGAAAAAATACCTTTTATATTTAAGATAAGATATTTTGATTTAAGTTTTTTTTTTTTTTTTTTTTTTTTTTTTTTTTTTTCATGTATAGCATTTATTAAATTATTTATTTTTAGGTTTTTTATAATATAACAGATAAAATATAATTTAGTTTAAAATTTAAAGGTATATATGTCAATTTTATTTATTTATTTGTATATTCTCATCTTAAAAGTTAGTACTAATATTACTACTCATAAATATGGTTTATATATATAGTTTATATTATAATCATATTTAAAATTTAAAAATTAAATCATCACTCTAAACATCCAATCTAATATCATGAATAGCACCCTTATCTTTTTCTTTTTCTTATTGAATGTGTATACCTTTTAAATCCCACAACTAATAAAATTATACTCATTGCAGGAGAAATTCCATGGGAGTTGGGCAACCTTGCAAAACTAGAAATACTATCACTGACACGTAATGCTTTAACGGGGCCCATTCCAAGAGAAATCGGGAGCTTGACCAAACTCACTGTACTATCCCTTAGCAATAACAACTTGATAGGTACATTAGCTATAAACCTTATTCTCTGTTTTTATTTTCAATTAAATTATTTGTTGAATAATTTCTTGAAGACATTAACCTACCTTGAACTTCATAAGAAAGGATGAATGCGGCTAGTGGCTTACATAAGCTGGAGACAAAGAAAGCTTTGTCAATTATTTTTCTACCATTTTTTTTTTTTTTTTTTTTTTTTTTTTTAGGAAATGTATTTTAAGGAAAAATATTTTTTGAGAAAAAATGTTTTTAATTCAATTTTTATAGAAATAGAATATTAATTTATAATTTTTCTATAAAAATAGACTAATTATTATTAATTTTTTTTTTTTTAATGTGTAAGTCTTATATAAGGAGATGGACATATAAAATCATGTGGTACATGTATCTTTCAAGCATTCTTTATACAATATTGTCACTTCCATGATATTTGTTTTCTTTATTCTCTCAGGTTCAATACCAACTGAACTTGGTGGTCTTCACAATCTAAAGCTATTGAATCTCGCTAATAACACATTAACTGGCCTCATCCCATCATCAATTTTCAATCTCTCAAAAATCGAAGTGATTGAACTATCCATGAATAACCTCTCAGGCACCCTTCCACCGAGCTTCGGTGACGGGCTTCCAAATCTGAAGGAGCTTTACCTTTGGAATAATAAACTGCATGGCTTCATCCCGAACTCCATCTCCAATGCTTCTCAGCTCACCATACTAGAGTTGCAAGAAAATTCCTTCTCTGGCCCTGTTCCCACAACTCTCGGTAACTTAAGGAATCTGCAGCGGCTCCTCATCTTCTCAAATCAATTGACGAGAGAACCATCTTCTCAAGAATTGTCCTTTCTCTCCTCTTTGACGTATTGCAAACAATTGACAATACTTCTTTTGGACAATAACCCCTTAAATGGCACACTTCCAGCTTCCATAGGAAATATCACTTCTCTCAAACGTTTTAAGGCAGATAACTGCAAAATCAAGGGTAGTATTCCGCAAGAAATTGGCAACTTAAGATACTTGACACATTTACGCCTCGAAAACAATGAATTGATTGGATCTATTCCGGCTGCTGTTGGAAAAATGAGGACGCTCCAAGTCTTGTATCTTGTTGGCAATAGATTGCAAGGATTTATTCCAAATGAGATTTGCAACTTGAGGAATTTAGGTGAACTACATTTAAGTGACAACAAGTTCTTTGGATTAGTACCAGCGTGTTTGGGTGATGTTACTTCACTAAGAGTCCTGCTCCTGAATTCCAACAATTTGAGTTCTACAATACCTTTGTCATTGTGGAATCTTGAAGATATTCTGCAAGTAGACCTGTCAAGAAATTCGTTTAGTGGACGGCTACCATTGGGCATTGAAAAGCTAAGGGCTCTTATTCATCTTGACCTAGCATGGAATGGATTTTCAGGTGAGATTCCTAGCAACGTTGCAAACATCCAAACCCTCATTAACTTTTCTGTGGCACACAACAGACTAACGGGCTGCATCCCTGAATCATTTGGAAACTTGATCAACTTGGAATTATTGGATTTATCTAGTAATAACTTCTCTGGAGCAATTCCCGATTCTTTAGCAAAACTAAAGTACCTTAAATCCATGAATGTGTCATTTAATAGATTGCAAGGAAAAATTCCTATAGGAGGAGCTTTTGCAAACTTTTCAGCAAAATCATTTATGGGAAATGATCAACTTTGTGGTGCTCCACATTTGCAAGTTCCCCCTTGTAAAAGTGATACCAATCGACAATCCAAGACAAAGAAATTAGTGATATTAATATGCATAGTATTGTCAATTGCATTGGCAATAGTTGTATTAGCTTTCGTAATTCTATGGTGTAATAGAAGCCCAAAGAGGAAAACAAATTCTTTAGATAGGGAAGACGTTTCAACTCTTTCAACATGGAGAAGATTTCACTATGAAGAGCTTTATCATGCAACAAATGGATTTGAGGATAGCAATTTACTAGGCATAGGAGGTTTTGGCTTAGTATACAAAGGAAAACTTTTAGATGGGGAGGACATAGCTGTAAAAGTTTTCAATTTGCAAGAAGAGAGGGCATTAAGGAGTTTTGATGATGAATGTGAAGTAATGAGTAAAATCTGTCATCGTAATCTAGTCAAAATTATTAGTTGCTACTCCAACTTTGATTTCAAAGCCTTGGTACTGGAATACATGCCTAATGGGAGCTTGGAAACGTGGTTGTATTCCCACAACCATTGTGTGGATATGATCCAGAGAATGAACATAATGATTGATGTAGCAATGGCATTGGAATATCTCCACCATGGTTATGGAACAACTATTGTACATTCTGATTTAAAGCCTAGCAATATCATGCTAGATGAAGATATGGTTGCTCATGTGGGTGATTTCGGCATTGCCAAACTCTTAGGTGAAGAGAATACTATGACACATACCTACACTTTGGCCACTGTTGGATATATGGCACCAGGTAACATCCGTAATTTCTGATTTTTTGTTTGGTAAATGCATGCATATGTTCATCTATTAAATGCATACATACAAATACAAATTGTACGTATAGTGTTTAAATTTTGTTTTAACTTATTCAGGCATCTCAAGATTTCATCAATCATTTTTCTCTTACTATTTCTAGATTCATTATGTCATGTTTACCGTCTTTTAACTATAATTAGCTTTGACCTTAATTGTAGAGTATGGATCGAAAGGAATTGTTTCAATAAAAGGGGATGTGTGAAGCTTTGGTATTTTACTGTTGGAAACATTTACAAGAAAGAAGCCCACAGACAATATATTTGAGGAAGGAATGAGCTTAAAGTGCTGGGTACAACAAGCATTACCTCATTCAGTACATGAAGTAGCAGATGCTAATTTACTTGATGAAGAAAATTTCAGTACTACCAAGGACTGTATTTCATCTATTCTGGAACTAGCTATGGATTGCTCGATGGATTTACCCGACAGGAGGCCTGACATATCTAATGTCCTCAGAAAACTTGTACATATCAGAGCTACGTTCCAAAAGAGTGTGGCCACAAAATGAAGTCTAAAAATTGTTGTCAACATTGTATAAATGTCTGTACCGAATCTAAGAAGAGTGTGGTTCTTACTATTGTAGAAGTTGTTTATTATATAAAAGGCATGATGCATACCAGGCCTTTCCTTTAAGAAAAAAAAAAAATAAATAAAATTGCATTGACTTTAATATCAATATGCTTGAAAGTGCTTTTTTTTTTTTTTTGTTGGTTTTGTGTCTGACTATAATGCAAAATTGTTAACATTGCAGGTTGCCTTTTATGTAAATCAAGTTCCTTAAATGGTTTCTCAAAAAAAAAAAGTTCCTTAAATGGCATATATCACTTTGACTTTTAGATATCCTAGTCAATGCGACAATGACTCCTCTTGTCTCAACAAGACAAGATTTCAATTTTGAATTATCAGGAGGCCCATAGAAAATAGGTTGGGCTTGCACATACGTCTTCAAGTTCTGGGATTTAGCTGTATGGGGAATATTGTCTTTAATTCAGTGGATTTGAAAGTGCTTTCTTTTACAATATATTTTATGTCTATCTTATGAATATTTAATTTTTATTATTTTTAAAGACATAAAGTGAGTTTTAGATTTTGTTTTTCTAACAAGGTTTAACTATTTTATTGGTTGAGTAAGATCATCCATTAATAACAACTTTTGGATATTTTTCAATAACCATTCTTATAATCAATTTAAGGGATGCTATTGTTGAGTAACCTTACCTAATCAGTAATGTAGCTAAACATTTTCTAATAAAGATTACAAAAAAAATAAAAAATAAAAAAAGCAAGTATACTTCAATGCTTGCTTAGATCAAAATTCACAAGTATTTTTGTAAAAGTTAATCTTGTAAACCAAGAGAAAATTTGGCCGGTTGTCATCTTTGTTTTCCTTTACTTGGACGGGATTTTATGTACTTCTGCCTTTGCTGGCTTTCTTAAAACATATAGTCATCTCACATTTGAAACTCAGAATTCGATTAAATGACCTATTGTAGTGATTGAAACCACTTTTAATGCCATGTCCTATTACATTTGATAAATTGGTGATGGCATAAAGACATTTGTTTTGTCTTCATAAATATTTTGTGATTATAGAAAAATTAGGTGATTGGTGAAGAATTAAATTTTCTACACGTGTATTAAATTCATAACCACCACAAAGAAAATCTGTGTTGTTAGCTTGGTCACTATTTGCTTATGTATGTATGGGATAATCCCACTCTTCCCTTATAGTTTGATATAATTACCAATTATTCCTATAGTTTCAAGAAATCTCATTTTACCCTCTACTGTCTACAATAATCTTGCTTATATTTGGTAATGTTATTTCACATTTTTGTAACTATTAATACTGAGTATAATATACATGTATATTACAATTATTTTTACTATTCTTTAGTTCAAACAAAATTAATACTCAGTCATAATATTTTATTAAAAATAACTATAATTATGTTAACTAAAAAAAGAAAAAAATCATTGTTATATATTTCTGGAAAGGAAAAAAAAAAAGGAGGTTGTCCTTCCCATTAGGGCCACATCTACTGAAGTTGGAGGAGACATACCTCTTGTCTTTACTGTTGGAAAAATATGATAAATACGCATTTTAAGAACACCCATTTTTGTTAGGTTAGAAATTTTGATTTAGACAGATCAAGATAAATTCATGGAAAAAAAAGGTTCTTGAATGAATGAAAATTGAATTAAAGATTTAATTTTTAAAATATAATTATTGAATTAAGTATCATGAATGTAACTATTGAATTTCGAAAAGTATAATTACAAAGCTAAATTACAAATTTAATTTTTCAAATTGCAAGTATTATGTAACACCTCTTTTTTTGAACTCAGTACTGTAGACTAAATGTATAAAGTATACTTTTAACTATGGAAATAAAAGATTTTTCTAAAAAGTGGTAAAGTTATAAATAAAGTGAAATGTAAAAGGATATTTTGGGAAAGTAAAGAATTCTCTAGAAAATGGTCAACTTGTAAATTTAGGGAAGTTCAAGGGTAACTGTTAAACTTGATCCATGCCTATATATATAGTTGAGTGTTATCATAAAAGTGGTAGAGATAAAGTGGAAGAAAAGAAAAATCTATAGAAGAGAGAGGAAGCTGTCGGCAGATTAGGAAGAGGTGGGATAGTAGCTGCATCGGCTATCTTTCTACCATTTTTGAAGGATAATCAAGTTATAGAAAGGCGAAAAGCGAGTTTAGGAGGATTATCAAGCCAGATTTAGTAAGAATCAAGTGGTAAGATCAAGTTTTCATTGTTTTCTTTTAGTGAGAAGTCTGTCAAGAACAATCCATGAACTGCATCTGATGTTATTAAGGTTTTTGTACTTAGATATGAAGATTTGAAGCAGTAAACGAGTGGGAAAGCAAGCTAAGAGGCTGAGGAGAATTTGGTAAGTGAAGTAGCTAAGAAAGCATGTTGATTTGATGAAGTTTGATTGTTGTTTAGGATGTTAAATTTCTATCGCAAAACCTGTTGTGGTTGCGATCTGGTTTTATGTGAAGAAACTAATAAAGTGTTGGTGAGTGTATGTCCGTGAAATTTGATGAGATTGGGATGTTTGATCCTAGTGTGAATGTAAATCTTGAAAAGGAAATGTTGGAATTTAGTACATGTGGGTTAGGGCGGGAGCTCGCGTGATGCAAGCTAGGTGATACCCGCAGCCCTCTTTAGCATCTATCAAGCTAGACTAGGGCATGAGCTCGTAAAAGATGAGGTAGGCGATGCCCGTAGCCTTTTTCAGTTGCTGTCTAAACTAGACGAAGGCAGAAGGCTGCCAAGAGCAAGCTAAGTAAGCTTGCCGAAGCTAAGCAGTGACTGTAGTTCAAGCTGAGTTAAACGTAGGAAGAAGCTCGCAAAAGGTGAGCTCGGTGGCGCTTGAGAATCGAGATGAGCTAGAAGAAGGTAGTAGCTCGTAGAAAGGTGAGCTGGATGAGCTGATCTAAGCTCGTAGCTCGATTTAGAATGGGTAGTATTATAGTTCGTTACATTTTGAATGAGATTATAAGTTATATCGATAATTGAATTGACTTGGAATTGAGGTGTCTCGTGTGCGTTCTGATCGAAGATCTCATTTGTGTTAGGTGTAGGTGACGAGACAAGCTAGCAAAGGTTGCTGAAGAATAGTTATTGTTGAACCAGGAAGTAAGTTGTGAGTGTGAAAATATTTTTACCAATGTTGAATATATTTTTAGTTTATCTTGCAAGCATTTTTTTAAATTTTCATTTCTTGTTTCTAGTTTATAAATTCTTTTATGAGATATCCTGAAATCTGTTAGTATATTTTTATGTTTATAGAATAACCCAAAATTCAATTTGAATGATAGAAAAAAAAAATTTTCAAAGGCTAGTAGACTACTCAAGTTTATAGACCTTATAGTGTAACGCCCTCCACCCGATTCCCATCTCGGATGGAAACCTGAGTCGAAGAATGCTACCTTAATCGGTTTATTTATTATTGGTTTACATATATGCACCATAATTTTTTTTTTTTTTGAAAATCCAGTAGAGTTTTCTTCGTTTTTCTAAAAAACCTAAAATTATAGAAACCTGTAGATTTCAAAAGAAACACTTATAAAATATATTGATTTTCTCAACTTGCGTTTCAGACCCTCCGTCCGACTCCAAACACTTCGCCACACAAACATTTATAAATACAACATTTGATAAAAATCACATTACTCGAAATTAAACACTAATTAAAAGATAAGTAAGAATTCCTTTACAAAATCGCTCTACACACCAAAAACGTTTTCCACGATTTATATACATTATCATTGATAAAATCTCATAAATCCATATACATGTACATACATTTTCATATACTTTAACTCCACTATACAATACCAAAAGAGTAACTATCAAATGTGAAGGGATTGTGACTCGCAAAAAGCGCGGTAGCGATCTTCTCATCTGTTTCTATTTACAGTGCCCAAACCTCAACTTACGCATGAAAAATTCAATGCGCTAAGTATTTCTATTTAGTAGGTGTACACAAACTTTACATACATCAATTTTTTTAAAAATACCGTATTATAAAATCAAACTTTCAAAATGCTCAAACTTACATTAAAATTTACAAATAAGTCAATTTACCAATAATTATACATATAAAACAAATAATTTAACTTTCTCATTTCACAAAATATTATAAGGTAACACAGCCTTTTCATGTTTTCTCAAAATGCTATAATAATTCGTAAGGAAATCACTTGATTGATAAAAACACATATTAAACACAAAAAACATTTCCAAGCATATCAACACGATTTCTTTGAATTTTTATAATAAATCACAACGAAGGCACGTTACTAACAAATACACATATAAAATATATAAAACTCATTCTTCAAGCATATCTATATGATTTTTTTTAATATTTTTCAGTGCCTTTTATAAACACTGACATGATATCATGGATTGGAAAACGGGTTTCTCCGGCATCGGACACTCAGTGACTACCCTTCGGATCATATTTCACATAATACATTAATCCCGAGACTGGATACTCGGTGCCTCTTAAGGTCCATGAATCAAGTATCACTGTGTATAATCAAATCGGTATAGTACTGTTATAATCATCCTATTGATATGCTAACTACCAGTCCCCACCTACCAATATTTAGGTTTACTAGGACCCTTATAATTTTATTCATTTACAAAGATTTCACATATTAATAAACTTTCAGATATAAATAAAATGTTTGGTTCGAAAAGCGATGAACACGATTTTAGTTATAGTTGTTCCCATTTATTCAAAATATGATTTTAGTATCGCAACACATCTTTTTTTTACTCAATTTACTCATCAAACTTAATCAAACCTTTGTACCCTTCACCAGATATATGTTCGAACAATGCACTAACTCATCCTTTTCGTTTCGATTCCTTTTCGTTTCTATTCGAAAGTTATTAAAATCGTATTCAAACAAACTTTTATTACAATTTATCAAAATAATATCATCAAAACTCCATATCATCTATGGGGCTAATACACATTTTTTTTTTTTCACAAACTTTTCAATTTTTTTTATTTTATTTTTTATCATCAGATATCACAAAAATCATTCATGACGCAATTCACACATATTCATGAAATCTATTTAATTAAAATTCAATAAAATCATATACTAAATTAAACAAAACTTTTACTAGTAAAAGTAAGTTTTTAAAATAAGTGTACACCAACTTTTTTGGGTTTGCTAATGGCTTTTTTCATGCTTTCAATTTGAGCTTATAACTTCTTATTTTCCTTTTCTTGCTTTTCTGGCTCCAAACTCACACCCAGGGTTTTCAAAAGAGCATTTTATCAATATAAAATTAAATCTACTAATCAAAATGCAAAAGTAGCTAAATCTACATCCTTTCTAACCTCAATCCATCACTTAATTCTAAATTCAATATACATATATATCCAAAATCTCACAACTTCACCATTTTTCCAACCAATAATTTCACATCCATTTCTTTTACTTTCTTTTGCACCAAATCACTCAAACTCATCCTAAACATCACTAAAACACATCAAAAGGGTTGAAACAACACATTTACATCAATTCTTGACCTTAACCAAACTTTACACCCAAACCTTCCAATTTTTGATTTTCTTTCATTCTTTTTAATTCCAACCACTCTAAATCCATCCCAAAACATCAAACAACTCATTCAAACATTCAAATCAACTCCAACACATGCAAAAACACAAATTGCCCACATACTAATATAATTACTCATCTATTTATCCATTTGCATTTTCATTCCAAATATCATCTCAAATCGACCTAGATCATTATATAATATCATTCATGTATCAAATTAATTTAATTACATCCATTTTTCCAATATAACCACTTATTAATACATAACACCACTAAATTGTCCACTTCATTCCAAGCTCAAAAATCGTGCCCAAATACTCCAAATAATCATCAATTTCATCACTAATGCCTTAAAATCAAACTTTATTAAATTTCATCAAATCTCTTCACCAAACCTTAACTTATATATCACTAGTTTCTTGACCCAAAATTATTTTATGCTTCCTTTTCTTTCCAAACTAAATTTAATGATGATCAACCTCCAATCATACCATAAAATTCATCACAACTCATTAAATCATCAAACTAAAAAAAACTCATAAATCAAACATGAATCTAACTCAACTTATCTTCACTTTTTCTCGGGAAATCTTGATGGGTTTGAGAGGTTAGAGATGTTAGATCACCTCTCATTCTTCTTCTTCTTTTTCTTCCTCCTCTTTCACGACCAATTCTTCTTCTTTCCTCCCGGTCTCACTCCATCTGATGGGCTGCACCTCTCTTTCACGAATTCCTCTTCATTTGGCCGACCAATCTCTCTTGATTCATCATCTCTTGCACTTAACTTTATATAATATCCACCAAATGACCATTTTGCCCTTAAAACTTACTAAAAATCACTAAAATGTCATCTATAGAATCTTGACAAGTGTCTTTATCCTTATCCACTATGCCACATGTCATATTTTCAATGATTGGTTGCCTCACATGTCTATCATTATCTCTTTTGATTTAATTTTTTCGGGTTGCCCAAATTCGGATTTTTCGAAACTTTTTCGAAATCCTTTTAAAATTTATTGGGGCCTATATTTGAACTTCCTACATACTCTTAATAACCTTGGTGACTCTTAAGAGTCATTTCATGCCCCTTTTTGGCTCTCCGAAAATTCACTAAATCACCTCCGGTGATTTTTGGATTGATTCAATTTCCATCCAAATCTCCTTCGGAAGTGTTGTTTGAGTTTCTAAAATACTTGAGTATTTTAATACTCATTTTGACAGTTATCTAATTTTTTAAATTTTTTTGGAAATCCTTCGGAATTTTCGGTTGAATCCTAAAACGGTTTCATCTTATCTCAAACGAACTCATTTTTAATCCGTTTTAGTTTCTTTAGATTCTATTACTTATTCCGGAGTTTTATGACTTCAGGGTTCACTTTCCAAAAAATTTACTATTTATATAGATACTATTCATCTGAAAATACTATTCATTCAGAAACCACTATTTATTTTGAAACTACTATTCATCCAGATATATTTTTGTTTTTCTTAAATAGAGAAAATTTGGGGCATTACATATAGATTCAAACCTGGCCAGTGTACCCCATAGTTTATGACAAGTGTTGGGAAAGCGTGTCACTAACCTTAGAGGAATTAAGTCTGTCGTGTCTATCGTGTCGCCCTCTATACTTATGAGGTATTATCTTGCTATGCGATGTGCGATGTAAAATTCCACCATATGATAGCAAAATGTCTTTGTAGTTTTGTCACTATGTGCGATGCTAGCTTTTACGTCACATGACCCCACATTGAGCGACATTAGATTAGTCGCTATGTAATTGTAGCTTCCCTTAGGTTCCCATTAGTGTATTTTTAGAAAAACATACTTCTAAAAAGTGGATTTTAAAAAGAAAAATGTTTTAGTCATACTCGAAAATTTATGAAATGGTTTAGTACTTTATAAACTTAATTTAGCACAAGTTTTTTTCAAACTTTATAATAAATTTATAAAACACAAGTTTTTAGAAATGAAATTGTTTTAAATAAAAAATGCTTTTCAAATGTTTTTCGGGAGGTAAATTTTATAAAGATTAATTAAATAGAAACGCTTACACACTTACTGAGCTTCTGTAGCTCACAACATTTTTCGTTTTATGTTATAAAAATCTCCTCAGGTATAGGAACGAGTGACCGGGGTACTTATTCCCCTTTTACGGATTAGGTGGGCCAAAGACGATCTATGATCCTACAAAGTCAATTATATGAATATTTTGATTTGTTTATAAGTCATGTGCATGTGCATACTTTGGGTTATAAAACTGGTTATATTTATGGTGGTATATTATGTTATCATATATAAAGTATTAGTGATTATTTGGATACATGTTTTACATACTTAAATATTCGTGATTATACTTTTAAATAATGTCTTGAAAATTTGTGTTTCATATATTTAGCAAAATATTAAAAGTTAAGGGTTCACTCTATGATATCCTTTTGGGTCTTACTAGATAGACTACAGAAGAGTTTCGTGGGGTGCTCAATGGGACCGCTGAATTCGTTATAAAGAAATTCAGGATGGGTCCTATAAGTTTGGTATTAGAGTGCGATTTTTATATGATTTTGAGATAAAGTTCGTAAATATTTAAACGATCATTTTTAGAATGAGTTTTTTCATAAGATCATGATTTTACGAATGTTATTTTTCACTTCACGCATAACCTGATTTCACTCATGCTGGAATTTCATAGAATCATGCGTCGTCGAGGTCGCCTACCTACTAGGAGAGCAGCTACCGAGGTACCCATACTAGAGGGGGGACATGTTGACGAGTTTGTCAATGTGCTTGTAAATTAGACTCAATCAAGACCTTCGCGACCTGTAGAGCCAGCAGGTGGAAATGTGAATGTAGAGCAGTTGGCACAATTGTTGGCAGCAGCGTTTCATCAACCGCGGGAGACAGGGGTTTCAATCGAATGCGCTCGAAAATTGGGCGCTAAGCCTTATGATGGGACTGGTGATTCGGAGCGTGCATTGTCATGGTTAGAGACCAATAAAGAGATTTTTCAATTTATGGTTTGCTCAAAGGACCAGATTGTGACATTTTCTGCCTTTCTCATAAATGATAGAACTAAAGACTAGTGGAAAGCAATTCAGAGGCGGAACATAACCGGAGTGTCTTGGACACTATTCAAGAAAGAATTCATGAATAAATTTTATTTGAAGAGCTACCAGGATACCAAGATTGAAGAATTTTTCAAGCTAGAGCAAGGAAATCTTTGAGTGACTGACTACAAAAAGAGATTTTCAGAGCTGGTTCAGGGAGCGCCACTCATAGCAGACAATGAGGAACAAAAGATGAGAGATTTACAACAGGTCTGAATCCGAAATTTCGGGCCTATGTAGCTTCAGCAGCCCATTCTCAATACGGAGACTTGGTAGAAACAACGATCAAAGTAAAAAGAAGTGTGGAGGCTATTCTTAAACCCCGAAAACCAACTCAGAAGTGTGGTTGGTCGGGTAGCTTTTCAGGAGGACCTAACAAGTTCATAAAGAGTGGGGATGAGTCTACTAGATCTAGTAGTCGAAGATCGAGTCAAGGGTCACAATCCAGTCAAAGCTTCGTAGAGCAATCAGTTGGATCTAGAAGTAGTAGTGATAGTTGGAAGAACTGACTTGTATGCAAGAATTATAGGAAGACACATTCGGGTGAATGTTTCAGAGGCAGCACCGAATGTTACAAATGTGGATAGGAAGGCCATTTTTTGAAAGACTGCCCAAATACAGCTTCAACTACCAAGCCAAATATCAGAGCTGTAGCATTGGGGCAGACCAGTGGATGCTGAGGATTGGATTGGAGGTGCTCTCAAGCTAGAGGGGCTACTCGTTTCGGTCAGTCCAGCGTAGCGGTAGGCAGGGGTGTACCATCCAAAGGGTAGCCAAGTAAACCTCGTGTGCAAGTCAGAGTGTTCGTAGTGACCCAACAGGAGGCAGACGCTACCCCTGAAGTGGTTACAGGTATTATTATAATTTTTTATCGTGATGTATATGTATTGATTGAACCTAGGGATACCAATTCTTTTGTGTCTAGAAATTTTGCTAAGACTATTAGTATTGACCTGGAACCTCTAGATTGTAGTATGATAGTGTCCATCCCTACGGGGGATTCTCTTTGGGCAAAAGAGTATTAAGAGGGAGTACAGTAGTTATAAAGGGTAGAGAATTCCCAATGAACCTGATTTTATTGGACATCCATGACTTCAATATCCTATTAGGGATGGATTGGTTGTCCATGCATCGCGCCTCGGTAGACTACTTCTAAAACGAAGTTAGATTTACCAGAATAGGGGAACTTGCTATCATTTTCCGTGGAGTACGAAAATCGCTTCCTTTCAGCATTATGATAGCAATGAAGGCTAGTAAGATGCTTAAAAAGTCATGTAAGGATATCTAACCTATGCAGTAGAGACGAGACAAAATGGAGTGAGGTTGGAAGATATCCCAATGGTTAGAGATTTTCTAGATGTGTTCCTGAAGGATCTTCTATGTTTGGCTCCAGATCGAGAAATGAAATTTGAGATAGATTTGATTCCAAGAACTGAGCCAATTTCTATCGCACTGTACAGAATGGCTCCAGTCGAGTTGAGAGAGTTGAAAGTGCAAATAAAAGAATTACTGGACAAGGGTTTTGGAAGACCCAGTCATTCGCCATGGGGAGCTCCAGTATTGTTTGTTAAAAAGAAGGCTGGGAGCTTAAGATTGTGTATTGATTATAGGTAGTTAAACAAGGTGACAATACGGAATCAGTATCCACTTCCAAGGATTGATGACTTATTTGATCAACTATAGGGATCCAGAGTGTATTCGAAGATTGATTTGAGGTCAGGATATCATTAGTTGAAAATTCGTATTGAAGATGTTCCTAAGACTGCCTTCAGGACTAAATACGAGCATTATGAATTTCTAGTTATGCCTTTCAGATTGACTAATGCCCTAGCAACTTTCATGGATCTTATGAATAGAATCTTTCAAGCTTATCTGGACAAATTCGTGATTGTATTTGTCGATGATATTTTAGTGTATTCAGGCAGTTATAGAGAACACGCGGAATACCTCAGAATAGTATTACAGACCTTAATAGAGCAGCAGTTGTATGCAAAGTTCTGTAAGTGCCAATTCTGGCTGAACAGTGTTGCTTTCCTGGGTCATGTAATATCAACTGAAGGATTCAGTATGGATCCCTAGAAGATAGAAGTAATAACGAGCTAGAGGCCAGCCACTAATGTTACCGAGGTCTAGAGCTTCCTCGGATTGGCAGGTTACTATAGGAAATTTGTAGAGAGGTTTTCTAGGATAGCAGCCCTACTGACCAGATTGACTAGAAAGAAGAAATGTTTGAATGATCAAATGTTTGCTAGCAGAGTTTCGATGAGTTGAAGAGAAGATTGACATAAGCTCCAGTGTTAACCTTGCCAATGAGGGAAGATGGTTTTACAATATATAGTGATGCCTCAAGACAGGGTTTGGGATGTGTTCTGATGCAAAATGGTAAAGTTGTGGCACATGCTTCCAAGCAGTTTAAGAAGCATAAATAGAACTGCCCTACCTACGATTTGGAGCTCATAGCAATCGTATTCGCATTGAGAATTTGGAGGCATTACCTGTATAGTGTCCTTTGTTGGATCTTCACATATCATAAAAGTTTGCAATATCTGTTCACTTAGAAAGAGTTAAATATGAGGCAGAAGAGATTGTTAGAGTTGATAAGATTATGATTATAGATACCACCCGGGAAGGCCAATGTAGTGGCAGATGCCTTGAGCAAGCGACCGGTGAGTTCTTTAGCTCATGTGAAGACAGTATATCTTCCACTTCTGGTGGAATTGAGGTTGTTGGGAGTCGAATTAGATGTGGCAGACTTAAGGATATTGTTAGCTACATTCCATGTTCACCCATTTTAGTAGGTCAGATAAGAGAGCAATAAAGACGAGATCCCCAGTTGGTAAAGGTAAGAAAAGAAATTGAAGAAGGTCGAAGTACTAATTTCACGATCAGGAAAGATGGTACAATAATGATGGGTCAACGTTTGTGCGTACTGGATGTAGAAGAGATGAAAAGAAGATTATGGAGAAAGTTCACTCTTCAGCATATGTCATGCATTGAGGCAGCACCAAGATGTACCACACCCTGAAAGATCACTATTGGTGGAAAAGGATGAAGAAAGAGATCATAGATTTCGTATCCCGATGCTTTACCTATCAACAAGTCAAAACAAAACATCATAAACTAGTAGGATTGCTACAACCTTTTTCTATCCCAAAATGGAAGTGGGAAAGGATTACTATGGACTTTGTTATAGTGCTTCCGCATAGTCAGAGGGGGCATGATGCAATGTGGGAAATAGTAGATACACTGACGAAGTTCGCTCATTTCTTGCCAATCAAGAACGGGTACCCCCTAAGCAAGTTAGCGTAGCTTTACATAGATGAGATAGTTAGACTCCATGGTACGCCAGTTTCCATTGTGTCAGATCACGATCCCAGATTTACTTCAAAGTTTTGCCTAGCTTACAGAAGGCCTTAGGTACTCGATTGGACTTTACCACAGCCTTTCATCCCCAAACGGATGGACAATCAAAGAGAACAATCCAAACACTTGAAGATATGCTCAGAGCGTGTGTCTTAGAATTCAAGGGGAGTTGGGATACACACCTACCACTCGTGGAGTTCGTATACAATAATAGTTATTAGGCTAGTATTGGTATGACCCTGTACGAAACCCTTTATGGAAGAAAGTGTAGAACTCCAATGTGCTGGGATAAGGTAGGTGAGAGGAAATTGATAGGTCCCGAACTCATCTAGATTACTACAGACATGATTAAAATCATCAGGGATAAACTTAAAATAGCGAGTGATAGACAGAACAATTATGTGGATAACCATTGTAGGGACCTCGAGTTTGAAGTTGGCGATAGAGTATTCCTTAAGATATCCCCTTGGAAAGACGTGCTCAGATTTGGAAAGTATGGTAAGTTGAGTCCGTTATATTTGGCCGTATGAGATTGTCGAATGAGTGGGACCTGTAACATACAGGTTTAAGCTACCACCTCAGCTAAATAAGATTCATGATGTGTTTCATGTATCCATGCTTCATAAGTACATTCCAATTCCTCTCATATACTTAGAGAGCAATCTGTAGAGCTAAGGAAGAACCTGACCTATGAAGAGGAACCAGTGCAGATTTTAGATCGCAAAGAGCAGGTTCTGCGCAACAAAGTTATTTCTTTAGTAAAAGTTTTATGGAGGAATCATGAAGTGGAGGAGGGCACCTGGGAGCATGAAGATCAAATGCATTGTAGATACCTGCATGTCTTCCAATAAGTAGAGTTACATAAAATTTCGAGGGCAAAATTTCTTAAAGAGGGGAAGAATTTGTAACACCCTTTTTTTGAACTCAGTATTGTAGACTAAATGTATAAAATATACTTTTAACTATGGAAATAAAAGATTTTTTTAGAAAGTGACAAAGTTGTAAATAAAGTGAAATATTAAAAGGATATTTTGGGAAAGTAAAGAATTCTCTAGAAAATGACCAACTTGTAAATTTGGGGAAGTTCAGGGGTAACCGTTAAACTTGATCCATGCTTATATATATAGTTGAGTGTTGTCATAAAAATGGTAGAGATAAAGTGGAAGAAAAGAAAAATCTAGAGAAGAGAGAGGAAGTTATCGGCAGATCAGGAAAAGGTGGGACAGCAACTGCATCGGCTGTCTTTCTAGCACTTTTGAAGGGTAATCAAGTTGTAGAAAGGTGAAAAATGAGTTTAGGAGGATTATCAAGCTAGATCTAGTAAAAACCTGGTAAGATTAAATTTTCATGGTTTTTTTTTTAGTGAGAAGTCTGTCAAGAACAGTCCATGGACTACACTTAATGTTATTAAGGTTTTCGTACTTAGATCTAGAGATTTGAAGCAGCAAACGAGTGAGAAAGCATGCTAAGAGATTGAGGAGAAATTGGTAAGTGAAGTAGCTAAGAAAATATGTTGATTTGATGAAGTTTGATTGTTGTTTAGGATGTTAAATTTCTATCGCAAAACCTGTTGTGGTTGCGATATGGTTTTATGTGAAGATACTAATGAAGTGTTGGTGAGCGTATGTTCGTGAAATTTGATGAGATCGGGATGTGTTGATCCTTGGGTGAGTGTAAATCCTATAAAGGAAATGTTAGAATTTAGTATGTCTGAGTTACGGTGGGAGCTCGCAAGGTGCGAGCTGGGTGATACCTGCAGCCCTTTTCAGCGCCTGTCGAGCTAGACTAGGGCGCGAGCTTGTAAGGGACAAGCTAGGTAATACTCGTGGCCTTTTTCAATACCTATCCAAACTGGACGAAGGTAGAACGTCGCCAAGAGTGAGCTAAGTAAGCTTGTCGAAGCTGAGCAGTGCTTGTAGTTCGAGCTGAGCTAAACGTAGGAAGAAGCTCACAAAAGGCAAGCTCGGTGGTGCTTGAGAATCGAGCTGAGCTGGAAAAAGGTAGCAGCTCGCAGAAAGGGTGAGCTGGACGAGCTGATATGAGCTCGTAGCTCGATCTGGACTAGGCAATATTACAGTCCATTACCTTTTGAATGAGATTATAAGTTATATCGATAATTGAATTGACTTGGAATTGAGGTGTGTTGTGTGCATTCTGATCGGAGTCTCATTTGTATTAGATGTAGGTGACGAGGCAAGCTAGCAAAGGTCGCTAAAGAATAATTATTATTGAACGAGGAAGTAAGCTGTGAGTGTGAATATATTTTTATCAATGTTGAATTTATTTTAGTTTACCTGGAAAGCATTTTTATAAATTTTCATTTCTTGCTTTTAGTTTATAAATGATTTTACGAGATATCATTCAACCTGTTAGTATATTTTTATGTTTATAGAATAAATCAGAATTCAATTTGAATGATAGAAAGAAAAAGTTTTCAAAGGTTAATGGACTACCAAAATTTATAGACCTTATAGATTTAGATTTGACAGGTATACCCCGCAGTGTATGACAAGTGTTGGGAGAGCATGTTACTAAGCTCGGGGGAATTAAGTCTATCGTGTCGCCCTCTACACTTGTGGGGTATTATCTTGTTATGCGATGTGCGATGTGAAATTCTACCACGTGGTAGTGAGATATCTTTGTAGTTTTGTCACGGTGTGCGATGCTAGCTTTTACGTCACGTGACTCCACATTGAGCGAAGCTAGATTAGTCATCATGTAGTTGTAGCTTCCCTTAGATTCCCATTAGTGCATTTTTAGAAAGAAAAACATACTTTTAAAAAGTGGATTTTAAAAAGAAAATGTTTTAGCCATACTCGAAAATTTATGAAATGGTTTAGTACTTTATAAACTTAATGTAGCACGAGTTTTTTTTTTTCAAATTTTATAGTAAATTTATAAAACACAAGTTGTTAGAAATGAAATTGTTTTAAATAAAAAATGTTTTTCAAATGTTTTTTGAGAGGTAGATTTTATAAAGATTAATTTAAATAGAAACGCTTACACACTCACTGAGTTTCTGTAGCTCACAACATTTTTGGTTTTATATTATAAAAACCTCCCCAGATGCAGGAACGAGCGACCGGGATACCTGTTCTCCTTTTACGCATTAGGTGGGCTAGAGACGATCTATGATGCTGCGAAGTCATTTATATGAATATTTTGATTTGTTTATAAGTCATGTGTATATGTATACTTTGGGTTGTAAAACTGGTTATATTTATGGTGGTATATTAAGTTATCATATATAAAGTATTACTGATTATTTGCATACACGTTTTACATACTTAAATATTCGTGATTATACTTTTAAATTATGTTTTGAAAATTTATGTTTCATATATTTAGTAAAAGATTAAAAGTTAAAGGTTAGCTCCATAACATCCTTTTGGGTCTTGCTGGATAGACTACGGAAGGGTTTCGTGGGGTGCCCGACAGGACCGCTGGATTCGTTAGAGAAATTCAAGTCAAGTCCTGCCATATTAACTGTAGAATTGAATTGTAGTTTTAATTGTCATGAATTGAAAATTCGAATATTCAAATCGTAATGCTGGTGTTAAATGAGAATCTGAATTTTTAAAACATAATCGTTAATTAGTTTAATGACCGATTTAAAATTCATTTTGTAATGGCTACATGGAGATGTAAATTGGCATCCTTTTTAACTGTTTAAAGACAACTTAAAGTCCATTTTGTTTTCAGTTTACTTTCTCTCAAACAGTACTATTCTTAAATGTAAATGTTCAGAGTGATAGAAATTCAAATATAGTTTAATTCGCCAGACGAGTTTAATTGGTGTTATTGTATCTTGAGAGACAAACGCTGAATAACTCAGAGAATGAGTGACGAATTTGTCTTAAACACACCATAGTTATTATGGGCCTCAATATAAAAACTTTTGTTTTTTGTTTTGTTTTGTTTTTTGCTGCAAATTCTTTGTTTTCTTTGTACTTGTTCTTATCATCAATTTTTCTAACACTTGTATTGTATTTTTTTTAGATATAATTTACATTCAAGGTTTGATAAAAAAAAAAAAAAGTGTTTTAGTTTTTAAAACTTATGTTTTGTGAAGGACAATAAGGTAAAAAATTCCGTACGTCAAATTAACAAGAATAATATAGACAATTGAATTATTTTGAATTATTTCATAATTACTTTGGAAAAGCAACCTTTTTACCTTTCAAAATCTTTATAAAGAATTTAATTTGAATTAGTTAATAATTACTTGTTTTATTAAACACTTTTTAGTGTCAAAGTTATTGAGAAGTTAAAATTTGTTATCCAAGGGCAATACCACAATACTTAATTTTGATTATTTAAAAGATAAAAATATACCTACCATAAAAATGAGAAAACTAGGTATATTCTTCATACAGTAAATAGAGTAAAATAATGAGGATTCTTTTCAAAGAAAAAAATGTTAGACCATTTAAACTATGAGTAATGTTATACTATCTAAAATTTTATCCAAATTTATAGTCTAAACAATGTGATAAACTTATATATAACTACTACGACATTAATATATAAGGTGAATATTACAAATCATCTTACCATAATAAAAAAATTTGGGAAGAATTTGAGGAAGTGTAGTATTATATTTAAACTATTTAACAGTTAAATTGTTGTTCAATCTAAATTATCATGTCGGACTAAATCATGTTCAATTCCCTCACTATATATGATGCTTTTATTTTCTTTTACGTAATAATACAAGACTTGTATATTGTAAAATAGTACAAAATGCAATTTCTGTAAAATCAAACTTTTAATCTAGTAAGAAACCACGCACAAAACGAAGATAAATTAATACTATCGACCGACCAAAAATTAAATGGACAGCTAGTTTAATTTTATTGAATTACAATACCAAGTATTGCTTCAAAACATCGGATTAGAGTTTGTGCAGAATTATTTGAGCTCCAAATTGTGGTTGAATGGTTGTATACGAAAAAGGAGCATGAGCATAGGATGGAGACAGGTCAAACCAAAATTTTTGTAGAATCAACACCAAAGCCATTTTGGCTTCAAGCATGGCAAAGTTTTGCCCAACAAAAATTCGAGGACCCCTTCCGAAAGGGAAGTAGCAAAGTTGATTGTTTGTTGCCTTCGCAATTCCGTCGGAGAATCTTTCTGGTTTGAACTCCGATGCATCATCACCCCAAAATTGAGGATCATGGTGTACAAATAACATCGGCAAAGATATCTGCACTCCCGCCGGTAATACAAACTTTCCAAGTTTCATATCTTTTGAAACTGTGCGCGGAAGGAAATCTACTGGTGGGTATAATCTTAGGACCTTATACAATATCATCGTCACCTGTGTCATTCAAAATTTCAATACGTAATTATAAACCTATCAAAAGTTTGGTTATTTGATTGAAGCTAAGGTGTCTCAATGACAATTTCTTTATAGGCCCATATTAACAAGAAGAGTTTTTAAATATAGTTTGCTACTAACATTCGAGGATCATGAAAAGACAAATTAATATATTATTATTTCTCCCCCATCATTTCAAAATACAGCGGTTCACTCTCAATGTTTGAGTATTCCCAATTTAATCGCATTTTATCCATAAATTAAATGGCTTTCTATTACCAGTATAATGAAAAAGACTCAATTTGATGACAACTCCTATAAAAGATGACTCATACTCATATTTTGTATTCTAATAAGATAAAGGTAGGATTCAAACTTTTGACTTTTTAAGATCAAAGGAGATACTCAATCATTCCTTTTAAAGAGTAGTGTATAACTTGATTACTTAAAATTTTAAAAAACTAAAAAGATGAAAAGATGTGGCAATGCCATGCGGCATCATCACATCAACTCATATTCTCTTCTACACCTTCTCATCAAATCTTAAGTCATGTCAATAAACATCACAACACAATCTTATTTACTAATTTACCCTTCACAACTAATGAAAATATCACTATATGAATGGATTCTTAATTTTAGACGATAAAATCGAGAATATTGCAACATTGAGGTTTAAATCGCCATATTTTAAAACATGGTGTATAAAATAATAATGATCCTAACTAAATTTTCCTTGTTCATTTTACAATTATTTGTTTCCAAAGCTAACTTTGTAAAACAAAATGGATAAAGCCAACATAAAAAGTAAGGAAGGAAGAAATACAGTACTTACAACTTTTAAGTGATTCAAGGTATCATAATCATCTGGTTTATTATTACCAAACAAGTGGAAAACCTCTTCTCTGGCTCTTGTTTGCCAATCCATGTGTTTGCTTAAGCACTAGTGTCCAAGCAAGCAGAGTTGAAGTGGTTTCCTTGCCAGCAAAATAAAATAACTTGCATTCATCAATCACATCTTTGATGCTCAGTCCGCATTTCATGTTGTCTCCATGTTCTTCAATTTCTTTGAAATTTGATTCCAAGAGGATACCAAGTAGGTCTTTGTTCTCCATTACTTCATTTTTATTGCCTTCTCTCTTTTCTTGATGATCATCTTTAGTGAATCGTCTATTTCTTTGTCAATTCGCTTTATCTCCTTATTTAATTTAGTCGCAAACAAGCTGAACAAATTGTAATGCATGGTATAAAGAAAAAGAAATACATAACAATGGGATCTAGGTACTTTAATCAAATTAATCTTAACAAATTCCTATTATGTTTTTATATAAAATAAATATAATCAGTTTAAATCTCAAGTCTTCAAATTATTTTAGATTTAGAATTTTCCATAATTAAATGGTCAATTTTGAGAATTTCCTCATTCCTTGAGGTATATTTGAAAAGAATATTTAGATGGAAAACATAAAGAACTAGAAATATGAAACTTGAAATATATATAAATATTTATAAAGTAATGTTAAGTTGCTTAAAATTTTTATTCCAATTCATATCCAAATGATATGACATGTGAGTTGTCGATAGGACATCATTTACTCTATAATCTTAGGGTGTAAATGGTTTTTACAACTAATATGTCCATATCATTTGAATATGAATTTAAATAAAATGTTTAAACAACCTAACCTTATTCAAATTTCATACCTCCTTCTTGGAAAGGGAATCGACTGTATTAATTATTTTATAAGATGAGCTAGTTGGCTCTGGAGTTGAAATATTCGTATTCCTTCTTGATAGCTGCTTCCAAATGCTGTCCGAGAGATGGCATCATTTGACAAACTTACAAGATCAGGCCATACATCTAGCTCACATGATTCCTCTTATGCATACACCAACTTCTCCCATTTGCTAATCATTTCAGCGCAACTTTGATAGAATCCAGGCAACATATCCTACAACAAATTTACAACCAAAAATAAATAAATAAATAACAATTTGGAATAGCTATGTGATAATGAACAAATTAAGGTCTAAATATGCCATCAAATATAGTATGAATGGGTATAAATAATAAAGGGAAACTCCCTAAAAATCACCCATAGTTTGGAAAGAAAATTTTCCACATTAGTTTAATTTTTATGTAAAATCTCTGCTACCGTTAATATAAATATGTAAAATACCTCTTACCATCTTATATTGTTAAGTTGAAATATTGACCATTTGACTCCAAGGACAAAAAGAGAATTACATTACTCAATTTAGATAAAAACTATTAAACAAACAAACAAACAAATATAAATTAATAAAATAAATTAATAAATGAATTAAATAATATTAAAATATATAAAAATATAAAATAACAAAAAAAAAAAAACAAAAATCATCATTCATCGCCCGATTGGCTAGAAACTCAGATGGGGAGAGAGAAATGGAGATGAAAGGGTTTCCAGATTAAAGGGTTTGAAAATCGACAATGGATGGAGTCTAAGGCTGATGGAGATCCAAATTGATCTCCATCATTAGTCCATATTAAATGAATGGTCTTGATCTCCACCCTTTTTAAATTTTTTTAATTAATTTGTAATTTTTTATTTTCAAATATTGTTCTATAATATATATATTTTAACCAAATGCAAAATCCTTTTTAACAATCTGTACTTTTCTATTAACTTATAAATATTAGAAGAGATGTTGGGTAAAAATAAAATTAGTATGGGAAAAAGGAGAACTTTCCAAACTATGGTTGGGTTTTAGGGATTTTCCCAATAATAAATTGACAACCTTCAACCTCAGATGATGGAATGCAGGGTTAATAATATTTCTATGCTTAGACCATTTTTCACCCTCAGAGCTTCCAATGCCAGGTGTTAGCAACTTAGCCATTGGGTTTGTACTTGGTTTCTGAAACACATTATGCTTGTTAAAGACATTCCTTATCTCATCAGTCTCCATGATGTTCACTCTTGGTACAGGCCCAACCCATACGAATGAATTCTTACCTGTGTAATTAGTCACAAGAAGATCCAACAATCCTCTCATATAAATGATAAGATCTGAACAAATATAAATTATATTTGTAATCAAGAAAATCGTTCTAACTATTGGAAAGACTGCATACCATGGTGTTTGATTGTTTGATGCATGAAGGGGTTTTACACGAGCAACAATATCATGGGAAAAGTTGATAGGTTTGGTTTCTCTGATCATACCATACATCTCTTTCAAGTCTCCAAAGTAAAACTTGTAAGGATTTCCCTTGAGCCTTGCTTTCTCAGACATCTTTCAAGTTTCTTTGGTCTCAGCCACACCCAGTGAAATACCCTCCATGGATATATTAATATCCATACAAAAACAATCAATAAAACCGCTGATAGTCCCATTTTTTAATAATTGTTTGTTTGTTTCCGTGGAAATATCAGAATTCTATATCCGCTCATATATACTTGCATTTCAGTAATTAACTGAAGCCTATATTACACTTCATTCAAATTGATGACATTAAATTAAAGTTGTATGTTACACTCAGTTAAATTAAATCATCGGCTACATGTATTAACTTATAAGCCAAACGCATATTATTGAAACTGTCTTATGGGAAATTCTTTGATTTAATAATTAAATATTTATTATGAAGCAACTTTTTTTTTTTTTTTTGTTTTTTTTTAAATCATTGGGACAAATCTAAAGGGCTACCAAGACCATACGGGAGGAGACATTGGTAGTGCGATCTAAAAAGCAACTCCATTACGGGAGAGGTCGGCTCACACAAGGTGTCGAACCCAAGTTCTCAAAAGACTTAGAGAGTGATGCCTAACACTAAAGCAGAGCAGAAGCAACTACTATGAAACAACTACAATACTGCATAATAGTTTGGGAGGCAGTTATAAGAAAGAATTACCTTTCAAAATGATTAAATGTCTGACTAACTAAGATGATTCCTCTGAAAAGCATTTTCTATAGAAGCTTCCAGAGAAATTGCTTGAAAAAATTTTGAAAGGTTGTCAGGTTAATGTCATGCATCAGGAAAATGCGATCAATCTTTTATTTGGAATCGCAGGGTCATTTGGAAAAAAAAATAAAGTTAAAAAAAGTTAGAATTATATAAAGATGGTGAAGTTTTGTTAGATTTTATTTTTGTTCAAATTCAATTTTTAATAATTTCCCATGGACATGTTTTACGGATTCTCCAAGTAATGTTTATATTTTTTTATCATACTATGACTAATTTGACGAAGAGGTAGTTTGTTTTTATATCTGAAAAATAAACAATATTGAAAGTTATTGAAGTTGAATAGTGACTGAAACATAAAATTTGAATAATATGTTTATTTATTTTCTTTTTTCACATTTGAATATATTATAAATTTATTTATTTTTTTAAAGTTAAAGTTATCTAAAAACCAATAATTTGATATTTATATTATTTTTACATTTTACTATTAATTTTTATGAAACTTTATTTAATATGATACAAACAACTAAAAACAAATAATTTAACCAATTCTAAAACACTTTAATGTACATTTATTTATAATTAAAATATGACTAAAAGAAACATAGTATAATTAATGATATTTATATATTTAAATTAAAATGAAATGGTCTCTAGATTTATTTATAAAGCAACTAACAAAATAAATATTTAAATTATAAATTAAAATACAATAGTACAATTCTAAGAAAATTTGGGATGATATATGCTTAGGATTTTTATTTCAAAATTTTTTATTTTTAAATAAGTATTTGGGGGAAAAAGAAAATTTATACAATATAAAATTAGTATAAATTTGAAAATATGCTACTTTAGGGAGAGTAGACTTGGAACAAAATATCTTAAATATGATTAAATGATTTATAATTAAGTTATAAGTCAAGAATTATTAAATATTGTTTATTCTTTTTGTTTGAAAACTAAAAAGTACTGAAAGTTATTGAAGATTGAATAGTGATTAATACCTAAAATCTAAATGTAAAGTCCAACTCAAAGTAGATCCAACAGAATAAATGGAGCCCGAATAAGAATCAATAAATTGGCCTAATTTAAGTACAAGTCCAATTGTTTAATTGTTGGATTTATTGCAGTTCAATTGTTGGAATTTAATTGTAGTCCAAATTTTAAGTGAGTCTAATTGAAAAAAAAAAAAACTTTGGAGGGCTGAATTAAGCAAGCCCCATTTAATTGGGTTATTATTGAGCAAGCCATAGAATTGGCTGTCAGAAGCAACAGCAATGGTTGAATTGGGAAAATGACAAATTTTGGTTGGGGAGGACAAGTGTCCCGTGCATGAGAGGATGACTGGATGAGTGATCAAACAAGCCAAGAAAAGCCAGTTGTTAGATAAGACAACAACCGAAAAAAAACAAAAAAAGGTATGAGACTAGTGGATTTTTTAAATAACAAAAAGAACGTATCCTATATTAGGGGTGAGCAACACCATGTTTGGATCGCTTCCAATCAGATTTGATCCGAACATGATAACTTCGTGGATCGCCATTTTTGGATCCGAACATGATCCATCAAGAAGAAGGAACCAATCCGATCCGAACACCTAGTTTGCGGATCGGACCGGATCGAAACACCTATTTTCAATTTCAACTTATGATAAGAAGATAAATAGAGATATCTTGTTGGTGTACCTTCGTGAATTGTAATACATATCTCCCAAAATTTGTAAACATTCATACAAATTAATCAATATCAAACACGTGCAACATCTCCTTTGCCGGCTACCAACATCAAACACCACCGACAACTACCCATCCAGAATAATAATAAAAATAAATAGGAGAATTGGACATTCAGTTTTCAAGGTCATTTTCAACATTTATTCTTCATCTTCTTCTCTATTTTTTTTTTTTTTTGTCATCCCAAGATTTTGATTTTTTCCAATCGAATTGATATCATCAATATCAAATTCAAACTCCTCATCACTCTTTATACTTTTCACAATCTATTCACGGCAACAATAACATATATATATATATATATAAAATCAACAAATGAAATATGTAACTTAACAACATAACACAACAAATAATCATAGAAATCACTAAAACACTAACACCCAATCATATAAATATCAAGCTAAAGCTGTAAATAGACTCACCAAGCTATTAAGATGAGAGTGAAAGGGAGTGAGAGATGAATGTTAGGGTTAGCTTAAGTAGACTTTATATAAAGGCATATGAAATTACGTATATATCATTGTTCATGGGTTCACGGATCGGATCGGTTTTGGATATCCCAATCCGATCCGATCCATGAAACATGATGTTTTCATAAGTGATGATCCGAACACTTTACTTTTGAATATGTGATCCGATCCGAACACCCACGGATCGGACCGGATCAAAGTGTTCGAATCGATTCCATATTTTTGTGCCCACCCCTATCCTATATTGAAGCACAATAAGCGTTTTGGAACATGAATAATTGGAGGCACTGTTGGAGACACAAATGGTTTCTTTATCTTCAATCTTGTTTTCTATCTCTCACATGTCTCATGATTCACCTTCCATCTCTTTTCTTCTTTTTCTAACTTTCATTTCACACAACAATTTCTTGGCAGCCGATTTTTATTTGCTTGTCTTCACTAATTAATAGTGTATCTGTCCCATCATATAAATAGTATTCATACTTTTCCATGAAGGGGGATGCTGCTTCGCTTTTGCTTCTCTGCCTTATTATGGTAAAAACCGTACTTATAAAAAACATGGAGAGTGCGTACGAGTCATGCTTCATGAACAAGGACAACTTTTTAAAACAATAAAAATTATACGATTTATGAAATGAATTTTAAAAGCCTATCTCCTTTAGACTTTACCCAAATATCCACGAAAAAAAAAATGGAAAAAGAAATCTTTCGACAGAGGAGCTTGGCTTTTGTCGTTACCTCACTTTTTTTTCCCTATTTTTTTAACATATATTTTCTCATTCTTTGAAGACTGTGCTGATAACCAAAACGAACGGTAAAGAATAAGTCAATCATGAAAAATTCCTGTCAAATATGAAAGACTTGAGCTTTTCTTATTTGTCTTATTATTTTGGGAGACAATGATTGGAGGGCCGTGTTTAATGATTCATGAAGATAGTTGAGTTCTAGGAAATTTACGATGTCATATAAATAGTAAGTCAAGTCACCTCTTCTATTTAGTATCAGACCTGACAAGATTACTAATATGTGGGAACTAAATCTATGTTTATTAGATATTGAAATATAATTGGGCAATTTTTAATATAATTTTGTTTTGTATTTTTTTTTTAGAGTAAAAATTCGTCTTGTTGTCAATATAATATTAACTTTTTTATGAGATAAGTTTAAGTTTGAGTGATATAATATAGAGAAAAAAATATAACTATCTTGATTATCCATTACTTTTTATGATGATATGTTAATATATTATGAAAAACTTAGTAAAAAAAGATGATAAAAAATCTTTACTCTTTGTTTTGACAGTCTAATTTTGTATTTAAATTTTATTATAATAAAAACAAATTTAATTCCATCAACCTCAATTTATTGCATACCGTCAAGACTAATTCCACAAAGAACATACATAGACTAAAGTCTCATACTTTTAGGGTCACTTTTCTTTTTCTCTCTTCCTTTTAATATTTTGTTAATATCTCATATACAATAAATTATATATTTTATTTATAAATAACTTTAAAATAAATTAAAATAATCTAATTTATCTTCTATCAAACAATGCAGCTCTGTGGGAGACTTGAAGTCTCCAATTACTACTTTATCGTCAATCTTGTTTACTCACCATTGATTATCCTCACATGACTCACATTGCATCTCTTTTATTCTTTTTCCAATTTTCTTTTCACACAATATTTGTTTTTTGCTTTTCTTCAATATTTAATTGCTTTTATAGTATTCATTGTTTTCTATAAAGATGGTTCATAGCTTTGGCTTCTCTGTCTCATTATTGTATAAACTAATAAAGACATCAATCATGGGTCATGAATGTTGATAAACTTTGCAGGAATTTCATAATATGTATGAAATGTATTTAAGTCAACTCATCTTCCATAGTAACACTTTTTTTTTTTTTTTTGAATTAAATTTTTTGATAATCTATTGACACATCAATATAAAAAATAATAAATGATCAATATTGTCTCATTATATATATATTATTCATACTTTCTTTAGGAAGGGGATGCTTCTTCCTTAGCTTTTGCTTCTCTGCCTTATTATTGTAAAAACTGTACCTATCAAAAACATGGAGAATGCATATGTGAGTCATGATTTATGAATGAGGATAACATTTTAAAACAATAAAATTTACATGATATATTAAATGAATTTTAAAAGTCTATCTCCTTTAGACTTTACCCAAATATCCACCAAAAAAAAAAAAAAAAAAAATCAACAGAGGAACTTGGCTTTTGCCGTTAGCTCATCTATTTTTTTTTTCCCTATTTTTTAACTTATTTTTCTCATTCTTTTAAGAATGTAATTAGGTCAGTGCTGATCATAAAACAATCCACTACTTATTGGTCCTTAAAATCATTTGATGCAAGCCATAATAGAATTAAAAGAATTTAGCCAAACCGTGACCCAAAAATGAAATAAAAATGGGTGATCAATTGAAAACTAATGTCGGCTTACGTATGAGGTGGAATATAATGAATATAAGATAAAAACATAAAATACAATATAATAATGATATATATATATATATATATATGAATTTTACAAATATATTAGGCTTTTATGTTGACGGTTATTTGTCAATATATGTATCACTCATAATATATTAAAATTCACAATTATGAGAAATTAATGAATTAACAAGTAAAAATTAAAGATTAGAATACACAAATAAGTGTTACAATTTTCACAATTTTAATGAGTTATGACTGTAGGTTTGATAGAATTAATTATACAAATATTAATGTAGTCAAATCAATGTAAACTAATTGATATGGTGACATTGTGATAAAAATTGCCAATCTCGTTACTATAAACATTCAAATGAATGATTAATATGGTGTCACCGACTTAATTAATTTTATTAATTGTTTTCATTTTAGTGACAGATTTTAACACAGTAAAATCACCACAATACTCATCATATTTATTTTAGTTGTATCATATGATTTAATTTGTGGTCATTTATTCTGTTGTATTTATGATTGATTTTAATGATTGTTTTTCTAGTAATCATTTTAATTTATTTTATAGTACAGACCACATGACTCATATTTGTTTTTTAGTAGTTCAAATTTTATAGGGAGATGCATACTCAGATTTAATCATGCTTCATTGAATCAGATATATGAATAGCCTTAAATGGTTAAACCTTGTTTGTGTCAATATTCTTTTTGAAGATTGATTACTGAATTGATGGTAAATAGATTTTCCTTCAAAATTGGAGTTTCTATCAGTTATCTATGGCTTGATCTTTAGCTATAGGATTGTAGAAGATTGTGCTGATAACTAAAATGAACGGTAGAGAATAAATTAGTGACGAAAAATTTCTGCCAAATATGACAGACTTGAGCTTTTCTTATTTGTCTAATTATTTTGGGAGACAATGATTGGAGGGCTGTGTTTCATGATTCATGAAGGCAGTTGAGTTCTAGGAAATTTATGATACCATATAAATAGTAATTCAAGTCTTCTCTTTTAGTGTTAGACCTGAAAAGATTACTAATATGTGGGAACTAAATCTATGTTTGTTAGATGAGATTGAAATATAATTGGGCAATTTTTTAGTGTAATTTTGTTTTAGTTTGTTTTGACAGTCTAATTTTGTATTTAAATCTTATTGGAATAAAAACAAAATTTAATTCCAACAACCTCAATTTGTTGCGTAGCGGCAAGACTAATTCCACATAGAACATGCATAGACCAAGTCTCATAATCTTGGGACACTTTTCTTTTTTTCTCGTCCTTTAACATTTTGTTAATATATCATAGACAATATGTTATATATTTTATTTATAAATAACTTAAAAATACATTAAAATAATCTAATTTATCTTCTATCAAAGAATGCAGCACTGTGGAAGACTTGAAGTCTCCAATTATTGCTTTATCGTCAAACTTGTTTACTCACCATTAATTATCCTCACGTGACTCACATTCCTTCCCTTTTCTTCCTTTTCCAATTTTCTTTTCACACTATAATTGGTTTTTGCTTTTGATATTTAATTGCTTTTATAGTATTCATCGTTTTCTATAAAAGGTTGTTCATAGCTTTGGCTTCTCTGTCTCATTATTGTATAAACCAATAAAGACATCAATCATGGGTCATGAATGTTGATAAACTTTGCAGGAATTTCGTAATATGAATGGAATGAATCTAAGTCGACTCATCTACGGTCACCATCCAAGTATCCATGAAAGAGAAAGAAATCTTTCAAGAAGGAAAAGTCAGTTTAACCACAGATGCTAACCAATTATTTATTATACCAAGGGGATTTGTTTAAAAAAAAAAAAAAAGGAAAAAGAAAAAGATGCAGTAGTGTGAAAAAAGCAGGAGACAGGAAAGGACATATGAAAATTTATGTAATTTACCTCTTCTTTCTCCGTCGCTTTCTGTATAGTACGATTTCATTATTTATTCCTATGATTTGTTAACCACAGAACCCACAATTCAAACAATAATTCTCTCCATGGCGAAATATTATTCCCTCGCTATTGTTGCCACGGCTTTTTTAGTGAAAAGTTTGATGCTTTCCTTAGTTATGGCGGCAGTATCCAACATTACCACAGATCAACAAGCTCTTCTTACCTTTAAAACTCATATAACTCATGATCCTACCAATGACTTGACCAATAATTGGTCTACAAGTACGTTTGTCTGTGATTGGATTGGTGTCACTTGTGATCTTCGTCACCATCGAGTCACGGTCTTGAATATTTCGTACTTTGGTCTTGAAGGTACCATCCCTCCTCAACTTGGAAATTTATCCTTCCTAAAAGTACTTGACATCAGAAACAATAGTTTCCATGGCTCTCTTCCTACTGAGTTGGCTCGATTACGTCGACTGAGAATAATAAATGTCTTGTTCAATAGCTTCAACATGGAGATCCCTTCCTGGTTTGCCTTCTTACCAAAACTTGAACGCTTAATTTTAAAAGGTAACAAATTCATAGGGACAATTCCACCTTCCCTAGGCAACATATCATCACTAGAAGTACTTGGTCTTGGTTATAACCAGCTTTCAGGTACCATACCCTCCTCCATCTTCAACCTATCTTCACTGGAATGTCTTGATCTCAGCTACAACGATCTCACAGGTTCTTTTCCTTCCATCATCCTTAATGTACATGCCTTCGTTACTACTGATTGATTTAATTATCTGTTGAACTTCCAACAATATATTTTTCAATTATCTTTCTAATAATATAGAAATTCTTTCCTGATTTGTCTGGATACATGGTTTGATGGTGAAATACCTTCAACTTTATCATAGTACTAATACCTGAAATGTTTATCTTAATCTTTTAATAATTTCATAGGAAAGATACCTAAAGGAATTTGGGAAATTGACTAGGCTTAAGAAGATATATTTTGCCTACAACAGACTCCAAGGTATGAATCAGCTTAGACATTATTATAGAGTTGGCTTAATTAGATGCAGACATTATTGTTATACATTGTCAATGAATTCTTAGTTTAATTTGCTTAAATACTTAAAGGTCTGAAAATACTGTTTACAGGAATGGAGTGGTGGCTAGCCTACCCTGCCCACCTTGAATATATCTATATTTTAATAATAAAATTATAGTTATCTTAAAATTTATTAATATATATTTTTTCCTTTATTAATTCTTTTAATACCAAAATAAATATCTATTTATTCCGAAACTATTGTATGTACTTTTTTATTTATATTTTTATTCGAATATTGTATACATAATAATTTTGTTACATGTAAAAATTTATTTAAGTTTTTCACATTTTGTCGTTTTCTTTTATCATAATATTAGTAGCATAGTGTAATACTAAAATTTAATATCTTTTAGTGTTTTTTCTAATATGCTCTTTAATTTGAAGTACAATAACAATTATGATTGCCAAAATATAGATTATTTTTATTTAAAGAAAATTATTGATACTATAATTTTATTATTCTATAATTTATAATTAATAAGTTTAATGCTTCAAATATCCTTAAAACTTGCTTGATTGCTTGCATTTAAAACTTGCTTGATTGCTTGCATTTATCTTTCTTTCATATTTTCTTTAATCATTTTACTCTATTTTTATAAACATATTTATTTATAATATAAATTTTAAGGAATAAGACTTATTATATTTCTTCTAATAGGTATAACTATATTTTTTAATTTATAAAATGTTTTTATAACATTGAAGTTCATTTAAAAAAGTTTGTCCAAGCCCGCCTTGATATATAATCTAGTCTACGTCCTCGCTATTTAGTTTCATTTTGCCCACTGATAAGATTAATTTGTTTAAGCAAATATTATTGGCTTTACAGGAAAAATCCCACAAGAGTTGGGTACTCTTGCAGAATTGGGCACACTAACGCTACAACACAATGCCCTGATAGGGTCCATTCCTTCACTTATGTTCAATGTTTCTTCTTTAACCATTGCAGACTTTTCCAATAATAGCTTGACAGGTACTCTACCTGACAACATGTGCCAGCATCTTCCTCTTTTGAGTGGATTGTTCATGTCTAACAATCAATTGACCGGTCAAATCCCAAAGAACTTGTGGCAATGTCGAAGTCTTGAAATTATTTCATTGTCATATAATCAATTCAAAGGAAAAATACCAAGAGATATTGGGAACTTGACATTGGTCACTAGACTACATCTTGGTTATAACAACTTGATAGGTACCTTATACATCTCTCTTAGATATTTAAATTTTCATTACCTAATTTTTATTATAGTCTTCTTAATATTCTCCATGTACATTAGTAGATCAACCTTGTTTAACCACCGGAATTTTGACAAAAGATTGAGACTAGAAAAACCTATAGTCTTTAATTGAAAAAAATACCCTTTATATTTAAAATAAGGTATTTTGATTTAAGATTTTTTTTCCATGTATAGCATTTATTAAGTATTTATTTTTAGTTTTTTATAATATAACAAATAAAATATAATTTAGTTAAAAATTCAGCGGTATATATGTCAGTTTTATTTATTTATTTATTTTGTTTTCGTATATTCTTTCTTAAAAATTAGTACGAATATTACTACTAATAAATAGGGTTTGCACATGCAGTTTGTATTATAATTATATTTAAATTTTAGAAATTAAATCATCACTCTAAACATCCAATCTAATATCATGAATAGCACTCTTATCTTTTCTTTTTCTTATTGAATGTGTATACTTTTTAAATCCCACAACTAATATAATTATACTCATTGTAGGAGAAATTCCATGGGAGTTGGGCAACCTTGCAAAACTAGAAATACTAACACTAACACGTAATGCTTTAACCGGGCACATTCCTTCACCGGTGTTCAACCTTTCTTCTCTAACGATTATGGACTTTGCATTTAATAATTTCACTGGTAACCTCCCACTGGAAAATATGTGTCGACGTCTTCCTGCTTTACAAGAATTATATTTGTCTTATAACCGGTTCACGGGTCAAATCCCAAAGGATTTGTGGCACTGTAGAAATACGCAAATTATTTCATTGATATTTAATCAATTCCAAGGAAGCATTCCAGGAGAAATCGGCAACTTGACCAAACTCACTGTACTGTCCCTTGGCAATAACAATTTAACAGGTACATTGGCTATAAACCTTATTCTCTGTTTTTATTTTCAATATAAATTATTTGTTGACTAACTTTTATTGTATGGAATAATTTAAGAGTTTCATTAACCTAACTTGAACTTGATAAGTAAGCATGCATAAATGCGGCTAGTGGCTATATAAGCTAGAGAAGGAGAAATCTTTGTCGATTATTTTCCACTCTTTTTTTTTTTCAAAAATTTTAGAAAAATTTATTTTAAAATTTTTTTGTTAAGAACTGTATTTTAAGGAAAAATATTTTTTGAGCAAAAATGTTTCAAATTGAATTTTTATAGAGATAAAATATTAATTTATAATTGTTCAATAAAAATAGCTTCTTTTTTTTTTTTTTTTTTTTTTTTTTCAATATGTAAGTTTTATATAAGTAGATGGACATATAAAATCATGTGATATGTGTATCTTTCAAGCATTCTCTATACAATACTGTCACTTCCATGATATTTGTTTTCTTTATTCTCTCAGGTTCAATACCAACTGAACTCGGTGATCTTCACATTCTAAAGCTATTGAATCTCGTTAATAACACATTAACCGGCCTCATCCCATCATCAATTTTCAATCTCTCAAAAATCGAAGTGATTGAACTATCCATGAATAACCTCTCAGGCACCCTTCCACCGAGCTTTGGTGACAGGCTTCCAAACCTGAAGGAGCTTAGCTTATGGAATAATAAACTGCATGGCTTCATCCCGAACTCCATCTCCAATGCTTCTCAACTCACCATCCTACAGTTGGATAAAAATTCCTTCTCTGGCCCTGTTCCCACAACTCTCGGTAACTTAAGGAATCTACAGCGCCTCCTCATCTCCTCAAATCAATTGACGAGAGAACCATCTTCTCAAGAATTGTCCTTTCTCTCCTCTTTGACGTACTGCAAACATTTGACAATAATCCTTTTGGGCAATAACCCTCTAAATGGCACACTTCCAGCTTCCATAGGAAATATCACTTCTCTCAAACGTTTTAAAGCGGATAACTGCAAAATCAAGGGTAGTATTCCGCAAGAAATTGGCAACTTAAGATACTTGACACATTTACGCCTCGGAAACAATGAATTGATTGGAACTATTCCGGCTGCAATTGGAAAAATGAGGACGCTCCAAGTCTTGTATTTTGTTGGCAATAGATTGCGAGGATTTATTCCAAATGAGGTTTGCAACTTGAGGAATTTAGGTGAGCTACATTTAAGTGACAACAAGTTCTTTGGATTAGTGCCAGCATGTTTGGGTGATGTTACTTCACTAAGAGTTCTGGTCCTGAATTCCAACAATTTGAGTTCTACAATACCTTCGTCATTGTGGAATCTTGAAGATATTTTGCAAGTAGACCTGTCAAGAAATTCGTTTAGTGGACGGCTACCATTGGGCATTGAAAAGCTAAGGGCTCTTATTCATCTTGACCTAGCATGGAATGGATTTTCAGGTGAGATTCCTAGCAACGTTGCAAACATCCAAACCCTCATTAACTTTTCTGTGGCACACAACAGACTAACGGGCTGCATCCCTGAATCATTTGGAAACTTGATCAACTTGGAATTATTAGATTTATCTAGTAATAACTTCTCTGGAGCAATTCCCGATTCTTTAGCAAAACTAAAGTACCTTAAATCCATGAATGTGTCATTTAATAGATTGCAAGGAAAAATTCCTATAGGAGGAGCTTTTGCAAACTTTTCAGCAAAATCATTTATGGGAAATGATCAACTTTGTGGTGCTCCACATTTGCAAGTTCCCCCTTGTAAAAGTGATACCAATCGACAATCCAAGACAAAGAAATTAGTGATATTAATATGCATAGTATTGTCAATTGCATTGGCAATAGTTGTATTAGCTTTCGTAATTCTATGGTGTAATAGAAGCCCAAAGAGGAAAACAAATTCTTTAGATAGGGAAGACGTTTCAACTCTTTCAACATGGAGAAGATTTCACTATGAAGAACTTTATCATGCAACAAATGGATTTGAGGATAGCAATTTACTAGGCATAGGAGGTTTTGGCTTAGTATACAAAGGAAAACTTTTAGATGGGGAGGACATAGCTGTAAAAGTTTTCAATTTGCAAGAAGAGAGGGCATTAAGGAGTTTTGATGATGAATGTGAAGTAATGAGTAAAATCTGTCATCGCAATCTAGTCAAAATTATTAGTTGCTACTCCAACTTTGATTTCAAAGCCTTGGTACTGGAATACATGCCTAATGGGAGCTTGGAAAAGTGGTTGTATTCCCACAACCATTGTGTGGATATGATCCAGAGAATGAACATAATGATTGATGTAGCAATGGCATTGGAATATCTCCACCATGGTTATGGAACAACTATTGTACATTCTGATTTAAAGCCTAGCAATATCATGCTAGATGAAGATATGGTTGCTCATGTGGGTGATTTCGGCATTGCCAAACTCTTAGGTGAAGAGAATACTATGACACATACCTACACTTTGGCCACTGTTGGATATATGGCACCAGGTAACATCCGTAATTTCTGATTTTTTGTTTGGTAAATGCATGCACATGTTCATCTATTAAATGCATACCCACAAATACAAATTGTACGTATAGTGTCTAAATTTTGTTTTAACTCATCCAGGCATCTCAAGATTTCATCAATAATTTTTCTCCTACTATTTATAGATTCATTGTGTCTTGTTTACCGTCTTTTAACTATAATTAGCTTTGACCTTAATTGTAGAGTATGGATCAGAAGGAATTGTTTCAATAAAAGGGGATGTGTACAGCTTTGGTATTTTATTATTGGAAACATTTACAAGAAAGAAGCCCACAGACAACATATTTGAGGAAGGAATGAGCTTGAAATGCTGGGTACAACAAGCATTATCTCATTCAGTACATGAAGTAGCAGATGCTAATTTACTTGATGAAGAAAATTTCACTACTACCAAGGATTGTATTTCATCTATTCTGGAACTAGCTATGGATTGCTCGGTGGATTTGCCGGACAGGAGGCCTGACATATCTAATATCATCAAAAAACTTGTACATATCAGAGCTAGGTTCCAAAAGAGTGTGGCTACAAAATGAAGTCTAAATATTATTGTCAACATTGTATAAATATCTGTATCGGATGTAAGAAGAGTGTGGTACTTACTATTGTAGAAGTTGTTTATTTTATAAAAGGCATGATGTACACCAAGCTTTTTTAAAAAATTAAAAAAAAAAATTGTATCGACTTTAATATCAATATGCTTGAAAGATTTTTTTTTTTTCCTTTTTTTTTTGGGATCTTATGTCTGACTATAATGCAAAAATGTTAACATTGTAGGTTGCCTTTTATGTAAATCAAGGTCCTTCAATGATATCACTTTGACTTTTAGATATCCTAGCCAATGCGACGATGACTCCTCTTGTCTCAGCAAGACAAGATTTCAATTTTGAATTGTCAGGAGGCCCATACAACATAGGTTAGGCCTGCATGTATGTCTTCAAGTTTTGGGATTCAGCTGTATAGGGATTATTGTCTTTAATTCAGTGGATTTGAAAGTGTTTTCTTTAACTATATATTTTATGTTTATCTTATGAATATTTAATTTAATTTTTTCTAAAGACATAAAGTGAGTTTTAGATTTTGTTTTTCCATTGTAAAACTATTTTATCGGTTGAGTAAGATTATTCATTAATAATAATTTTTGGATAGTTTTCAATAACTATCTTTACAACCAATCTAAGGGATGTTATTGATGAAAAATTTTATCCAATTAGTAATATAATCGAACATTTTCTAACAAAGAAAAAAAAGCTAGTATACTTCAATGCTTGCTTAGATCAAAATTTCACAAGCATTTTTCTAAAAATTAATCTTATAAACCAAGAGAAAATTTGGCCTGTTGTCATCTCTGTTTTCCTTTGCTTGGACGGATATTTTATGTACTTTTGCCTTCGCTAGCTTTCTTAAAACATATAGTCCTCTCACATTTGAAACTCAGAATTTGATTAAATGACCCTATTGTAGTGATTGAAACCACCTTTAATGTCGTGTCATATTACATGTGACAAATTGGAGATGGCATAAAGACATTTGTTTTGTCTTCATAAATATTTTGTGATTATAGAAAAATTAGGTGATTGGTGGAGAATTAAATTTTCTGCACATGTATTAAATTCATAACCACCACAAAGAAAATCTATGTTGTTAGCTTGGTCACTGTTTGCTTATGTATGTATGGGATAATCCCACTCTTCCCCTTATAGTTTGATATGATTGCCAATTAACTCTATAGTTTTGAGAAATCTCATTTTACCCCCTACTATTACTATCGTTATTAGAATGATCGAAATGACCACAGTACCCCTATAGTCTTGTCCTACCATCTTAACAGTCAATTTTGATGGCAAGTGTTTTTTTTTTTTTTAATTGGAGATTTTTATAAATTATAGAGAGTACTTGATTTATTTTATAAATTGACAAGAGATATTATTTTAAAAATACTGGGAGATTTTGGCATTATGTCAAACTATAAGGGAAAAAATAGAATTATCTATATATATATATATTTATATATATACATAGTGACTGTCTCCAGCCACTCTCTTATTTCAACCTCATTTTTTCGTTTAACAATGCTTTTGCTTTATTTACTTGATCAAAGCCCATTTAAATTGGGTTTGCTTGGTATCCACTAAATTGGTGGACACTCGGTCTATAAACTTTTCTTTTCTTTTTCTTGGGCTCACTTAAATTAATTTCTGCCCACTTAAAATTTGGGCTTCAATTAATTTTTTGAGTCCATTTTGATTTGGATCTTACATTAATGTGATGAAAATTATGATCTTATATTAATGGTGATGAAAATTATGATGTGTGGTTTATATTGATCAAGCTTGTACTATAATTAATGCAAGTAGGAACAAGGCGGGGATGTTGTAATTACAGGATGTGTACACTAGATTATCAACTTTGATTTTGACATTGTAATTTCTTTGTTTATCAAATGCTTTCAATTTTCTGAATTTTGTGGTTTGAATAGTAGCAAAATATTTCAATTTTGTTGAATTCTATAATTATATAATGTGGCCTTCACTTTTCAAGACCAAGACTTTGAGCTACATTATTGTTGTATTAGTCCTCAATCTCAACCCTACCCATTGTTCTAAAAGTCGCCAATTAATTGTGATTTTCCAACAAGTTATCGTTGATAAGAATATTATCTGTCTGATAAAGATGAGATTGATGACCAAAATCGAATGTGAAGAAACCATAACCTTTTTTATGATATTCATCTATAAAATGAGAAGAAGAAAAACAAGGGAAGAAAAAGAAGTTTGATGATTTTAAAAATAAGAGAGAGAGAGAGAGAGAGAGAGAGAGAGAGAGCAGCGTTGCAATAGAAAGCGTTAGTGTTAAGTTTGCATATATATTATGTTAAATTACATGAACCTCTCTTGAGGTTTGATAAATTACACCAATATTGAGTTTTGACCCCGACGTTTAAAGAAATATAAGTTTATACCCTTAGATTTCAAAAAATAATAAATTTTTCTTAAAATAGTACTCGTCGATTACTCGTTAAGTAACTGATAAATCAGTAATCGTTGCCTCACTGGTTGATTAGTGAGTAGTGATTTTTGGAACCATACCCTTGCCCCATACATGAGCTAAAGAAATAATAGTAGCCGCATTCTTTTTCATTTTAAAGAATCATATCCAAAAAAATAAAATAAAAAAAGTTCTAATGTGGAAAATTTTGAAACACGGCAAAGGAAAACAAAGTCTAATAAAATAATTTGAGTTTTTAGTGACTACTTCTGTTTTATGTCATCTGCAACATAATTTACATACAACTATATAATTGTTAAGAATATGTATTTGACATTTGATATATATTTTCGGTATTACCCACAAAAAGTCTAGGAGAGCACGACTTTTCGCTAAATTATTGTTTGGTTTCTCCTCTTATAACCTACCTTAACTGCATAGGCATAAGGACAAAAAGTGAAAATCAAAAACAAAATTCAGACATGGTAGTTGAAATCAAAAGCTAACAACCTAAATAAGGTGGCTAAAACTTATTATACAAAATTATAACAATGAATCATAGATTTTCAACAACTTAAGCTTATGATATTTCAGTTACTCTAAATGATTATCTACTTGAAGTTTCCCTCCTTTTTGTAATGTGTATATAACAAAACTGTAATTCTTAATTGACTCATTTGAGCATCTAAAGAAATCCAATCATTATATAATTGTCATACTGATGAGATAGTATTATAATCATCTACAACACTAGAATATGTTATAGTCTTAATATATATTTGATTGGAAAGTCCACTGAGTTGATAGGTTATGGATTTGGAATGGTGCTTGGAATGATAATCAGATTTCATGTTTCCTTAACTGGAAAGCCCTAGTAGCTTGTGAGGGTAGTCGAAGGGCCATAAAGTAGATGCAACAAAAGTAGAAATTAGAATTTGTTCTAATTACAACTTTGTGATGTTGTTAGGATTCCAATGTTCATGTAGTGAAGTTGTCTTCTTTTTTTTTTTTTTCTAGGAAGTAGTAAAATTGTCATTAGTTGCAAAATTTACACAACTTTTAATAAGAATCTACATGGTGAAAAAATTTATTTGAAAAATCAGATAATGGTATTGGAATTACAAATTGACCCCTAATTTATTCCAAAAATCTATCTTATTTTCTCTTAGTGGCACTCGATTTCTAGTAAAATATTATAATTTGCAGTCACAGACATTGGCTAAAGTCAAAAAAATACCTATATTACTACGTCTAGTGTTTTTTTTTTTTTTTTTTTGAAAAAAAAACTATATCTTGCAGTTAAATTTTATATTTCAATATAATTTCATATACTAAAGATATTGCAACCAAGAAACAAACTTCCCTCTTCCCATTATAACGTAAATTAAGCTCAAATCAAGTTTTACACGCATTAGTCATGAAATCAATTGTTGGATGTTTATAGCATCATGAATGGACAAAGTCTTCATAAACCAAGACATTGAGCTACATTATTGATGGATTCGTCCCCTTATCCCTAACCTCACTGCACGAGTCTACGAACCAATTGCTGCCATATATTTTTTTAAAAAAATCGTAATGAAAGTAAACTTGTGGACAGGACCCACAAAAAAATGATGTTTGGTTTCTAATTGATAGCGTGAGAATCAAAACACCAAGTTTGACTAATCCAATAAGTCACTTTGTTAGTGGCAAATCTTCAAGAATGTTGAATAATCAATATTTGTGCTTGTAAATTTTGGATACACATCTTCTAAAAATTGTTGCAAATGTGAGATGCATACTCTAAAAGTTTTCCCAACTAATTTAGAAGTTATACTTATCTACATAACCAATACTCACTTTCTCTTTATATTGTAGATTTGACAAAGCTGACATATTTGCTGATAGTAGCCAATTGCTTGGAAGATGCTATCCAACAATTTATGTTTGAATGTTGTCGAAGCAAGTTGTCTATCATTATAATGTGCAAATTTCAAAGTATTACTGCAATGTAATTTATGTATTTTATTTTCATAATAAATTTTGTCTAATAAATTTTTGTACATTAATAGTCATATTAAAATCATACTAGTTATAGCGGGATCCATTTTTTGTCCTAAAATTATTAAAATAGTGGCCTAGAATTTGATGCTCAAAATATGCTGGTTTTGATTGTTAATAAGAATGAGAATAAGGTACATATCAACATTTAGTGGGAGTGGCTGTCTTCTCATTTTGACCCTAAAAGACCAAAGGTTCAGGTCCTACTATTATCCTTTAAAATACAAGATATAAATTGTAAGTTTCCTCTTGATAAGAGCTGTCCTTTCCCCGATTATTGGAGTAGTCATCTGGATCGTGTTATTAGTAATCTATCTTAATAGGTTTCGACAGTTATTTGACCTGTAAATGTGTAAGCTTTCAGGAAAAAGAAAATGAGAATAAGGTGTACACGACCCTTTAGTAGGAATAGTTGAGTATTTGCCTTACTCCTAAGAGGCCTTAGGGTTCAAGTTCCATCCTTATCCTAAAACACAAGGTGTATATAGTTTTTTCTGAATCTAATTGCTTTTCTTCACCTTAAACCACCCACCCCCTCGCCGCCCCCCCCCCCCCCCAAAAAAAAAGAAAAAATTGAGAATAATGTAAATTCTCTACCTCAAATTTTAAATTTACAAGAATACGTGATTCTCAAAAAATATTGTTTTATTTAGAATTTTAAGCATGTACAAATAATAAAAATGGAGAATTACTACCCAATCTACTTGAAAATTTAATATTCTAAGGTGCATACTTTTTGGTTTTTATTTTTATTTTTATTTTTTTTTGTGTCCTCCTCTAGACTAAATGGTTGATTGTTTTGACTATCACTAGGTATGGTTAATCATTTAAAAAATATTGAAAAAAAAATTACCTAAATAAACTTACTTTTTATTTTTCTTTTAAAATGAATTTTAAAAAATTTAAATAAATTATAAATAAATTTAATCGTATCTCCACCATCCATCTAAAAATGGAAGGTGAAGATTAATTTGAGAAAAAATTTAAAAATTAAACAAAAATTAAAATTTTAATAAGATTTTTTTTTTAATTAGATCTCTACTATCTATCTTCACAAAATTAAATAAAAAATAAAAAAAACTAATATTTATTCTATCTAATAAGAAAATAAATTTAAACAATAATTAAAAAACCAAAAAAAGTCCAACCAATCACCTTATCTCTTTACTCTCTCTTCTTCTTTTCTTCTTCTTCTTCAAGCCAATCAACATCTCTCTCTTTTCTCTCTCTCTCTCTCTCTCTCTCTCTCTCTCTCTCTCTCTCTTCTTTCTTCTTCTTCTTCTTCTTCTTCTTCTTCTTCTTCTTTTTCTTCGAACCCAAATTTAGGTTTACTCCATGTCTGATTGGTTGTGACAAATTCGATTGGGATCGCTCCAACCTCCATATCTGATTAGTTCACTCTCGATTCATCTGGATTCAATTGGGTTCGAAGTTGAACTTAGTGTGGAGGAGATGGAGGCTATGATGAGTGGCTTCGTCAAGGAGAATGTGATTGGTTTTTCAGATTGGTTTAAGATGGTTCTAAATGGGTTAAGGTTGAAGATGATTTTGAGTTTGAATTTTTTTTTTCTTTTTTTTGTCTGTTCTTGTAGAATATCTGGTGGTATGATGATTTCTTTATGGTGGAAAGTAAGAGATTTTATTTTTTATTTTTTAAGGTTGATGATGATTTTCAAATGGGTTTCAAACAGGTTTTAGATGGATTTTTTTGATCTTTTTGGGGTTGATGATGATTTTTTCATATGAGTTTTTTTTTTTTTTTTTTTAAGATGGTTTGTTTTTAGTTATTGAAGATGATGAAGAATTTTTTATGATTAATTGAGTTGAAAATTTTTTCAGTGGAAGATGAATTTAAGGGATTTATATATATATATATAGTTTTGGTTTTTTGAACCCATTTATAGTATGTCGGGGCAATTTCGTCTTTCAACACATTTTAACGATGAAAACGATCACTTGACGGTCAAACCCAGTCAACCCATTAGTCCAAGGGAGGATGCTATGAAAAAACTAAAAAGTTGTATATGCCTATAAATATTAAATTTCCAGACAAGTTAGGAGTAATTCTCCATTTTTACTTATTTTTATTTACTATTTCTTTATAATTTTAGTTCAAAATAGTTTTATCATATAAATTTTCTTAAGAAAATCATGCCACTACAACTTGAAAAGGTCCTAATCATTTTAAATTGAAACCAAATTGGTCAATAAATGTGAATATATAGAGAGTACTAATTTCAATATCCAAATGGAACTACGATTTTTCAAATTAGACATAACATCTTCAAAGCTAAATAGTAGTTGTAGATTTTTCATTCTTATACAACTAAGTCAATATATTTGGATTACTACAAATCTTAAAAAAAATAAATTGTAATTTGATTGGATGAATTAATTTGGAAATCATCAATTCAACAACTAATAACAAATTATTGAGGTTTAATGAACAATTGTATTTTTAGGATCAAAGACCAAAATGAATTGGGCCTTTACAGGCTTTGAAAGCCCATGAATCCATTTGCCAAGACCTTTCACTTTCTCGGATGCAACACAAATACTATTGTTTAATGAAACAATTGTAAAAATGACCCATTTGGAAAGCCCAACCTCAAAAATAACCTTTCTTGTTTGATAGTACAAAAAAGAGCATGACAAAAATATCCTTAATGAAATGAGAGATATAAGCTGAAATACATCCGCTCAGACATCCTCCTAGCTTCTTCGTCGGCAACCGTCCATAAACTTATTCTTCCTCAAACTTCTTCCTAGCTTTGTCCTCAGATTTTGTCTACAACACAATTGTCCACAAGCCCTCCTCTCTCTCCACTTCTCCAGTTACAACTTCCTAGCTTCAAACCCTACCTCCTCCTTGGACTCCTAAGCAAAACCCACCTCATTCTCTATTCACATGAGCCTCGTATTCGAGCAAATCGATAAAATCAAGGAAGGAGGAGAACTCGAATGGAGGTGGGGCCAGTTTCAAAAACTTGGATAGGGATTTCGATGTAGAACAAAACCCAGAAAAGGTTTCGGATGGAACGGAGGCAGTGGGCAGGAGGAAGAAGATAGAGGTGGCCTATCCATGGCCATGGCCGATTGAGTTGAAGGAGAGGCTGGTAAAGCAGAATTACTTTGATCATAGAAGGAAAGATGAGGATAAAATGGTAAGAGAATTGGGGTTTGATGGTAGTGATGATGTTTTTGATGAACAGAATGGTGGTGGTGATGTTAATTTTTATGATTTCAAGCTTATTTAGACCCTTTTTTTGGGAAGGACCGGTATGACATATTGAGGGTTGTCAAGTTTGGAAGCTTTTATTTTTAGTTTTAACTATTATGAATTTCTTGTTTATTGAATGCTTGGAGATGGATGTTATTTGAATGATGAAATTTGCAGAATGGAAAAGTATTGCTAAGTTTGATGGCATTTATTTGGAGTTTCTATATGGAGAATGTTGACTTTGTACTGAAATTTGTGTTTCAATTGAGATTTCCAACCCAAAAGTTGGGTTTCCCAACTTCCGTGTTAAGAATCACAATCTTTTTATTAAGATTCTCAACCCAGAAGTTGGGATTCTCAACCTGTAGGTTGAGATTCCTAACCTTGTCTTCGGGTTATTTTTCGACTTCTGACGATATCTAGGGTGGATTCCCAACCCAGAAGTTGGGAATCCTAACCTAAAAGTTGGGACCCAACCTTTAGGTTGGGATTCCCAACTTCCGGGTTGGGAATCCACCTTAGATATAGTCCGAAGTCGAAAAATAACCCAATCTCAAGGTTGGGAATCTCAACAGATATGTTAGGATTCCCAATCCTTAGCTTGGGATTTCTACCCTCTGGGTTTGAAACCCTAACTAGGGATTAGGAACCTTCCTAACCTTTTTGTTGGGACTCCCAACCTCTGGGTTGGGAATCCCAACTCACTGGTTAAGAGTCCCAACCCACTGGTTGGAAAAGTTAGGAAATCCCAACCCATTCCCACTTTCCTGAGTTTAGAATCTTATTCCCAACTCGAAAGTTGGGAATCCCAACCACTGGGTTGGGATTCCTATCCCTGAGTTTGGGAAGTTCTCGACTCTGGGTTGGGAATCCCAACCCACTGGTTGGGAGGCCCAACCCTAAGGTTGGGAAATCCCAACCCATTCTCACTCTCCGAGTTTGTAATCCTATTCCCAACTCGGAAGTTGGGAATTCTAACCCGAGGGTTGGGAATCCTATCCCTGAGTTTGGAAAGGCTCCCGACTTTGGGTTGGGATTTCCAACCTCGGGGTTGGGATTCCCAACCCAGAGGTTTGGAATTATGTTCCTAGCTTTGGAATTGAGTATTCTTTTTTGTACTTCTAATAATTCTTGGATAATATTAAAACCCTCTCGATTGGGAGTACCCAAGTTGTAACAACTAATTCAAAGCACCTCTTAAATTAATTGGAAAGATCTAAAAACCAAGGATGTCAACAGGGAAGATGGAGTGCTTATTAATTCGGTTGATATGGAGATTATCTTAAGGTTGACATTTAGCTTATTTATTTTGATTCTATTGAGATTTTCTGTACTTGTTGATATGGAAACTTTTATCCAACAAGTTAATAATTGTTCTTTATATAATTATTATTTACCATTCATGAATCATGAGCTTCTAAAACAACAACAATAGTAAATTATATAATAAAGGTTCTTCACTTTTTCAAACAATAATACAACCAAAAAGGATGAAAACTTCAATTCAAGCAAGATCTTTTCAATACAAGAACAGAGGATACAATTGCACCACTGTAACATGCCATGCACATACTCATTCAAACAAACCAAGGAGGTCATTTCTTAGTTCATATTACAAAAAAAGAAAAAAAAATGATCAGAATAAATACCCCTTCGAACTTGATCATACTTAACATTTGATGTTAGCACTGGCTTTCAGTAGGCTGATGTGAGCAGTTATATCAACAAGGACAGCATGGAAAGCATCAAAATGGACAGGGTAATAAGAATGCAATCCCAAAAGTGCCTTAGGAGGAATTCGAAATTCATGAACTGTAGTAGGACATGTATCTGTTGATGATTGCAACTCAGAACTGCACATAGGGTGTTATGTTTACTTCATGTACAGACAACAGTTAAATAGGCACACAATTTCATTTGTTTTGTGTTTTAATTCATATAAATGGAGAAAAAAATAAAAAATTGAAAAAAAAAAAGCAACTATAACAACAAAAAAGAAACTAAGTTGCACTAACCCATTCCCTAGCATGGAAGCATACAAGGGCTCAAACTCAAACTTCAAAATAACAACAGATGTTGACAAGCCCTGAAAAGTTAAAGCCAAAAATCAGTTGCCCATATATTTACAAGTTCAATTAGAATCTATGCCTTGCAAGAAGATGTCAAACAGTTAAAACAAATATCATCTTCAGAATCCATACTACATGCATGTAAGGAGCAACTTATAAAAGTCATTAAAGGCACTACTACTTTTCTATTTTTGTCAAAAATGTTTAGCAGTAAACTCCTTCGAACAATGCCACCCTTCTCACTCTTTTGATACGATATCTATGTGACCTTTGACCTCATTTGATTCACAAAGAAGCCAATATTGCTAATTTTAACATTCAGTTTGCCATGTTAGGTGCCAGAAACTTCGAGAAATATGCTGTTTTAATTTAAACATGCTTATTTTTGGTTTGTCCAATCTACACGTCTTCACCCCGTTTGCTCTCGGATATAATACTTTTTTGCTTGGTGTGGTTCATTTCATATCAATCAAAAGATTTAAACAGAAAAAGAAAAAAGGAAAAAGAAACAGTTGACTACCTCATATTTACTAACAGATAAATTGAATGCAATCATAATTGATAGATAAACATCTTGCCTAGCATATTTGATCCGAAAAGGTTGGGTTGAAAAACTATTTTCTGTGTCATGAATCCTACAAACTCCATAAGTATCTTCAGAGCCCATTAGAGGAGCTGCAGATAAAAAAATGTCACTACATTATCCAAAAGAAACAGGAAGCTAACATAGAAAATTAATTACATTGTAAAAAAGTTCAAAAGAGATCTCATGAGCAAACAATGCCAATAGAGGATTCATGACATAACTGAACCAATAATAAGTTACCACTAGTAATTGAACTAAGGCATCAATCCAGCCCATAACTTGCAAGTAGTAACAAGAAAATAGGAGAGCTATCAAGAAAATATGAAGGAAAGGTTACTATAAGCGTCGCAAGGAACAACTTCATATAAAAAGGTTTCTTAGGATATGAAGATAGAAATGTATTCCAACTGTGAATTTATAGCGTGTAATATTGAAAGTCAGTTTAATCCTTCTCTAGCCTCTTGATTCATACTAGCAACAATATCCTGAATTCCTCGTAATACAATTCCTAAACACCCCGCTTCCAAATGCAACCACCAAACAACACTGACATGCAGAAACAAAAATTAAAAATCAATGGATATTAAATTCGAACCTCTTTCTCATTTATTAGCTTCTTAAGATCATACCTTTTGCTGATACATTTTTCTGCAAGCAAGGTTGACCAAGATAACACAGTTATAGGAAACATCTTAAGTCTCAACCTGAGTACCTGACAGTGCAACTTGATTCTTTGTAATTAAATGAATAGAGAGATATTTAGTTCCTGTTTATATATTTCTTCAATTTGAGTCCGGCAGTTATTACAAAAACAACATTGTATACAATCAACAAACATCTCTAACAAGCATTTTCATAAACACATGGGATTCCCAAATTCAGATACCTGCCTTTAGTCTTAATGAGACCATATTAGCAAACCACATGGCAATAGAAGTTGCAATAAAAATGATAATTTAATTGCAAAATAAGTCACACCTCATGATGAGTTTCATCACCTTCAACTACAATTACAACATCAACATTCTGCCTTATAGCTTGCAAACCGTCAAACTCTTAATACATGCCATAGACACTAAAACCAATTTCTTTGCAACAAATAGAAACTAACTTCAAGATCAATCAAGAATGTCTTCAATATACATACCTCCCTAGTTATGTCAATCACATGAGAGGGATCGGAATTCAAAGATTCACATATCTAACCACAAGTTGCAAATTTTAATCAACTTACAAACAAACTCAACCCCCAACCGAGAATATTCACAGAGTTATAAATAGCATAGAACAGGTCATAGCAAAACAATCATACAAAAGCTAAAGAGATAAGGTTGATGCCAACACATTCAACCTTGTTGATCTAAACACAAAAGTATTACAGTAAATAAGTTCCCAAAAATTCAAAGTTATATGGAGTAAAAATTATGACAACTTTTACTGTGTCAATCAATTAGCACTCCTAATTTATTATGCACTTCAAACATTTTTGTCAATCAATGTTTGACACTTGGTGAAATCTCTATAAATTTCTTGGAAGCTGGAGGCGAATAAAAACTTGGGAAAAGATGGATGAAGCTTCTCTTTAGTCCTTACTGAAAATAGAACACCACCAAATTACAAAAAAATAGTGCCATCCTGAGTTCTATGATATTTGTTTTTCTTTGTTCAATTTTAGCATGTGAAAACATATAGATTCCACACATAAAGGTACATGACTAACCATGAGCTATAAGAATGCTAAATAATGACAAAATTATTGCGACAAGGAAAAAAAAATTATCTGATGAATAGAACTTACTTCGCCACGAATAAGGTCACTGATTTTCAAACTCCCTTCCTTTGAAACACGAAACTGCTATGTGTAAGGGCTTCCTTTTGGCAACCCTTCTTGTACTCGTGCATCAGTTGCAGAGGCCCACTTCCCTATGTACACCGGAGGCAGCTACTTTAATTTTGCAATCTCCTTCATCTTCTCAAGTTCCTTCCGAAAAATACTAAATCGGAAAGTGAGGGACATAGTGAACGATGGTGGTAGTGTCAAGTTTGCTTTGTTCAATGTTCTCGAGTAGTCGCAGGTGGGTGGAGGAGCGATAGTGGTGTGTGTAGGTGTGTGGGTGATGACGACCGAGGGTGCCGAGAGAGTTACAAATAGTAGGTCCAGGTCAGGTGCTGCGCTGGTGATGGGTCGACGAGCGACGCTCCGGGGCGATAGTTTTGTCTTCAGATGGCGGGTTGGGATTGCTACGATGTTGATGACGCCCCACGATTAACGAAAACTATTCCACACTAAGGCAGTAACCGATAATGTGTGGAGGGGATGTGCAACGGTGATGGGTCGACGTGCGACGATGTTGGGCGACGGTTCGGACTTTCGCTGGTGGGTAGGGATTCCTAAACCGACATTCAACGAAAATGGTTGGGAATAGACACTGATTGGTTTGGTGGGGTAAAAAGGGTGGCACACTTGTAATTGACTGGCTAATCAAGGGTATTTTTGTCTAAAAATATACCAATCTGAACAGCCTCACAACTGAAAGGTTATTTCTCACTAGGGCCATCCAAAATAGGTCATTTTTCAACAAAACCCATTATCTAAAATCTAGGGATAACTCTTAATAGCTCCTAGACTCACTCGGACTAGAAGAACTTCTATTTTGTAGCCCCTTGATTCCTTATAAAAGGAGGCCTCACCCTAAAGACAATTTATTCCATCTCAGTTGCATATAATGCTACTTTGCTGGAGTATCTCCATCGATCGTAGATGCTCTTCTCTGGTAAAGTCTTAGGCCACCATTCGTCATATTGGTGTTGAGATCATCCATGTTCTATTAATTTGATTTGTACTGAACACATTGTCAGGTTCTAAGAAAGTTTACTAATAAGACTCGCTCAAAGTCCACATATCATAGTTCGACCCCACTACAGTCTTCAAGTCATAAACATGACTTGGCAATCTCATAACAATATAAAATTTAACATTTGTTCCAGTTTTACTTGCAACACTTGTTGTATCTTTTAAAATATTTTGAACTTAAATCCTGCTTCTCCATAAAGTTTACAGCCATAGTATACACGATCTCCATGAGCATGGGTAGTGATCGGTGGGTTTGTAGTTTGGGATCAAACCAGTTAGCTTAAAACAATATTGCTTGGTTATTAAAAAAAAAAAAAATGCATAGAGCAAAACACGAGTTACTGAATTTTACTGAATTTTTGAGGTCTCGCTTAAGTTGAACCCAACAATTATTAATATATTATCGATATTGTCCCTTCCAAAACAAATGTATCAATAACAGGTCCTATTTATTTGTAATAAAGAGCATTTCTAATACTATTATGTATTTTTTAGTTTTTATTAGTGACACATCAATACATATATATATATATATATATATAGATCCATTTGACTAAAAAAAATATAGAAATACATATTTTTATCTCTAATGCCATTACCGAAAATAAAATATACATTGTCGATGCATGGAAATGGTTGACCGGAGATTCTAAGCCCAATACCTGTAATTAATAAGAAACAAAGTAGAAAACAAAGAGGAGTGCAAGAGGAAGAACACAAAGTAATCCAGAACAACAATAAAAAATATATAGATGCAATAAAAGCAATTAAAAGAACAAGACTGCTAATGTGAGAGTAACAAGTAGATAACAATGGATAAAAACAACTAAAACTGAAAAAGAATGGAGGAAGAACAATATGGAGACACAGAGATTTTTATGTGGTTCGGCAATGATGCCTACATCCACGAGTTACTCTCCATATATATTTTTTCAGAGTGATTGTCATACTAGAATTTGAACTCTCTTTATAATGAATTTCCCCCCCTATTTATAGAGGAAGGGGGTTACAATTGAGTGATATACACGTAAAGAAATCAACTGCTTTGACATAATATTTATTGCATTGACCAACAACTCTGTTATAGTCATACTGCATTAATTACCCCTTGGAATTTGGGATTGCATAGATCTTGTAGACACGAGACCTAAGATATGAAAGCTAAGAGCTGAGACCTGAGGGCTGAGAGCTGAGAGTTGAAATCTGAGAGCTGAGACTTGAGACCTGAGGGCTGAGAGTTGAGACTTGTGACCTGAGTTCTGAGAGCTGAGAGCTGAGACCTACGACCTGCGACCTGAGATCTGAGAGCTGAAACCTGAGAGCTAAGGTTTGCGACCTAAATGTTTAGCTAGCTAAGAGCTGAGAGCTCCATTCTGCGAGCTGGATGTATAACGAGCTGAGAGCTGGATGTATAACGAGTTGAGAGCTGGGTCTGTTCTTTAGATCCTGAGCTGTCTATTGGATCAACCTTCTGGGTTAGTTTATTGAGCTTTTACCAACCCCTTTATGCAGACCAAAATTTACCCACAACATACATTGACTTTTGATTAATCACATTTTTTTGCCTTTTATATTTTATAATTTAGAGGAGAGAAAATAGAATAAATCTCCATAGTTTAATTGGTTGAAGAATTTGAGAAATCCAAGTCAGGATTTATAGGAGAGTTTCTTAATAGAGAAATCAAGCTCTTTGGGTTAGATAATTGCATTGAAGAGAGGTTTTTATAATCTCATTGTTAATCTATCGTATGTGTTAAGAAATTTAACTCAAATAGATAATAACATTGTAAATGCTCTAATATATTAATATCTAACACATGGTATATAGAGGCTTGTTGTGAAAAAGATTTTAAGTTCGTATCACCCACTGGCTTCTAAGTCGGTGCTACATATTATTTTTATTGTGCACACCCTCTAAACCTATAGTAAATGATCCATAACTATTATAGAACATACATTTTCTCGTGGTGGTTCATACAATTTTTTTCCGAAGGAAAAACTCTTCCACCCTAATGATAAAGGGTTATTTTTGTTTTCAAAGCAAGCTTTAACAAAAGCTTTACAGTAGTTAGCATTCCACTACCTTTTAAAAAAGAAAATTAAAGGTGCATGATGTTGTCCGTACAGGAAATACTATTGCATAGTCCCCGATTGATTCCTCTTCTTAGTTACTTGGACTATTCATTTGATCATTTAGCTCACTCTAATTAGATTCTTGTGCCATAATTTTTTTTCTTTTTTAAATTATATATATATATATATATATTGTAAAAACAGCAAGAATATATGATTTGTACAAGTGAGAAAACAAAGAGATTGACAGAGCTTCAAGCTCTGTTTAATGGTGGACAAGGTTTAGAGAAATTGATATACAACTTCAGAAATTAATCACAGTCATTAAAGTACTCTAACTGAACAATTACAATCCTTGATCAATAACTAATTTTGTTTTCCTAACATAATAACTTGACCAGCAAGCTACTACATTTATCAGCTCATGAAGCTGACTTGAGTTAGCTAGGTCCTTCTTGACTTAAGTAAGCCAGACTCGTAAGCATAAGTGACCCATCTCAACTGCGGAAGCTGGAAGTTGGCTAAGAGAAGCTGAAGCTAAAGATTATTGCTGCAGCTGCTGGCTCTGGCTAGGCTTCATCCTTATATATATATATATATATATATATATATATATATATTTGTTATTAATAAAAAGTTGATATCACTCAACAAGCTGGACAGCAACATGTGCTTCGAAAGTTTCAAACCGGAACTAGCTCTAAGAATTCTCATTTCACTTGGAATTTTCTAGCAAAGTTGGGTGCTTTGTTTGGATTTCAAGACTTTAATAGAAATAAAATGTCGTCCACAGGAAAGAATTATCTAGTAAAGTTGATATGTTATAACGAGCTAGTGCCCTCATCACATGCTGATATCGCTCCATTTCTTTGAGAGGCTAATGATGTTGAATCAATTAACCCAAGAGTTGCTTGTCTCTGTGAGTTAAAAGCTACATTAATTATGTTATTATATATTAATCATGTGATGAGCAATATTTTTCAAGTACGTGATTTCAAATTTATTGCAATCTGAATAGACATGTTACTATTGGATAGTAAATCCAAGGATTAGGGTTTAGTACTGTCTTTCCTGTTGGTTCTACAATAACAATGGTAAACAGATAAAATGTTCTATATAATAGTAGTTAGATCTAGCTAGTACCTGAAATTATATATGTATCACATCCCAGATTTTCATTATCCGGGATCCATGACTTAGAGAATGGTAATCACATAATTTTGTTTGTTTTGATCACTACTATGCTATTTGAAATTTTCTGTAACTAACAAAACTAACAATTTAGTATTTTTCAATTTTTTCAAATTAACTTAGGTATTTTTTATGTATGATACTTGATTTATGTTCATGTAAATGTTGATTGAATGTGTCTGCTAGGGACGTAGCCAGGATTTTGTATAGGGTGGATTAGAATAAACTTTTTAAATAAACTCTGATGGTATGAAAATATTTTATAAATTAAAAAATGTAGACATATCTAGTTAAAGGAGATATAATAAGCTTTAATCCTTAAAATTCGTATTACAAATAAATACATTAACAAAAATAAAAGTAAAAAGACTGAACAAAATTTTTAAATAATTAAAATTTTCAAATATGAATTATAACTAATGCTATAGTATCAATATTTTTTCTTTAAACATATACAATCTACATTTTAATAATCATAATTTATAAATACTACCACATCTTAAACTAAAAAGTATATTAGGAGAAACACTCAATATATTAAATTTAAATAATATATTATACAACTTATGAAAAAAAAAGGCAAAATATGACAAATTTAAGTAAATTTGTACATTTAATATATGAAATAAAGTTATTACATTTGTAATATTTGAATAAAAATATAACTATAAATAAGAAATACAAATAATAAATTTGGAATAAATATGTATTTTTTATATCAAAAAATTAATAAATGAAATGTACATATGTATTTATAAAATTTAAAATTGATGAAGCTATTACATATTTTTGGAGAATTCCAGATATGTTTGAGAAATATGAAAAACTATAGTGTAAAATTCAACAGAAGAATCAAGAGAGTGCAAGTAATAAAATAAATATATCAAAAATTGAAGTTAACTAAAGCTAACAGAAGCTTCGTGAACCATGAAGTCGGTTCAAAATAACCCACCTCACTAGTTACGAATAGGGGCATGTTATTGTAGAATGCCAAGACAACACTTCGCAAAACACACCCCCTCTCCCCACACCCCCCGCCCCAAAAAAAAAAAAAAAGTAATAAAAAAAACCTAGCAATAAACTTGTCTCCACTTTTATAATAACAATTTATTTTCTACCATCCTATCAGACAATCATCTCTCGTCAACCTATCACTTATCAACCAACTCTACTAACCATTAATTTATCTTCCTTATCTACACATACATGCCACACACAAACACTCCACTCCATTTATATTTACATATGTTTTAATCATCTACCTAATAAAAATAAGTATAATATAAATTTTTTAATGGGGGCAAGCCTACCCTTGGCCACATTATGCTATGCCTTGGTGCATTTTGCTTACAATGTTCTAAAAATTGATTGATTTGAGCGATTTTTTGTAGGTTAATCGATAATCGGCATCATACCGATCTAGTAACCGCCATATCGATGGTTCAACTCAAGCAGGGTGAGTACTCAGCCAAGTTGGCTTGGTACTCAGGTTAACTTGGCTGGACTCATCCAAAAAAACAATAGAAATCAAGAATGAAAAATCTTGGAAAACTTGGGAATAATAAAACCTAGAAAATCTAGATAATCAATAACTTTTCCGTGAACCATAAACCTAGAAACAGCTTGTTAAAAATTCTATCTTTTTGCATAAAACCAATGCAAATCCAAAAAACAACATATCACACATCTAGAATCAAAGACCAATAGTAGAAGGTGAAAGAACAAAAATCGACTAAGGAAAACAAAAAAAGAAGAGAGAAATCAAGAGGTGGAGGAAAGGGATCACACCATCAATAAGAAGAAGACGTATTCGTCGGTTGCGAGATTCCTTGTTGGAGCTGACAAAAACCTGCTTGTCTTGCAACGAAAGAGAATAAGTAGGATGAAGATAAGAAAGGTGGGATGGTGGTGGTGGAGGTTATGAGATTGGTGGTGTGGGGTGTTTGAATGGTGGTTAAGTGGGATTTGAAATGGGGAGGGGGTGGGGAGAGAGAGAGAGAGAGTGTTGTGAGGGAGAGCAGTGGAGTCGATTTGAGAGAGTGAGAGAGAGAGAAAATCAGAAAACTGATTAGGGTTTTTGGTTAAGTTTATTTACATTATGGCAAATTACACAAACCTCCCTTGAGGTTTGATCAAATTCATAGTCAAAAGTATCAAATTGGCCCCTGACATTCAAAGAAATATTAGTTTGCGCCTTTAAATTTCAAACATAATAATTTTCTCCCAAAATAGTACTAACTGATTACTTGCCAAGTAACAGATTATTCACTACTTTTTAAGTTCCTGATTGATTAGCGAATAGTGATTTTTAGAACCTTAGCAACTTATTATTATTAATAAATTATTAGAAATTGTGTAAGTTTGATGTTCATAGAATCTTTAATAATGATCAAATTGGGTTAGCATTATTAATTTTGGTTCATAATGTCGTTTATATACTTTGGATGAAGCAAGCAGATTGGATATCTTTTCTAAGGGAAGAGGTGTTGGCATTTTTTTAAAACTGCCCTACTTCAATACCTTAGCTGGGTAAGCATTGTCATGTTCTTTTTCGTTTGAACAACTTCCTTTATTTATTGACTTTAAACACAAATTTAATCGTAAAATTCTGAATCTCACTTTTTTTTTTTTTTCCATGTACGGAATAGTGGTATGTGTCTATGTAATTTAATTAGAAAACAACCGTTTCTATAACAAAAAAAGGTATGCACTGTCCATGCCCATAACAAACTAGTAAATTGACGTGTGCCCAGAATTGGTTTGTTATGCAGGAGAGCGATCCAACTTTGACGCAAAGTCAAATGGGACAATTTGTTTGAAGTGTTTGTTTAGTTCCCGCCTTGATGCTTTATTTTATTTTTTGAAATCTAGATATATAGTTGATATTTGATAGCAAGAGTTGCTTGGTATTCTTTTGTTTTGTTTGTGCGTATTTCAGTTTTAAAATTTATTTTTTTAATTATTTTGCACGTCAAATCCATTAAATTTTACACACTTTAACCACATGACCAGTAAAAAATTATTAAAAAACTGTATTACCCCTCCATACCTTGATGTTAATGATTTCGGTGAAATAATATGGGGGTTAATGGTTAATAACTTAATAAGTTAACTCCATTTGCTTTAGATCATATCTCTAGTAAGTCATTTGTAATTAAGTCCATAATAAATAATGTAGAGTCTCAAAAAAGGTCAACAAACGACCAAATTGAAGGACCGATAATAGTAAAAAAAAAAAAATGGAAGACAATTTTGCCAATTCAATACTTGTTTTGATTCCTACAATTGGAATTACTAATTTATTTTTTCTATCGCAATATCTTTCATTCTAAATTTTTAATTTCTTATTGATCATAAAACTTTAAATATGAATCTAATGTGGATATTATACCTTTCTATCATTACATTAATATAACTAGATTTTTGAGCTGCACAACTAATGCTTGATCTTGACTGGTTCAGATAGACTTCTGACACGTTTGATGTTAGTTTTAAAAAAATTATATATCTAGTTATTTTATAATTTGTATCTTCTAATTTTTAAAAAATTATGACCAAATAATTTTAACCATAGATTATATCAATGGATATAAAAACAAAAATGAAAATAAATAATTATATTATATTAGAGTAATAAAATTCTACAATTCACTTCAGTAATCATTATATTAGAGTAATAAATTAGTAATTTTATTATTCTAATATAATATAATTATTTACTTCCATTTTCAACCTTTAACTTTTTTAAAGTTATAAAGTATTGATGATATAATTACTATATATATAAAAATTAGCCTTATATATAAATATATATAAATTAGCCTTCTAGGTAAGTTTATATTGCTAGTCCATAATTTGTGACAACCACTATGTGTGGCATATAACAAATTAAATACTCTATATTATTCCCCTAGTACAGACTAAATTTATTGCATATATATAATACAGTTATGAAATTTCTTAATATATATATATTTATTACTATATATTTTTTTTCACAAGATTCATTGATACGTAATTGTTTGGATTTTATTCTTTATTAAGGGATTATAATAATAAATATATATGTTAGGAATACTAATTATTGTTAAAAAAAGGATTGTAATAAAAGTATTTAGAAAATGATTTACTAAAAATGGAGTCTATCTCCCATTTCAATACCTCCCTATTTAATAGTCCAAGATTTTAAACTAAAACTGGTAGGAAATGTTAAATGTGTGAGTCAAAGACGCGTCAAGCAATTCAAATACACGTAGGTATCATAGCGTAAACAAAACTTTGTATAGATAAGAAAATCCTACTAGTCTTTAGATCTAAACTTGTGTAATTTTTTTCCGTTTTGAAAATCTGCAGAAATGAGAATCAGAGGAGGATCTTCATCATCAAAAGCAATTGAACAAGGAGAATTTGACATACAAATATTGTCAATAACTCTTAGGGTGCCATATGAAGAATTTAAATATAAAGAAGAGCTAGAAATTGCAGACGAGTTTATGGATTTGGTTGTCCATCTAGATCATTATGAGGATCTCTCAAGCAACAGTCAATCTCAAACCGTGGTAAATCATTTTTACTCATCTTAATCTTCTACTAACATTTGCTTAATTAATGTTACAATTTAATTAAGTATTGTTTGTTTACTCTTCTTTCTTCTTGGTCAAATCATGATCAGATCTAATGTATATTGGTTTGTTATCAAAGAGCTGATCAAACCATTACAATCTTTGAGGATCTATGTCATGCAACAATTGCTATCTCCACTTTTGCAAAACAATATATATGAAAATAAAATATATAGATATGTTTAAGTGTGGCTTTTTAATTTGTTTATGGATAGGTAAGTGATAATGAGAATGGAGAAGACCCGGCAAACAAAGAGACAACCAGTGCTGCATCAAATAACCTAATGTAATTTTTCAATTATTGTTGTTCTTTTCAAATAATTTTGAAATACTATTTGAAATGTATCTTAGTAGAAGACAATAACTAATTTTCATATTGGTTTGATTATATTTGTAGGGACCAAAGTTTCTCCAATTTAGCACCAGATGAAACTTCAGCATCTTCTTCTCATCAAGGTATATTTTATGCTGTTTGTGCTAAATTAAATCTAGTTTAAATATTTAATCGAAACACTAAATTTGAAAGTTCGTTATTTCGTGCTATTTATTAATAATCATCAACAGCTAATCATATCATATAAGAGAATTTTTAAACGTATGTACTGTTGGGCACATGTCCATATCTTTTGACCATAATTTTGTCATTCCATTTAAACACAAATTTGGAATATATTATAATAATGCCATTTAACTGCTAATTAGTTAATAGATGATAGAGATGGTGTGTGCTTGCACAAAGATCCCAAGCAATTGTTATAAATAATACCTAGAATTTATGAGTATATTTCTTGTTGACCATTGAATTATCTTTGTAGATGCTCTCATTTGCAAAAATTCTAGGGAATGTAGTAATATTTGTTTGTTAACATTATTTGTAAATCTATTATGCAGCTGGTGTAGAGGTTGTTGATGAGAATGAAGAAACCATCTCAAACAAATGGTCTAAATCGAGTGATCAAGAAAGCAATTGACAGAATGTTAAGGAGATAAATATAATAATTCAGAAGGAAGTACATGAATTATGAAGGTCAACACATTGTCAATCTCAACAGCTAAATGAGTGAGTTGATTATGTATAGGGTTAAATATATAGAGACTTGAAACAGTTGTATGTCATAATTATATATTATCTGTTATATGTTGTGGATTATATTTAAAAAGTTGCTATAATGTGTATTTCTAATGCTCGTTATCATATATTATAATGTCTGCTTTTTATTATTATTATTATTATTTTAAAATATACATGGTTAGACTTGCATTTCGACTAGTATAATGAATGAAAAAGTGTATATAGTCATTTAACCTATAAGCTAGCTATGATAATATCGTTTGTGCGACTCACTATTTATATTTGGCTTTTCGCCTTTTATTTTCAAAAGATGACCTGTTACAAATTTAGAAAAACATCTATTTAGGTAGCCCATAAGCGAAAAAATTTGAAAAAATAAAAAAAATGGTGGACTCTTTTATTTGAAAACGAACAAAATTGACTAGAAAAGAGAGACATATAAGAGGATACTCTTGTCGACTAAGGTCTCCATGTAGGGAGGGTAGTCTTCAACCCGGACGGACTCATCAACTATCTTTATGGCAATTTTGCAAGAAAATGTGCCACCGTATTAGCAGCTCTAGGCACTAAAACTGATCAGAATCCTTCCCAGAATCAAATTTTGCTTTAGGCCGCATTAGCTTCCTAGAACTCTTTTAGAAACAAACAACCCAACCCAATCAATTACATCATTTGTGTTTAGCAAAACTTTAGAGTGCAAACCTTATTACCGAAAAAATCTTTCATAGGACTGTTTCACCGTTGATGTGGTGAGACGGACCAATGTAATAGTATAATTTCTTTTTCTCTTACCTTTCCCATTGGTCTTGATTTGTTTACTTACTTTTCTATTGATTCGTTTCATTATATCAGCAGTGGGACAGTCTCATGAAAGATTTTCTCCTTATTAATATAGTGTACCAAATTTGCCAACCATTGGACAGAGTTGCTCAAATTCATGCACCTGAAGTTGGCTCTTGCAAGCATTCATGAAATTATGGAAAGTGGTAGAACTAGGAAATTTCCTCTCCCACATAAAAGAGCAACCATTGTTATCAGTCATTGATCTTAATGAGCTCAATCAACCCACAATGATGAATTACATATTTCTCTTATTGATGTTTGGTTTGGCTCGGACACTACCTCTTTATTGATTCTCATATAATTGTATATATATGTACATCAAATCAATAAAAAAGTGTGAGATATACAATTGTTGGCTATTTGTTTTGACCCACAAAAAAACACACAAATGCAGTAGTTTCAATGCTAAAAACAAGAAAAATTACTTCTAAAAATAGGGGACAGCAGAGTTGTTTTTTACTGTTCACCCCTTATCAAAGTTCCCTTTTTTTGTCTCTGTTTGCTGCTGTATTTTTCATCTCCTTACACAAGTTATCAGACTAGTTTTTATACTGGTTCTTTACATCCTAAGACCACTATACAAGTGTCTTAATTTTATCCATACAAAATGTAACACAAGTTAACTTAACACGACTTAGTTAACTTAAACTAACACAAGTTGAATACATCTACATATAAGCTACAACACTAACAAAAAACATAACATATTAACTTCAACACTCCCTCTTAATATGTTGTGCTTGAACTCCTAAAGCTCCTTTGAGTTTCTGAAATTTTTCTCTTGGAAGTGCCTTGGTTAAGATGTCTTTAACTTGATCTACAGACTTTCAAAATTCAAGCTGAATTTCACCATTTTCCACAGCTTCTCGGATAAAGTAGTGCTTGACTGTAATGTGTTTGCTTCTGCTGTGATGGACTGGATTTTTGGCCATGGCAATGGCAGATTTGTTGCCACAAAATATGATTATGCCCTCCTCTTGCTTCTCTTGAATATCTTCTAAAATTCTTCTTAATCAAATGACGTGAGTAGTTATTAAAGAAGTAGAAACATACTCAGCTTCAGTAGAGAATTGAGCAACCGTTTGTTGCTTCTTTGGGCACCAAGAAAACACACATGAACCAAGTGAAAAAACAAAGCCTGAGGTGCTCTTCATGTCGTCAAAACAACCTCCCTAATCACTGTCACAAAAACCTACTAATCTTGTCTCTTCTTTTCTGGTGAATCATATACCATAATCCATGGTGCCTTGGATGTATCTTAACACCCTTTTTACTGCACCTTGATGAAAATGGCTGGGGTTGTGCATAAATCTTGACAGTAAGCTTGTGTTGAACCATGTGACTCAAGATGCTGCAGATATTCAGTTGAAGGAGTCAAGAGTCAGTTACATTATGTCCTGGTCTTTATGCTATTTTTTTGGTAGATATTTATGCTTTCTTGTAGCAGATTTTTCTGCAATTTTAGTTATGCATCTGCTGTATAAATAATTGATCTTTATGCTCAATAAAAGTGATGTTTTTCACTCTCATATCTGGTCTATATTTTGTCTCAAAACTAACATATTGGTATTAGAGAAGATAATCTTACGGGATCTGTGTAAATTTAAAACCCCCAAAAACACATACAACCATCATAATAATCTTCATCTGCTAAGCCAGGATGGAATCAGAAAAATTTTCTTTCACTTCCATTCCACCATCAGTATTTGATGGCACGAATTATCAAATGTGGGCTGTCAAAATGGAAGCCTATCTTGATGCTAATGATTTATGGGAAGTTGTTGAAGATGACTATGAAGTTCCCCCTTTGCCAAATAATCTAACCGTTGCACAGATGAAGAATCTTTAAGAAAAGAAGTTGAGGAAGTCAAAAGCTAGATTAGTCCTGTTTATAGCTGTTTCTGCTATCATTTTCAATTGAATAATGACAATGAAAATAGCTAAAGAGATCTGGGATTTCTTGAAGAAAGAGTACGAGGGAAGTGAGAGGATCAAAGGAATGCAAGTACTCAACCTGGTTCGAGAATTCGAAATACAAAGAATGAAGGAGACTGAAACCATTAAAGATTATGCAGATAGACTTCTCAGCATTGCCAATAAAGTAAGACTTCTTGGCACAAATTTCTCTGATTCAAGAATTGTTCAAAAAATTCTTGTTACTATTCCTGAGAAGTTTGAAGCAACAATTACTTCTCTCGAAAACTCAAGAGATCTGTCAAGTATTACCTTGGTAGAATTATTGAATGCACTGCAGGCTCAGGAACAACGAAGGCTTATGAGGCAAGAAGGTTATGTGGAAGGAGCTTTGCTTGCCAAAACACAGAACAACTATGGTGACAAGAAGAAGAAGAAGAATAACAAGAAGTCAGGAAATTCAAGCAACAACAGTAGTAGCACTACTGGCGGCAGCAACAAAATCTCTCAAGATTTTCCACCATGTCCTCATTGTAAAAAAACAAATCATCCACAAAAGAAGTGTTGGTGGAGGCTAGATGTAAAATGCGACAAGTGCGGTCAGTTAGGGCACATGGAGAAGATCTGTAAGTCGCAACAACAATAACAAAATGAAGCAAAAGCTGCGATAGAACAACCTCAAGAAGAGCAACTTTTTGCGGTGTCTTGCTTTGTCACTACAAGTTCCACAGAAAGTTGGTTGATAGATAGTGGTTGTACAAACCACATGACATATGACCAAGAACTATTTAGAGATCTTGATACAACATTCATCTCCAAAGTCAAAATTGGGAATGGAACATGTATTGCTGTAAAAGGCAAAGACACAGTTGCAATTGAAGGTTGTACAGTTTGAAACTCATCTCTGATGTTCTATATGTTCCTGAAATTAATCAAAACTTGTTGAGTGTTGGTCAACTGCTTGAAAAAGGTTACAAAGTTCTATTTGAAGACAAAAATTGCATGATCAAAGATGTAGAAGGCAGGGAGCTATTCAAGATTAAAATGAAAGGCAAAAGCTTTGCTTTGAATTTGATAGAAGAAGAGCAAGCTGCAGTGCACAAGGAAGAAAATTGTACCTTGCTTTGACACAAGAGGCTAGGGCATTTTCATCATGATGCTTTGCTTCATATGAAAAAGAATGATCTTGTGGAAGGTCTACCTGATTTGGAAGACAAGTTGCCTGTATGCGCAGCATGTCAATATGGAAAGCAAACAAGGCTCCCCTTTTCGAAAAACAATGTTTGGAGAGCATCACACAAGCTACAATTGGTGCATACAAATGTGGGAGGACCTTAGAAAACATCATCCTTGAATGGTAGTAAGTACTACATTGCTTTCATTGATGATTATACTCGAATGTGTTGGATTTATTTCATGAAACAAAAAACTGAGGAAGCTGATGTATTTTACAAGTTTAAAACTTGGGTTGAAACTCAAAGTGGAAGAAAAATGCAAATGATCAGGTCTGATAATGGAACTGAATATACATCCAAAAAATTTAACAAGTTTGGTGAAGATGTAGGCATTGGGCACCGATTGACAGCTCCTTACACCTCGCAATAAAACGGGGTTGTGAAAAGAAAAAACAGAACAATAATGGAGATGACAAGATGCTTACTTCATGAAAAAGACCTGCCAAAAAGGTTCTGGGCAGAGGTCGCAAATACAACAGTATTCTTGTTGAATAGACTGCCATCAAAAGCTCTTCCGGACAAGACTCCATTTGAAGCTTGGTACGGTTGCAAATCGAAGTTGCTAAATTTGAAAACATTTGGTTGCTTTTGTTTCTCTTATATTCCTCAGGTTAAGAGAGACAAGTTGGATAAGAAAGCAAAATCAAGAATTTTTGTAGGCTATAGCTCAACATCAAAAGCTTACAGGATTTATTTGCCGTAAAGCAACAAAGTTATTGTTAGTAGAGATGTGAAGTTCTTTGAGTCAGAGAATTAGAGCTGGGAAAATGAAAAGCAACCTGAGATTCAAATGGAGATTGATGATGATGTGGATGATCAACCGGTTAGAGGAACCAGATTACTCTCTGAAATTTATCAGAGATGTAATGTTGCCGTGATTAAACCTGTAGATTACAAAGATGCCACAACTGATCAGAAATGGATAGTTGCAATGAAGGAAGAGCTCAACATGATTGAAAAAAATCAAACATGGGAGTTGGTGGACAGACCTAAAGACAGGAATGTTATAGGAGTCAAGTGAGTTTTCAGAATCAATCTCAACTTTGATGGTTCTGTGAACAAGCATAAGGCAAGGCTCGTTGTCAAGGGATATGCCCAGATGTTTGGGGTAGACTTCTCCGAAACGTTTGCCCTAGTTGCTCGATTGGACACCATAAGATTGTTGTTGGCTTTTGTTGCACAAAAAGGCTGGATTATATACCAAATGGATGTCAAGTCGGCTTTTTTGAATGGATATTTGGATGAAGAGATTTACGTAGAACAACCTGAAGGTTTTCCAGTTCAAGGACAGAAGGAGAAAGTATATTGACTAAAAAAGACATTATATGGTTTAATGCAGGCTCCAAGGTCTTGGTATAGCAGAATTGATGCACACTTGTTAAGCTTAGGCTTCGAAAAGAGTCTAAGTGAATTCACTTTATATATCAAGAAGGTTGATGATGAAATACTTGTTGTATCCTTGTATGTTGACGACTTACTTGTCACAGGGAGTACTAAGAAGCTGATTGACGAGTTTAAAGAAAGGATGAAAGATGCATTTGAAATTATTGATCTTGGAAGAATGTCATTCTTCCTTGGTATGCAGGTGTAGCAAAATGAAAGTGAGATCTTTGTATGTCAAACAAAATATGCAAAGGAAATACTTAGAAAATTCAAGATGGAGGAATGCAAGCCAACTGCAACTCCGATGAATCAAAAGGAAAAGTTCAGCAAGAAAGATGGAGTTGAGAAAGTTGATGAAAGGTTGTACAGAAGCTTAATAGGTTGTCTGATGTATTTAACTGCAACTAGGCCTGATATTACGCATGCAGTAAATTTGCTATCAAGATACATGCATTGTGCTAGTGAAATTCACTTTCAAGCAGCAAAAAGAATTCTTAGATATGTTAAGGGCACAATCGACTTTGGGGTCAAATTCCAACAAGTCGAAAATTTTCGTCTTCATGGCTATTCTGATAGTGATTGGGCTGGAAGTACTGATGATATGCGAAGCACTTCAGGTTTTTGTTTCAGCTTTAGCTCTGGAATTTTTTCATGGTGTTCAAAGAAACAAGAAATCATAGCACAGTCAACAGCGAAAGTAGAATGCATAGCTGCTGTATCAGTTGCAAATCAAGCTCTTTGGCTCAGAAAACTTATGGTTGATTTGCACATAGAGCAGAAGGAAAGTACACAGATTTTTGTTGATAATCAAGCTGCAATTTCAATTGCTAATAATCCAGTGTTTCATGGGAAAACAAAACATTTCAAAATAAAGTTTTATTTTCTAAGAGAGGTGCAAAAGCAAGGGGAGGTGCAGCTGATTCATTGCAAGACAGAGAATCGACTTGCTGATTTTTTAACAAAACCACTTCCTAAAGCAAGATTTGAATTTCTCAGACAAAAGCTTGGCATATGCAGCCTCAAAGTCAAGGAGGAGTGTTGAACCATGTGACTCAAGATGCTGTAGATATTCAGTTGAAGGAGTCAAGAGTTAGTTACATTATGTCCTAGTATTTATGCTATTTTTTTGGTAGATATTTATGCTTTCTTGTAGTAGATTTTTCTGCAATTTTAGTTATGCATCTGCTGTATAAATAATTGATCTTTATGCTCAATAAAAGTGATGTTTTTCACTCTCATATCTGGTCTATATTTTGTCTTAACACTAACAGCTTGTTCCAAACATGATGTCAGGTCTTGTAGCTGTGAGATAGAGCAACTTTCCCATCCAACTTCTATAAAGTGTTGCATCTATCTTCTTTCTTCAATGTTTCATTCACAACAAGAGGAATATCTACAAACTTACACCCAAACATTTTATGTTTCTTCAAAATATTTTCAGCATACTTTCGTTGGGAAATAAAAACACCATTTGCACATCTTGGCAAATTTCAATCCCAAAAAAGTAACACATTAACCTCATATAACTCATTTTATATTTCTTCATCATATCATCCTTAGACTCCTTCATCATGTCCTTACTATTGCCTATAAATAATACATCATCAACATACCAGGCTGTAATGAGAATTTCTCCATTTTCATGCCTTCCTACATACAAAGTAGGTTCACCCAAACTTCTTTTGAATCCTTTCTCAGCAAAGTACCCGTCAATTTGACTATACCAAGCTTTAGGAGCTTGCTTGAGCCTATATAAAGCCTTTTTGAGCTTGTAAACTTTGTCTTCCTTTCCTTTGACTACAAAACTTTAAGGTTGATCTGTTGAAGTTGTGCTTCAGTTGCTACAACATTGTCCAAGCTGGAATTTTATATTTATTTATTTCTTAGTTGTTTGACTGTTTCAATTGATTTGGTTAGTAGTAGTTGCTAATTTTTAGGAATGTGTTGATCATGGAAATGTGTTCCATGTAGTGCTTTGTTTTTCGTTTTCTCTGTTATTATTTTTTTGCTGTATTTAAACCATGGTTTCAAAACTTGGCCGAGTTGGTCGAGTTCTTACCGTTTTACCGGTTTTCGAGCCGAGAACCCCCAGATCGGGGGGTTCAACTCGGATACTGTACGAAATCGGCCCAACTCGGGCCAACTCGGGCCAGCTCGAGCAAACTTGAGTCAGCCGAGTTGGCCTTTTTTTTTTAAAAATTTTTTTAGCCTGGCCGTTTTGGCGTCTGATATAACTCACAGACAGCAGAACACATATCTCGGTTTTCTTCTGCAGTTCTACTGTTCAGCCTGTTTTGCACTCTCTGCCCTCTCACCTCTGCTCTCTGCCTCCTCCTGATCTGGTTCTGCTGTTGGTGTGTGGCGTGCGTGAGTCACGTGCAGGTGCTGCCGTTGTCTTCTCGCCGTTGTCGTCTTCGTCCGTGAGTCCGTGACCGATCGTCCTCATTCGTGAGTTTTTTTTTTCTGTTTTGTTTTCATTTTGTTTTTTGTTTTTTTTTTTTTCATTTTGCTTTCACCACTCTTTTTTGTTTTTCACATATATTTGTTTAGGGGTGGATAATGAATTGATGATTGATGAATGATAATTATACAAATTAGATTTGTTTAGGGTTTTAAACATTTGTTAAATTGATAGGAATATGAGATTATACAAACTATATTTGTTTAGGGGTGGATGATGAATTGATGATTGATGAATGATGATTATATAAACTAGATTTGTTTAGGGTTTTTAACATTTGTTAAATTGATAGGAACATGAGATTTAAATTATTGTGTTATGTGTTTCAAATTTTAAATCATTTAATGATATTGTATTCTATATTATTTGATTTGTAACATATGTTAAACTTAAGTATGTTGATATGTACAAAAGTTTCCATGCTTGATAATTAATGTTTGTTATATAAAAATTTTTATGTTTAAACATTTGCTTGATAATTAGGTTGTTTTATGTTAATCAATTATGGATAATGAATCTTCGAGAGTTTCCCTTATCCAATCTCTCAAACGGAATTTGGGTGATGTTGGATGGGATTATGGGAAGTTAGTTGATCCAAACGTTATGGAAAGAGTGCAATGCATATTGTGTGGAAAGATTATGTTTGGAGGGATATATAGATTGAAAGAACATGTGGCTCACATATTCGGAAATGTGGCTAAATATTCAAAGGCCAAACTGAATGATATAAGTAAATGTAAAAATACACTTATGGAGTCAAAAAATAGAAAGAGAAATAAGATGATTGATGAAAAATTGAAGAGATGAGAAGTTAATATCAACGAATCAGAGGAGATGGAAGAAGTAAAGGTAGGAGGGGTAAGGAAAGAGTCTCATTATCTTGGTCCAATAGATAGATTTACAAGACCTATTAATCCGGAGTTGTCACAAACTTTAAAGAAGTCAATGCGACAACAAAACATCAATGAAGCACTTTTTAAAGAGAGACTCGATCATGTGCACAATTGGATAACAACTTGGATGTTTAATAGAGCCATTCCGTGGCATGTTGTTGTGAATAATGATTTCATGCGTGCTTGTGAAGTAATTGGTCAATTTGGGCTTGGTTATAGGCCTCCAAATTATTATGAAATCGGAGGCGATATTTGCCAAATAAGGTGGACGAAACTAAGTTATTGTTGAAAAGGCAAGAAGAAGAGTGGACTAAAAATGGATGTTCAATTATGACAGATGCTTGGATGGATAGGAAAAGAAGAAGCATAATGAATTTGTGTGTGAATTGTAGGTATAAATTTCATATAATTTATCTACTATACAATATTAGTTGCATATTATATTATTTAATTTATGTTGGATTAATATTTAATTATTGCAGGTTAGGAGCCGTTTTCCTTTCTTCTAAAAAGTGTTCTGATGTAGCACATACTGGGCAACACATTTTTGAATATGTGAATGCATGCATTGAACAAGTCGGACCTACAAATGTTGTTCAAATAGTAACCGATAATGCTAGCAACAATATGGCCGCTGCCAAGATTTTGAAGGAGAAGAGGCCAAACATATTTTGGACCTCATGTGCTGCTCACACCATCAACCTCATGTTTGAAAGTATTGGCAAACTTTCGAGGTTCGACAAGCATAATGAGCAAGCAAAGCAATTGACAATCTTCATTTATGCTCATCACAAGACTTTGGGAATGATGAGGTCTTTTACCAAAAAGAAGGATATAGTGAGGTCGGGAAAGACTAGATTTGCATTCGCTTTCCTTACTTTGGAAAGCTTGATGGACAAAAAAAATGTTTTGAAGACAATGTTTGATAGTGAGGAATGGGAGAAGTGCAAATACTCAAAAAGTAAAAAAGGGAAATTGGCCTATGAAATTGTTATGAGTTTGGCATTTTGGAATGATGTAACATTTTGTTTGAAGGTTTTTGCACCATTGATTAAAGTGTTGAGACTGGTGGATGGGGATCGAAAGCCATCAATGCCTTGGTTATATGGAGAACTAAGAAGGGCTAAACAAGACATTAAAGAGACCTTGAACAACGTGGAAAATAATTATCGATCAATTATTGAAATAACTGACTCAAAAATGAAATATCGGCTAGATTCTCCATTGCATAAAGCGGCATTTCTATTAAACCCCTATTACCACTACAAGGATTCAAGCATTTTTTATGAAACTGAGTTGTTGAATGGCTTTATGGAGTGTGTGGAGATTTTTCATCATGGTGATATAGCTTCTCAAGATGTAATTATCATGACTGAATGACCATTGTATCAAATGAATGATGGTCCTTTTGAGAGATCATTGGCCATTAAAGGATGTGACAGTGATTCTAAGGGTCCAGGTAAAAAATCGAATATTCTAATTTATATAAATTGTTTTTAGTTGTTTAACTTGTTTACTAATTCCTATTATAGATTATATTTTTGACATTGTATTTATGAAAATATATCTTCCAATAACTAGTTCTATATTTGATTATGTTTTATGGTGTAGTTACTTGGTGGAGCATGTTTGGAAGTTACACAACTAACATTCTTAAATTGGCAAAAAGGATTCTTTAATTGATAACCAGTTCATCGAGATGTGAAAGAAATTAGAGTAATTTTGAATGGGTAAGTGCAAATGTGCAATATCAATAACTTATTTTTAATGTTTTAAATTTTGAATATTTACTGATTTATTCAATTTTAATTTTTATATCTTATGTAGATGCATTCGAGGAAAAGGAATAGATTGAATACAAATTGATTGAACGATTTGGTTTTTGTTAATTTCAATTCATAATTATCAAGGAAAATGAACAAACAGGTTGAGAAGAATGTTGATGTGATACTAGCAGCTAATGCTGATGCTGCTGATGCACAAGGATGGCTTGTTCTAGGGGGTGATGATGATGATGAAGTAGGGGCCGGTTTGGAGCGACCGAGGCAACTTGATGAAGATGATTTTAATTCTGGAGAGGAGGAGGAGGAAGAGGAGGAAAGGAGGGAGAAGAACATTGATGTAGAGTTTGAGTCTGATAATGAACAAATTATGGAAGACGTTTATGGAGATGATGAAGATTGGTTACGTCATTCTTCTCGCCCTTAAGATTTTAGGGCCTTAAGTCCTTAACATACTTTCATAAACTTTCTCTTTTGATAACTATTTTATTCTTGGGTTTTTGCTATGTTATTATTTACATATTATATATGATGTTGGTTGTGTACTTGTGTTTGAGAATGAAATAAGAATGAGAGGTTTTAAGTAGTTTAGATATGATAGATTTTTGAAGTATTGTTATTTTTGTGTATTGCAGGTGGAATTGTTGAAAATATAGTCGTTATATTGTCAAAATTTTTAAAGTTGTAATTATGTAATTGTATTAAAGTGGCTTTGGAGGTTGCATGAGATTGATTTTAAGAGTTTTTATGGTCATATGATTATATTTTAATCATACATAAAATTTTAAAATTTTATTTTTTACAGGTTTGACCGGGTTTGACTGTGGGTCAACGGGTTGACCGTTGACCAACGGTCAAACCGAGTACTCGTCGAGTACTCTCCGAGTTACCGAGTACTCGTTGCTCGCTATCTCGCCGGTTGAGTAACGAGTAGCGAGTTTTGGAACATTGATTTAAACACATTATTAGATAAATAAAATCAAAGACTTTACACAACAAATTTTATTGTTCTTTCTTACTTCCTGTTACATTGATTATTTGATCATTTCAATCTCTTTAAAACTCCAACAAATTGGTATGAGAGCTCTTTTCTTGAGGGATCTGTGATTGAGAGAAACTTTTTTCTGTTTCTTTGCTTTCTTCTTCCATGGATTCAGAAACTCCTTTCACTGTACTAGCACCACCAGTCTTTAATGGTGAAGGCTATCATGTTTAGGCAGCGAGGATGGAGGCTCATCTGGGGGCAAATGATCTCTGAGAAGCTATGGAGGAGGACTACGAAGTTCCTCCATTACCTGTGAATCCAACCATGGCACAGATCAAGAATCACAAGGAGAAGAAATCAAGAAAGTTGAAAGCAAGAGCTACGTTATTTGCTGCGGTCTCCCCTGGAATCTTTGTCAGAATCATGACAATAAAATCAGCTTTTGAAGTCTGGAATTTCCTAAAGAAGGAGTATGAAGGAAATGAGAGAATTAAGGGGATGCAGATTCTGTTGTGTGTATTTTTCGGATTCAATAGTTGGGCTGGTAAAAGTCCAAATTAGGCCCATTTAAGACCCGATAAGAAGGCCCAATAAGGTCAACGTAGTCAAAGCCCATCAGACGAGGCCTAGTGTTGACTCAAAGACCATCAAGCCTTACAGCTGGCATCAAATAGATTTATAAGCGCAGCCAGGTCCCAGCTCGTCTCTCAGCGAGCTCGAGCTCGAGACCACCATGACACGTCAGCTCGCTCAGACACGTGATAAGCACAGTATCTCCCAGAAAAGGCAGTTATCAAGCACAACCATGATTCTCTCTCCAAATATGGCAATTGCCCAATCAAACCATAATTTCCTCGTCAGATATGGAGATCAATTCGAAGTCAAATTCAAGTCATCATTATCTTGAGATAAATATAGTAATTTCCTAATATTATCTGAATATATTAGAAAGTATAATTAATTTATAATTCTTTTCCTTATTTTTCCCAATTGTTTAGGGAATGTAATTAATTCAGGATTCTCTTCCTGATTTACTACAACCAGAATTGTAACTCTTCTTTCCCTATAAATAGGGATTGAAAACATTGTAACATGGGGAGACATTATTCAATAATATACTGTCACTCTGCAGAGATTAAGAGTTGGACAGTCGTGGACGTAAGCCTATTATTGCCGAACCACGTCAAAAGCTTAGGGTTCCTTATTTGATCTTCTGTTTCTGTCTTTGTCTTTTCTTGGTATTTGTGCTTTCTCACATTGATTGCAGGTATTGGACATTGATTACTCGTCGACTGAATTCCAACGTCGACATTTTGGCGCTAGAAGGAGGGCCCAGACTGCAATCTTTTTCATCTTAGTTTATCAACTTTTGGCGAGATGGCAAAGACTAGATCAAACAGGTTCCTTGGAGATGACGACCAGGCGGAAAGTCACGTGAACCAATCCCAGCAGAACTTACAGCCTGGGCAAGACGCAACCACGCATGCCGCAGGCCCGTCCCATGGACAGGTTCTCGGGGCTACAACAGGCATTCCTCCTCTGCCTCACCGTCAAGCGGTCCCAATTGCCCCGACGGCCGAAGGGCAGAATGCATTATTGCAGAGGCAGGAAGCGTTGGAAGATACGGTCAGACAGCTCACTGAAGCCGTCAATATGTTGGTGCAGGCTCAGGTTCAGAACGTGACTAGGGTGGATGTTCAGGCACCACTGGGAATGCCCCAGCCTCCTGAACCAGCGCGAAGGCTTGAAAGGCTAGCAAGGGAAGTCCCGCGACCTGCAGACTCTGCTCGCTCATCTAATGCGCGTTCCAGGGCCGGAGGACACCCTGTTCAACACGAAAGGGAGGTCGCGCGTCCTGACAGCCTGGTAGCAAGACCGAGCCAGGATGGAAACAGGCGGATGGAAGTTGGCCAAGGCAGAGTCCGAGCAGCAGCTCGTTATGTCGACGAGGTGGATGGGCAGCAGGTAAGATCCCATCGTCATGAGGGTCAATTCGAGGAAGACGAAAGGTATGACCCTGAACATCCGGCTCCAAGTCATGATCACAGGAGGAGATACGAGCTCCGAGACCCCCAACTAGAGGAGCTCCTCCAAAGAGTCCAGCAGTTGGAAGCACGACCTGGAGTTTCGGAGCAGCGTGGGCTCTACGGAGACAGAACCCCATTCACAAGGGAGATTGAGACACAGCCTCTCCCTCCGAGGTTCAAGATGCCGAGCATTCAGCAGTACAATGGGGACAGTGACCCATATGACCATCTAGACGCTTTCAACGTTCAGATGGATCTGCAAACAGGAAATCCAATGGTGAAGTGCCGAGTGTTCCCGGCCACATTGGGGGACATTCCGAGGACGTGGTTCAAAAATCTCCCAGCTCGTAGCATAGGGAGTTGGAAGCAATGCCAACAGAAGTTCGTTGGTCAATACAGGGCACTGAGAAGGCAGCTCGCTCCATCCTACCACCTAGCCACCATTTTTCAGCGTCAGAATGAGTCGTTGAAGGAATACATCACCAGATTTAGACGCGAGGTCGCGAATGTCGAGCATCCATCAGATGAAAGCATTCTGACAGCGATCTCAGCTGGGCTGCGCAAGGATGGAAAGCTATACGAAAGCATTTACAAGTCCCCAGTAAAGGATCTGGGAGAGTTCTACGAGCGAGCTGCGAAAGAGATCAGGTGGGAAGAAACCTTCGGCCCGAAAAAGCAGAATCAGAAGAATGAAGCGGGCAGTTCCAGCCAGCCAAAAAGGAGAAACAATGGCCGGAACGAAGAAGGAAGAAACAACGGCTCAAGTAATCAGATCGCCAAGAAAGCGAGAAGAGAGCCAAGGTATGAGCGACCTCAGCGTTGGGGTCGCCAGGAAGGATACAGCGTCCTGACGGCATCACCGGATAGGATTTACGCTGCGGAGCGAAACAAGGAGGATTTCGGGAGGCCCAATCCTATAAGGGCTCCCATTCAGCACAGAGATCAGAACAAGTTCTGTGCCTACCATAATGAGGTCGGGCACAGTACTTCAGATTGTTGGGCGTTGAAGAACGCCATCGAAAAATTGATCAGGCGAGGTCGCTTGGGAGAATATGTGGCAAGACCTGCTGACCAGCGACCTCATCAGCAACGACCTCAGCAGCAACAGCCAGTACACCAACAACAGCCCCAGCGAGCTTCCGAGCAGGGTCAGGAACCTGCGGTAAGAACTATTTTCACTATTTTTTGTGGCCCCTATATTGCAGGTGATTCCAACAGATCACATGAGAGGTACGTCCGAGAGGCGAATCATTCATTTCAGCTCAATGGGTCGGAGGGACCTACCAAAAGAGCAAAGCCGACCTCGGACGAGATCGTATTCACAGAAGAAGATGCTAGAGGAGTGATCTGTCCTCATAATGATGCGTTGGTTATACGAGCAAAAATCAGCAATGTGGAAGTTAGACGCATCATGATCGATACCGGAAGCTCGGTGAACGTAATGTATAGGAGCTGTTTTGACCAGATGGGGTTGAGAGCAGAGCAAATGAGACCATCCCCGGAGCCTTTATTTGGGTTCACTGGAGATGCTGTGGTACCAGTGGGGCAGATTAAACTACCATTGACTCTGGGGGAGGCAGGTCGTCAGGCAACAACCTTGACAGACTTCTTGATAATCGATTGCCCATCGGCGTATAATGTGGTCCTCGGAAGACCTGCTATGAACGAGTTGGACATGGTTACGTCAACTAGAACTCTGACAGTGAAGTTCCCAACTCCTAATGGCATCGGATGTGTTCGAGGAGAACAGCACCTAGCTCGGCGTTGTTATGAAGATGCTGTTAAGATGGGCGTGAGAGGAAAGAAGGTGAACGTGGTCACGGGGGGCGAGCCACGAGCTATGACTGAGAAGGGAGTCAGTCACGACCTGGACCCTCGCGAGGTAGATGCAGACCGAGCTACCGGTCCAATTGAGGAGTTAGAAGATGTACCAGTCAGCGAGGTAGATCCTGAACGATGCTTGAAGCTGGGAAGAGGATTAACTCCGGAGCTGAGAACCCAGCTCGCTGAATTCCTGAAGGCGAACTTGGATGTATTTGCATGGAATCATGAGGACATGGTGGGAATAGACCCAAAGGTGATGTCTCACAGGCTGAACATTGATCCCCATTTCAAGCCAGTTCGCCAGAAGAGAAGGGCAATGACAGGGGAACGATACCTAGCACTAAAGGAAGAGATAGACAAGCTTCTGGTTAACAAATTCATCAGAGAAGCTTATTACCCGACCTGGGTCGCCAACCCTGTGCTAGTGAAAAAGAAAAACGGGAAGTGGAGGACTTGTATCGACTTCACCGATCTAAACAAGGCGTGCCCAAAGGACAGTTTTCCCCTGCCAAGGATAGACCAGCTCGTGGATGCTACTGTTGGCCACGAGCTCCTAAGCTTCATGGACGCATATTCGGGATATAACCAGATCCCAATGAAGCCTGAGGACGAAGAGCACACCTCGTTCATGACCGATCGGGGACTATATTGCTACAAGGTGATGCCCTTCGGTTTAAAAAATGCTGGAGCAACCTATCAACGCTTGGTGAACATGATGTTCGAAGAACAAATTGGAAAGACCATGGAGGTTTATGTGGACGATATGCTAGTGAAGTCTAAGCAGATAGGTGACCATGTTGGCGACCTGAGAGAGATGTTCCAAATCCTGAGGAGCTATCAGATGAAGTTAAATCCACTCAAATGTGCATTTGGAGTAGCTTCCGGAAAGTTCCTGGGCTTCATGGTCAACAGTAGGGGAATTGAAGCTAACCCTGAGAAGATCAGAGCACTGATTGACATGAGGTCGCCCACCAGGGTGAAGGATGTGCAGAGTCTCAATGGCCAGGTCGCAGCATTGAGTAGGTTCATTTCGAAAGCTACAGACAAATGTGTCCCTTTCTTTGACATTCTAAAGAAAGCAAAGAGTTTCGAGTGGACCGAGCAGTGTGAAGTAGCCTTCCAGCAGTTGAAGGAATATATGGGACGAGCTCCGCTTCTTTCAAAGCCCAAAGAAGAAGAAAAACTGATCTTATACTTGGGAGTATCGAAGCAGGCTCTGAGTGCCGCTCTGGTGAGGGAGGAAGAAAAGACGCAGCTTCCAGTCTATTACGTGAGCAAACGATTACAGGATGCTGAAACCAGATATTCGCAGATGGAGAAGCTGGCTTACTGCCTGGTGATTGCATCAAGGAAGCTGCGACCTTACTTCCAAGCTCATACTATCGAAGTCCTCACCCAGTATCCGTTGAAGCAAGTTTTGCAGAAAGCAGACACCTCAGGTCGTTTGTTGAAATGGGCAGTGGAGCTCGCGCAGTTCGATATCCAATTCAAGCCGAGGACGGCTATCAAAGCTCAGGCTCTTGCAGATTTCATTGCAGAATTTACGGGACCCGTGGATGATGAAGCTGAGTCTTCTGAAGGTCCGACCTGGGAGCTTTTTGTTGATGGATCATCCAGCGAACAGAGGGCTGGAGCTGGAGTTCTACTGATCAGTCCTGAGGGCCACAAAATCCTCTGTGCTCTAAGGTTTGGCTTTCAGGCGACAAACAATGAAGCTGAGTATGAAGCTCTGCTCGCAGGGCTGCGTTTGGCTAAGGAGATGCGAGCTGAACGCTTGAAGATTTTCAGTGACTCACAGCTCGTCGTCAGCCACGTAATGGGAGAATATCAAGCCAGGGGACCGAAAATGGCCCTCTACCTCCAAAAAGTTCACGAGCTGCTAGGTGCATTTCAGAAGTACGAGATGAAGCAGATCCCGCGAGCTCAGAACTCGCATGCTGATGCACTAGCTCGCCTCGCAACTACGCGAGATGCAGATTTCCTTGGGGCGATCCCTGTTGAGTTCCTACCAGCTCCAAGTACAGAAGAAAAGAATGTCATGATGGCCATATCCGTGCAGCCTGATTCCTGGATGAGCCCTATTCTCGAATACTTGCAGGATGGAAAGTTGCCCAGTAATAAGCTGGAAGCCCGACGTCTACGAGCTAGAGCAGCCAGGTATTGCATCTATGATGATGCACTATACAAGAAGGGGTTCACAGCACCGTTATTAAGATGCATTGATGGCCATGAGTGTGAAACAGTGCTAAGGCAGATACACGAGGGCCATTGCGGGAACCATGCTGGGGGGCTGTCTCTAGCTCAGAAGGCACTTCGCCAAGGTTTCTATTGGCCCACCATGAGGCAAGACGCCATTGACTTAGTGAAGAAGTGCGACAAGTGTCAGAGGTTTGCTCACATTCCGCGAGCTCCACCGGCTTACCTCCAACAGATGGTGAGCCCGTGGCCCTTTGCGATCTGAGGGATGGACCTGATCGGACCCCTACCGATGGCACGTGGAAGATGCAAGCATGCAGTAGTCGCAGTGGATTATTTCACTAAGTGGGCTGAGGCAAAAGAGTTAGCTGAAATCTCCACGGCAAAGATTGAGAAATTTGTGTGGAGCAACATTATTAGCAGATTCGGGGTCCCACAGCAGATCGTGACAGACAATGGGACTCAGTTCGCCAGTGACCAGTTTCTTAGATTCTGCAACGACCTCAAAATCGTTAAAAGTTTCTCAGCAGTAGACCATCCACAAGCCAATGGCCAAGTGGAAGCTGTGAACAAAATCATCAAGCAGACCCTGAAGATGAAACTGGAAGCCAAGAAAGGAGCATGGGTAGATGAGCTCCAAAAAGTATTATGGTCTTATAGAACCACAGCTCGCAGCTCCACTGGCGAGACCCCATTTTCAATGGTGTACGGATCGGAGGCTATGATCCCGGTTGAGTTTGAAGTCACCTCGCAAAGAAGAGCGACCTTCAATCCAAATGACAATAATCAGTTGCTTGCAACAAACCTGGACCTGCTTGAAGAACACAGGGAAACGGCCAGGTTAAGAGTAGCCATCTATCAGCAAAGAATAGCGAGGTACTATAACAAGTATGCTCGCATTCGCAGATTCAATGTGGGAGACTTAGTCTTACGCATCATTCTACCAGGAGCCCGCAAGCCAAGTGACGGATCCTTAGGCCCGAACTGGGAAGGACCGTATGTTGTCAAAACAGCCTTGGGAAATGGAGCTTATCGCTTAGCCAATGTAGATGGGGCAGAAGTCCCCCGAGCTTGGAATGCCGAGCATCTCCGCCCTTATTATCAATAAGTTTTTCATTATTTGTAATATGGACTAATTGTAAATGATAGCTCCATTTTTCCCCTGTTTTTGATTCAACCTTCCTCACCAGGCTAACGGGCTTCGAACTCAACAGTTCAAAAACAAATAAAATAAATGAAAGAGCCAAAAAAGCAAGTGACTAAGTGTCCTTGCAAAGCTCGCCTAAAGAGCCAAAAAAGCAGGCGAGGTGACGACCCCTGCATAGCTCGCTAAAAATGAAAGAGCCAAAAAAGCAAGTGACTAAGTGTCCTTGCATAGCTCGCCTAAAGAGCCAAAAAAGCAGGCGAGGTGACGACCCCTGCATAGCTCGCTAAAAAAGAAAGAGCCGAAAAAGCAAGTGACTAAGTGTCCTTGCATAGCTCGTCTAATGAGCCTAAAAAGCAAGTGAGGTGACGACCCCTGCATAGCTCGCTAAAAAGAAAGAGCCGAAAAAGCAAGTGACTAAGTGTCCTTGCATAGCTCGCTTAATGAGCCTAAAAAGTAGGCGAGGTGACGACCCCTGCATAGCTCGCTATAAAAAAGAAAGAGCCGAAAAAGCAAGTGACTAAGTGTCCTTGCATAGCTCGCTTAATGAGCCTAAAAAGTAGGCGAGGTGACGACCCCTGCATAGCTCGCTATAAAAAGAAAGAGCCGAAAAAGCAAGTGACTAAGTGTCCTTGCATAGCTCGCCTAATGGAGCCTAAAAAGCAGGCGAGGTGACGACCCCTGTATAGCTCGCTAAAAAAGAAAGAGCCGAAAAAGCAAGTGACTAAGTGTCCTTGCATAGCTCGCCTAATGAGCCTAAAAAGCAGGCGAGGTGACGACCCCTGCATAGCTCGCTATAAATTAAAGAGCCAAAAAAGCAAGTGACTAAGTGTCCTTACATAGCTCGCCTAATGAGCCTAAAAAGCAGGCGAGGTGACGACCCCTGCATAGCTCGCTATAAATTAAAGAGCTTAAAAAGCAAGTGACTAAGTGTCCTTGCATAGCTCGCTTAATGAGCCTAAAAAGCAGGTGAGGTGACGACCCCTGCATAGCTCGCTAAAAAGAAAGAGCCTAAAAAGCAAGTGACTAAGTGTCCTTGCATAGTTCGCCTAAAGAGCCTAAAAAGCAGACGGCTAAGTGCCCCTGCATAGCTCACCAAACATTCTAAAAAACCCATTACTTATACTTGCAATGATTTTGTTAAGTGTTGCTTATTATTATTATCAGGTTTTGGGTTCAATGATTATCAGCTCGCAAGAAAGTGAAGAACATAAAATATACCATACACTAGCTTGAAGAACATTCAACACAGAAGAAATAATGAAAGGAATTTTCATTAAGTATTGAAGCTGGTTACAAATTGAAAGTTGCAAAAATACATGAAAAAGGGAAAACGAGCTGTTAGTTCTCAACGGGGGGATCTGGATCAGCCGGAGGTTCTGGACCAGTGGTAGACGAGGCAGCTTTTGATTTGAAATCCTCGACGGTTTCAAGACCTATGTCCCCAAAGATAGAGAAATCCATGTCTGGATGGGACATCCACAGTGTGTAGAGGAAATCGCGACCTGTTCTTTCCTCAGCCTCATCCCTTGCATCTGCGACCCGCACTTCCAGTTCCTGAGCTGCTTGATCTCTGAAGGCCGTTAGCTCCTCGAAGGCATTATCAGCGAGACGGTTGACGACCTCAGCCTCTTTCTTCATGTCTTCAACCTGCTGCTCCGCAGCCTCAGCTCGCTGAATAGCCTCCCCCACTTGTTGCCTAAGCACCTCAGCTCGATGCTCAGCCTCCTTCGCACGGTTATCCGCGGTTGCAGCCTCCTCAGCCCGTTTGGTTGCGGCCTCCTCAGCGCCTTTAGCTGCAACTTCCATCTCATCAGCTCGCTTCTTCGCCTCCTCGACCTGTTTCTCGGCAGTTTCAGCCCGGGCCAGAGCAGCATCGACCTGGCGATGAAGTACTTCAGTCTTCTCTTCTGCAGCTGAAGCCCGCTGCTCGTCCAGTGCCGCCTGTTGCTCAGATTGCCTCAGATCCTCTTTCACCTTGAGCAGCTCATCCTTTAGCATGGCGTGCTCATCCTCCATTTTCTTCAAGGCTTCCTCAGCTGCTTGCCTTGCAGTGTTTGCCTCAGCGATCTGAGCTTCCTGACCTTCTATTCTGCCTGAGGCTAAGCGAGCTAGATCATCAGTGGCCGCCTCCAGGTCGTATTCCAGCTTCCTCATCTCATCCTTGGCAGCCCTTGTCTCCCTTCTTCGCTTCATCGCAGCAAGGGCACCCTGGAAAGTATGAACAGATTAAAATATAGTCAAGGAAGGAAATCAGCAGATGAGGAAAAATAACTTACCAGCATGCAATGACGAGCCGCGAACTCATCCAAATCCTCGCCCCTAAGGCTCCTATTTTCCAAGACATTCGCGTGATTGAGCATAATTGTTGCCCAGTTGTCAAGGAAAGAGTTCAAGTACCTTCCTCCAGGACCCAGCTCGACGTCTGATCTGGTGGGTGAAGGAGTTCTCTCGCGCTCCGGGATATCGCGCGCATCATCATGAGAACCCCCACGTCGCGACACAACAGTACGCCTAGTCGCATATGTGCTGGGGCCAGCTCGGGTTGCCTCGGGAGCAACACTTAAAGGAGCATCACCTTTTCCAGGCTGCGAGCTGGAAGGCAGAGGTGACTGAAGACTTGTAAAAACATTGGAGAGGGGCACCTCGCTAGGAGCAACAGTCGAGGGAGTAGTGGCTCCAGTAGCAGCATGCACTTCGCTGGGAGCAGCAGTTGAAGGGGCAGTGGCTTCAGTGACTGCAGGCACTTTGGTGGATACAGCAACTGCAGGAGCCTGGTCCTGGCCAGATGGTTTGGAGCGTTTGGAGGGTGCCGCTGGAGTGGCCAAGTCTTCGGCAGGTCGTTTTGCTGAAGGAGCCGAGGAAGCTTGAAATTCAGTGGGACGTGCAGGAGGAGATTTCATGAGTACAAGTTTCCTCCTGTTGGCTGGGAGTTTTGTAGAAGAAGGAGCAGGAGCTGGAGCACGAGCTGGGGAAGGCAGTGAAGCCCCTGGAGTAGACGTGTGACGTGGAGAAGAGGATGGGTCAGCCTGTGCAGCAGGAGCTGCATGGACTGGGTCTGATCCTGTCCGAGCTGAAGCAGGAGCAAAAGAAGAACTTTTTCTAGATGCACCCTTTGAAGGGGTGCGAGTTGAAGACGATTTCGCCTTCGTTGGTGTGCGAGCTGAAGATGATTTTGCTTTAGACGAGGTGCGAGCAGGAGCACCTCGAGATGAAGTCTTCCGAGGTGGAGAAGGCGAGCGAATGTTATCCGAGCGAATGTCATCCTCTGATGATGAAGAGACTGCTGGCGGAGGTCGGGAAGTAGACGCATCCTGAACTGAAACCTCAAAAACAGAAGGAAGTCTAGGCCTGTCACTCATCTTGCCTATATCTTCCCCAGCCCGCAGAAGAAGAGATTCCTTAGAAAGGGCAAGCTTGTAAGCTCTAAGAATAGCATCGTCGAATCTGCTGCTGATGCCTGCATCGTCCGATTTGGCGAGCTTGCCAAGAGCTCGTTCCTCCCCACTGCTGAGAGAAGATTCGTCCATTTTCAGCACTGCACAGCAAATGATCAAATAATGATAAGTAATGAAGATACAAAACAAAATCAGCTCGCTTTAGTTTTCTTATGAATACCTGGTTTCAGGACGAAGCTGAAGTTTCGGAGATCTGCAAGAGATGGGCACGAGATATAAAACCAACTCGTCTTGTACGGCCCGACGTTGGATTTGCCTTTCGCTTCTCCCTTGGGCAAAAGGTCTTTGTATTGTGACTGACGGGCTGTGAGGTAGTAAATACCATCTGGTTTCTCTCCATCTCCCGCAGCCAGGGCCTTGAAAGAGTAGAACTCTTGGATGATCCTCGGTGTAGGGGCATGAAGGCCGTTCCTGTGGAAGGCTATGGCCAGCGAGATCAACTGTGTGTAAGAATTCGGAGTCAGTTGGAATGGTGCGAGCTTGACTTTGTTGAGAAATTCGATCAAGTACGGTGGAACGGGGAACCGCAACCCCTGCTCGAGATGCTGGGTGCTGACAACGATGAATCCCTTGGGTGGATAACATGCATGATTGCTTGAATCAGGCAGCAGTATGCGGCAACCAAAAGGAATGTGGAATTGCTTGACAAGTCCTTCCACCTCAGGACGCTTCAACGATGTGGGATGACGAGCGAGTGCTGCACGGGCCTCTCTTCCCTGAATAGCATGAGCTCGGGCTTTGTCATGCTCACGAGCTTCGTTGCTTGGAATCATTCCCTTGCGAGTTCCACTTGAAGACATCTAAAAATAAATAAAAAATAAATACATATATATCATTGCAGGAACAACAATGGTGATGGAGTAAAATGAACCCAAAGTAGAAAGTTTGAAGAAAAAGAAGCCTCACCTTGAATCGTTGATGAATAGAAGAATGACGAAGAAGGCTGAGGATTTCGCAAAAGGTAGTGGGTCCTGGTTGCTTGAGAGCTTGACACACTTGTTTGCTTTGGAAGAAAGTGACAGATGAAAGAAGAAAATGAAAAGGGACCAATGATTTATATAGACAAGTAAGCGTGAGTCCCAACCGTCAGATCTTTGGAAAGTGTAACCGTCATAAATCTGACGGTGCAGCGTAAAACGAGGCTTTGGAAATCATGCAGCTGTCAGTTGAAGGACGTGCGCATTAAATGTGCGAGTAAAGGACGTGCAGACGTCGCTTCAGTTACCACCTGCATGATCGCCACGTGTCGCAACTGAAAAGGTGGAATTTGAAAGTGCACAGAGGCGGTTATAAAAGTAAGCGTGCCAAGGAAGCCAACTTTTACCAGCAAATTCAAGCTCCCAGCTCGCTGAAGCGAACTGAGAGCTGGAGGGCTAATGTTGTGTGTATTTTTCGGATTCAATAGTTGGGCTGGTAAAAGTCCAAATTAGGCCCATTTAAGACCCGATAAGAAGGCCCAATAAGGTCAACGTAGTCAAAGCCCATTAGACGAGGCCCAGTGTTGACTCAAAGACCATCAAGCCTTACAGCTGGCATCAAACAGATTTATAAGCACAGCCAGGTCGCAGCTCGCCGCCTGCGCAGCTCGTCTCTCAGCGAGCTCGAGCTCGAGACCACCATGACACGTCAGCTCGCTCAGACACGTGATAAGCACAGTATCTCCCAGAAAAGGCAGTTATCAAGCACAACCATGATTCTCTCTCCAAATATGACAATTGCCCAATCAAACCATAATTTCCTCGTCAGATATGGAGATCAATTCGAAGTCAAATTCAAGTCATCATTATCTTGAGATAAATATAGTAATTTCCTAATATTATCTGAATATATTAGGAAGTATAATTAATTTATAATTCTTTTCCTTATTTTTCCCAATTGTTTGGGAATGTAATTAATTCAGGATTCTCTTCCTGATTTGCTACAACCAGAATTGTAACTCTTCTTTCCCTATAAATAGGGATTGAAAACATTGTAACATGGGGAGACATTATTCAATAATATACTGTCACTCTGCAGAGATTAAGAGTTGGACAGTCGTGGACGTAGGCCTATTATTGCCGAACCACGTAAAAAGCTTAGGGTTCCTTGTTTGATCTTCTGTTTCTGTCTTTGTCTTTTCTTAGTATTTGTGCTTTCTCACATTGATTGCAGGTATTGGGCATTGATTACTCGTCAACTGAATTCCAACGTCGACAGATTCTGAACCTGATCAAAGAGTTTGAGCTTTAGAAGATGAAGGATTCTGAGAAAGTGAAGGAGTACTCTGACAGATTGCTTGAGATTGCAAACAAAGTAAGGTTACTTGGTTATGAATTTCCTGATTCCAGATTAGTTCAAAAAATTATTGTAACTGTTCCTGAAAGGTTTGAAGCAACTATTTCCTCGTTGGAAAACACTAAAGATCTTTCAAAGGTTAGTTTGGCAGAATTGATGATGCTTTGCAGGCACAAGAACAGAAAAGGCTCATGAGGTCTGAAGGGTCTGTTGAAGGTGCATTAGCTGCAAGAGCTCAGTCCAGTCAAGGACGAAAAGGGAAGAAGAATGAGGAAAATAAGAAAGGAAACTCAAATTCTGATTCTCCTAATACTAGTAAGGGAACAAAATCTGATTTCCCTCCTTGTAAACACTGTGGAAGGAAGGGTCATCCACCTTTCAAATGTTGGAAAAGGCCAGATCAGTAATGTGAGAAGTGCCAGAAGATGGGGCATAATCAAAGAATTTGTAGGAGCAACATTCAACAGAAGACTGTGACACAAGTGGATTTGCAGCAGAAGAATGTTGCTCAAGTTGCTGATGAGGAAGAGGAGAAGCAACTCTTTATAGCTTCTTGCTTTGCAACTAGTCATTCAAGTGAGAAATGGCTCTTTGATAGTGGTTGTACCAACCATATGACCTTTGATCGTGATCTCTTCAAGGAATTGGACACTTTAGTAGTTTCCAAAGTGAAGATTGGCAATAGAGAATACATTACAGTCAAGGGAAAAGATACAGTAGCAATTGAAAGCATTTCGGGTATAAAGCTTATCAGAGATGTGTTGTTTGTACCTAATATTAGTCAAAATCTGTTGAGTGTTGGCTAGTTGATTCAGAAAGGTTTCAAAGTTATCTTTGAAACAAATCAGTATTTAATTAAGAATGTAGTAGGCAATGATGTGTTTAGAGTTAAAATGAAAGGGAAGAGCTTTGCACTTGATCCATTGGAGGAGGAGCAAACAACATTCTCTGCAACAAAAATCCATGCAGAAGTCTGGCATAAGAGGCTTGGACATTTCAATTATACAGCTGTTGTGAATTTGTAGAGAAAGGAATTGGTTCAAGGTCTCCCTTACCTTGAATATGAAATTCCAGATTGTAAAGCCTATAAACAAGGAAAGCAATCAAGACTTCCCTTCAAACAAGCATCTTAGAGAGCTACTGAAAAGCTGCAATTGATACACACTGATTTGGCTGGACCTCACAAAACTCCATCTCTTAATGAGAATAGGTATTTCCTGATCTTTATTGATGACTATTCCAGAATGTGTTGGATCTATTTTCTCATATTCAAGTCAGAAGTTGCTGGTGTGTTTTGGAAATTTAAGCAATGGATTGAAACATAAAGTGGTCACAAAATCCAAGCTTTGAGATCTGATAATGGCAAGGAGTACACTTCCGATAAGTTTAATCTTTTTTGTAAAGAGGTTGGGATTGAACATCAACTCACTGCTCCATACACTCCATAGCAAAATGGAGTCAGTGAGAGTAAGAACTGTACCATAATGGAGATGGCCAGATGTCTAATGTTTGAGAAGAATTTGCCAAAGGAATATTGGGCAGAAGCAGCACATACTGCAGTCTTCCTTCTCAATAGACTACCTACTAAAGCAGTAACTGAAAAGACTCCATATGAAACCAGGTATGGTTTTAAGACTCTATATGAAACCAGGTATGGTTTTAAACCTTCTCTAAAAAATCTCAAAGTATTCGGATGCTTGTGCTTTGTCTATGTGCCCTAGATCAAAAGGGATAAGCTGGATAAAAAGGCAGAAGCAGGAATCTTTATTGGTTACAACACAATCTCTAAAGTTTACAGAATTTTCCAGCCAAACACTAAGAAAATTTTGATAAGCAGAGATGTGCATTTTATGGAGAATGATGTGACAGGACCCTTCCCAGATCTTATCTAAGCTCTTGTCTGGAGGATCCAGCCGGGCACTTCAACGGACTCATCGAAATCGACTCCCCGGGTCGAAGACATCTGGGAAGCGAACCCTACTTACTACTCTGGTTTTCTCGTTAAAACTTAGTGATTTGATTTTTCTTTAAACTGGTTGGGAGTGTTAAACACTTTCTTTGATTCTATTTCAAATTTATTTTTTTTAAAAAAATTTCGGCAGCATAACGGTTACGTTTTTGATAAACCAAAATTTCACTTGTAAATAAAATAACACTTCGACTATTTCTGAAAACCCCCCAACTTCTATATCCACAAACATGCACCATTCATCACAAATTCCATAGGCATCAACAATAAACTCAAATACAAAATATGTAGATATGCACCATAGGTAATAAATGCATGAATAATTTACAATTTTACAATCTCCTTATCATTGTAATTCAAATCGTAATCGATTAAATACATATACAAAAAGTATATACAATTTTCTTGCGCAATCGCCCACCTATCAATGTATATGCAAACAAAAGATCGCAGTCTCGTCCGACGGCACACAATAAAACAAATGAGCTACAAAATAAACAAAGGGTTAGTGCAACAAGGATATATAATATCACATACACTAACATAAGAATGCGTTATTTATTTAAGTTTTACAATTTCTTTAAATTATTTCATGTGTATCTTTGACTCGTTCTAACCATCACGGGCGATTATAACTAACGCCAACGTGAAACTTACTAATGTATCTCAACCACTACGTTATGAAATTTATTACATCGTACGTAGGGCGCTAAAACTCATCACTGAATAACTACAATACGGGATTTTCTGCATCGCAAGAGTAGTGCTAAAACTCTAGGCGACTACGAGCGAAATTTAGTGCATTGCTTCGTAGCGCTAACTATTGACTAACCAACTACGTTACAGAATTCTCTGTATCGTAACGTAGCACTATACTTTTCTATAAACTGAGCGATTATGGATGGAATTCTCTGCGTCGTCACGTAACGCTAAATCTCATTAACTTATAAGGTATACACATGAGTTTTCATAATCAATTTCTTTAAGTGCAAAAGCATAAACTAGTTTTATATTTTCTAAAAACTTTCTCATTTTATTCTCTTTACATGCAACTCGTATCACTTTCTAGTAACATATGGATTCTATAAGAATCCATACGCTTAAACTTTAACTACGTCATTAAATATCATTTTTAATTTCATTCATTAATAAGCTACTACATTCATTTAACATAATCAAGAAATTGGCATAACAGTTTAAAAAGCTATTAAGTGGCGAACCACTTACCTCAAGACTGCATCGCTCCTCGTCAAGCGTTTCGACGAGGCTCCTGGACGCCACTCACACGCTTGTCACCTACACAACATGTTCTCATCATTGCTCACAACAAAACTCAATGCTTAACTATACTTTAGAAACTCTCAACTATAACTATTTTCCTTTATATAGCTCCTAACTTGTTTCTAATTCAACCGAGACTCTCTAATCTCGATTTTTGTGAAAAATTTTTAGTTTTGGACCCCTAGGGATACCCCCACGTGGTCCGTTTACTTGTTAGAGGCTCGAAACGAAAAATTACATTTTTAATTCAAAGTGGACAACTCTTGACAGTGCGCACTGCGACGTGCTTCCTGGGACTCCGTTTTCCTTCGTTCTTTTTTTTACGGCTCACTTATATCACATTCTAGTCACACGTCAAATTTCATTGAAAAATATTATCATTTGCTAAGTCAAATCTCAGGAAAACGTACGTTTTGGACACTTTCGGGTGCGTTTTAATGCACGTTTTATAAACTTTTCGTTTCGGATTAACGATGCTAGTTTTTCTTCCATAACTAAGCTTCATTTAACTAATAATGACTAACTAAACTCATTTCATGCAATAAGGATTGCGTTAGGATAGCCGTTTCACTTCTCAGAGCTCTAACGTCACTATTTTGTACATAACTTGCATAATTTTTATCGGATTCGATCCGTTCCAAAACCTATGGTTTTCTATGGTTTCTAGGAATCATTTAAAGTGTAGAACACTCCCAAATAAGTGAAATAAAGTCAGGTCTCTTCTAGCTCAAGATTTGAGCTCGGGAATCACTAATCTTGTTGAAACTACTCTTTTGAAGTTCTAACTTTTCTCTAACTTTTCTAACCTCTTTAAGGCTCAAAATTGGTTTCAAAACCATCTAATTTCAAAGTCTAACTACTGCCCTTCAAGTCTCTAATACATACATAAATCTAACTTAGTCAATTAATTACTCAAATTTCACTCACAACTTTTATCATCAACTTAGAGTGCATGTGTAACCATTTTCGGTTTCTATTTTGAGGGAGGGTATGACAGCCCATGTACATCATTTTATGGCAGCAATTACACCCAACAAGTCATCATTCAAGTGTTCATTTCAATTACTTAAGGCTCTCTCAAAGATTAAAAGCAATCTAACCAATTACAAGTCATCCAACACACAGCTATCTCAATTTCATTTCTGGTTCAGCAAAGAGTTAAAGAAAATAAATTGTAATCTCACTTAGGGCTGGTTGGGAGAGTTTGGATGACTTATAAGGGACCCTAAGAGGTGGGTTGAGGGGATGGAAGGCTGGTTGGGAGGTTCTTTCTTTCCTGGCCGACCAGCTTCCTCGCGATTTCTGCTCGAGGATCTGTTCGCGACCAGCTCGTGTTTCTGCTCTGTTTGTCACGACCAGCAAATGCTGCTACCTTCTTCTTCGTGTCTCCTCCTTATCCTCTTCCTTTGTTGCCCAGATACTGCAGTTCACGACCAGAAATCCCCCATTCGCGACCGTTCTCGCGTGGACAGATCTGCTCAAGTCTGGCACGCTGAATCTGCTCCTTGCTCTCACGTCTGGATTCTTTTGGTCCAGCTACTGTCTCTTGCTCAACCAGTAGCCACTTAATCTCCTTGTTGCTGGTTTCTTCTCTTATTCTCTTCTGGTTCCTTCCTTGGTTCACACTGACAGCCACTACTCTCTCTCTCTCGAACTCTCTCAGTTCCTCTCGGCAATGACTGGAAGGGCTATGTTTTTGCTGAAAAAAAATCAGCTAAGGGTTGATTATATACTACTCAACTCTTCTTAATTACATCATGCCCCAATCCTTTAAAATTTACTCCAAGTCTAATCTCTTTCCCTTGATTCTCATATTAACCCATTCATAATCGTTTCTAATTTATCTTCCATCATTCGATTAAATTTTCGTTTCGTTACAATTTATTTTAAAAACGTTAAGCTTGTTTCATTGACCTTGACTCTCTCTTTTTAATCGAATTTTAATTCGATTATACTTTACTAAAATTTTGGATTTCCTAACTTAGATTTTCATTAACACACTACTAAACTTTTATACGACAATTTTCGTTGTATTCTTAATTTACTACTTTCTGAGGTCAAGACTATCAATTTATTAAAAGTAGAGAGTTATATTATCTCCCTAACTTAGCTTCGAATGCTGGAACTTTATAAGTCAAAGCTAGGGGTTTACATGATGAGTGGGATTGGGAGGCAAAGCAAGCAGCCTTAGTTCCTGACCAAGTTCCCAAATTGTAGCTCAAAGAAGATGAGTTGATTGATGATGCTCCTGTAAGAGGTATAAGATCACTTTATGAGATTTATTAGATATGCAATGTTACTGTATTTGAACCAAGAGATTTCTGGGAAGCAAAGAAAGATCCAAAATGGATAGTTGTAATGAAGGAGGAGCTGAGCATGATTGAGAGAAATCAAACTTGGCAACTTGTAAAAAGACTAGCAGACAGAAAAGTGATTGGTGTAAAATGGGTGTTTAGAACCAACTCAATGCTGATGGTTCCATCAACAAGCACAAGGCCAGACTGGTTGTGAAAGGGTATGCTCAGATTTTTGGTGTTGATTTTTCTGACACTTTTGCTCCTGTTGCCAAACTAGATACAATCAGGTTGTTGATTGCAATAGCTGCATAAAAGGTTGGAGAGTCTATCAACTTGATGTTAAATCAGCCTTCTTGAATGGCTTTCTTGAAGAGGAGATATATGTTGAGCAGTCTGATGGATTTGCAGTAAAAGGGCATAAAGATGAAGAAGTGTATTTGCTCAAGAAAGCCTTGTATGGCCTGAAGCAGGCACCCAGTGCCTGGTATAGCAGAATTGATGAGCACTTGATGCAACTAGGTTTCAGAAAAAGTCTCAATGAAGCTACCCTCTACATCAAAGGTGATGAAACCAATTTTGTAATTGCTTCATTGTATGTGGATGATCTGCTGGTTGTTGGAAGCAATGAAGAACTTGTGAGAAAGTTCAAAGAAGATATGAAGAAAACCTTCGAGATGACAGATTTAGGGAAGATGGCTTACTTTCTAGGAATGGAAATTAAGCAGAAGAATGGAGAAGTGTTTATCTATCAAAAGAAGTATGCTAAGGAGATTCTGAAAAAATTCAAAATGGATGAATGTAAGAGTGTACATACTCCAATGTGCCAAAAGAAGAAGCTGAGTAAGAAAGATGAACCTGAGAAGGTTGATGAAACTCTCTACAGAAGTCTAGTGGGTTGCCTGATGTATCTAACAGCTACAAGGCCTGATATCTTAAACTCTGTAAGTCTATTATCTAGATTGACAAATTGTGCAACTGAAACACATTTTACAGCTGCTAAAAGAGTCCTTAGATATGTGAGAGAGACACTGGATTATGGAATCAAGTTTTGTGCACGTCAGGATTGTGTTCGACAGGGCTATTCTGATAGTGATTGGGGAGGTTCACCTGATGATATGAAAAGTACTACAGGTTACTATTTTAAACTTGGTTCATGAGTGTTTTCATGGTGTTCCAAGAAGCAGAATACAATTGCACAATCTACAGCAGAAGCTGAATTTATTGCAGCTACTGCTACTACAAATCAGGCTTTGTGGTTAAGAAAGGTGTTGATTGATTTGAATATGAAGCAAGAAGAACGCATAGAAATATTTGTTGATAATCAAGCTGCAATTGCTATCTCTCATAATCCTGTTTTTCACGGGAAAACTAAGCACTTCAATATCAAGTTATTCTTTCTTAGAGAAGTGCAGAAGAAAGGCTCAGTTGATTTGAAGTACTATAAATCTTATCTTTAACTAGTTGACATATTTACAAAGCCTCTGTCAAGAAGCAAGTTTGAGTTTCTTAGAGAGAAACTTGGAGTTTGTAGCAACCAACTTGAAGTTTGCAGCAACCAAAGCAAGGAGGAGTGTTGAAGTTGTGCTTCAGCTGCTGCAACATTGTCCAAGCTAGAATTTTATATTTTTTTTATGTCTTAGTTGTTTGACTGTTTCAATTGATTTGGTCAGTAGTAGTTGCTAATTTTTAGGAATGTGTTGATCATGGAAATTTCTTCCATGTAGTGACTTGTTTTTCGTTTCCTTTGTTATTATTTTTTTGCTATATTTAAACACATTATTAGATAAATAAAATCAGAGACTTTACACAACAAATTTTATTGTTCTTTCTTGCTTCCTATTACATTGATCATTTGATCATTTCAATCTCTTTAAAACTCCAACATGATCCACATACAATTCTTCATTTAATTCACCATTCAAGAATGCTGATTTTATATCAATACATACAATTCTTCATTTAATTCATCATTCAAAAATGCTAATTCTATATCAAGTTGGTAAAGCGACCGACCTTTTTGAGTAGCCAAGGCAATGAGAACAACCACAATGTCAAGTTGAACAAACGGTGTAAAGGTCTCATCAAAATCAACACCGAGTTGTTGTAAATAGTCTTTGGGAACAAGCCTAGCTTTGTGTTTTAGCACAGACTCATCTGCATTGTATTTTAATTGTAAATCCACTTTACACAAAGTACTTTTTGCTCTTTTGGTCTCTCAACCAGTTGCCATGTATTGTTCTTTTTTATTTCTTCAATCTCAACTTCCGTACCTTTTCTCCAAAAATCTTCTACCATTGCTTATTCAAAACTTTCCGGTTCAACAAGAAAAATTTGCATGGTGCATAGATCTCATCCAAGCTTTTCATTTTCTTTGGAGTTGAACTTGATGAAGTTGAACTCAAGCCTGGAAAGGACGAACTAAAGCTCGATGGATCTTTTGGAGATGATGGTGTGTCAGAAGGAGACAATTGCAATGCATCTTCATCACTTGCACTGCCTTGATTTAAGTTTTTATGGACATCATCAATTATGATGGGTCTTTTTTGGATGTTCCTTGCTCCCAATCAAAGGAAGCTTGCTCATCAAATATGATATCTCTACTTGTCACTATCTTCTTGCTTTTCAAATTGTATAGCCTATAGCCCTTTAATTTTGAACTATAGCCTATAAAGATACACATTTCACTTGTTTCATCAAGTTTGTGTCTCCTCTCTTTTGGAGTTTAAGCATAACAAATACAACAAAAATCTTCAAATGTCTAATGGAAGGTTTCCTCTCACTCCAAACTTCAAAGGGAGTTTGGCTAAATAAAGCTTTAGTTGGTGCTCAATTAATTAAATACACTACTATATATACAACTTCTATCCAAAAGAATTTAGGTAGCCCCATTTCATGAAGTATAGATTTTTTTTATCTCTATAATGGTTTGATTTTTCCTTTTAGATACTCTATTTTGCAGCGAAGAATACCCAACCGTGAGATGTCTTTCAACGCCTTCTTCTTCACAAAATTTATTAATCTCATGTGAGTTATATTCCATGCCTCTATCATTTCTTAAGGTTTTAATCACATGGCCACTTTGTTTTTCAACAAAGCTTTTGAACTTTTTAAAAATGGAGAACATTTCAGATTTTTGCCTTATAAAGAATACCCATGTCATTCTTGAAAAATCATTAATAAAAAGAATGAAGTACCTATTATTTCCATGAGAGAGAGTAGACATTGGTCCATAAACATCTGTGTGAACCAACTCCAACAATTGCCTTGCTCTCCAAGCAACTCAAATGTTTGCCTATGATGCTTGCCAAGTGCACACCCTTACATACATTTTGCTGCTCTTCAATTCTTGGCAGTCCTTGGACCATATTCTTTTGGTACAATAACTTGAGACGTTGAAAGTTCAACTGCCTAAGCCTTTTATGCCATAACCAAGACTCGTTAGCAAGTTCAACCTTGAGAGCTAGTTCATTTGCATATTTGAAGCTAAGTAGAAAGCTTTAATTCTTCATTTCAATTACAACCATCTTCTATTTTTCTTTATAAAAAATGGTGTAGCCTTTGTCTTCAAATTGCAATGAGTATTTGTTTTCAAGATGCTATCCAACACTTAGCAGATTTTGTTTCAAGTCAGGTACTAGTAACACATCTAAAATATATCTGACACCTTTCTTTGTTTGAACTCTAGTTGTCCCCTTACCTTTGACATGTACCAAAACACCATTCTCCAACTTCACTTGTGAATTAATAGATGTGTCCATATAAAGAAAGATGTTCCCATTTCCTATCATGTGGTTAGTGCAACCACTATCAAGAAATCACACATTATCTTGCTGCTTAAGTGCACTTTGACAAACATAAAACAAACTCACTTCCCTTTCTTTTGCTTTTGAATTGTTTGCTTGTTGAGTTGCTTTATATCTACGATCTTTTGCAAGTGACCAAATTTTTTACAATTATGACATTAAAGCTTTCCTTTGAACCAACAATCATCTTCAACATGACTGCTTCTTTTGTAAATATTACACCTCTAAGAGTGCTTTTCTTCAATAGAACTTCTGTCATAGTTTTCTCTATCTCTACCTCTATTATTCCAACCTTTTCCATTGCCTCTACCTTATTTTTCACCCCTAAAGGATGCTTCTTTGTTTTGATTATTATTTAAAAATTGTTTGTTGGAATGTTTAATGATGAGTCGAGATTAAAATGCACTATCAATGGATTTTTTAGAGTGACATAATAATCTCTGCTCATAGGATTTTAGTAATCCCATCACTTCATGAATACTCAAGATAGAGATATCCTTTGTTTCTTCAATCACAGTAACAATAGGATCAAATTTAGCAGGCAAACTAAGTAATATATTCTAGGTAATTTTTGTATCATCAAAGCTCTCATCGTAAGCTTTCATTTGATTAACTAACTCCATAAATTTATCAAAGAACTCTTTCAAAGTTTCACTCTCTTTCATACTAATATTTTCAAATTCTCTTCTCAAGTGTTGGAGTTTTATGGTTCGTACCTTTGTGCTTCCTTGGAACTCTTGTTGAAGAATATTCCAAGCTTGTTTTGCTATTCTAGCACTCATGATTCTTGGAAAAATTGTATCTGCTATTAACTGCTGAATTTTACCTAAAGCCAAAGCATCCTTTTATTTTCTCTCCAATAATTTTGATTTAGCCTTTGATAGTGTTGTTGTGGGAGCTGATTCTGCAACTCTATCTTCTTCCAAGTCCCATGGATCAGGAGAAAGATGACCTTTATGTTTACATACAAAATTTGTAATTTTCCCTATCATAGATAGGTACATAAAGCTATTGAACTTGTATATTTGGACTTGTGATTGCAAAACTTATGCTGGCTATAGAGAACCTCTGAAGATTCAAGCTTTTTCACACCTTTTAAAAACTCTCTGCTAACGGTAATCACATATAAGTTTCATAATCAATGCAATCAAAACAAACATTGTAATTCCACCAACAACCAAAGTTCACACATTTAAAAAACCCACATCAAAATGAAACGAAAATTTAAAAAAAAATGAAAAAAAAAATCTATATTAAACAAAACTGAGATTAATTATTGGAAACCCAACCACAACAAACCAAAATTTCCTTTCTTTATCATGAACGAGACCTCAGGTCTCTCATACGATGGCCTTGTCCTTGTAGTGGCCAGATCGGAGGATAAGGATTGAGGGTGAAGACGGTCATGGAAGGGGAAAAGCAACGGAGGGATAAGAGGAAGGTGGTGATAGGATTTTAATAGAGGTTGAAGAAGCAGAAGACACAAAGAAGAAGAAGAGGTTGACAATCACATGGTTGAGAGAAGCGACGGTTTCGATGAAAGAGATGAAGAAGGAGCGGAAGGTGGAAGCGGGAAAGAAGAAGAAGGTAAAGAGTAGATAAATCTGGATTCGAAAGAGAAGAAGAAAGAGAAAAGAAGAAGTAAAAGAAGAAAGAGAGCAGAAGAGAAAAAGAGGAAGAAGAAGAAGAAGAAAGATGAACAAGAAGAACAAGAGAGAGAGAGATTATCTAGGTAGAGAGAGAGAGAGAGGACATGGTTTTTATTTTTTTAATATAATTTTTTTATTTTATTTTAATTAAAAATAACTGTATCTCAAAAAAAAAAAAAAAAAAGGGCAAATAGTCATTAACTGCTCTAGCCGTGACAGGAGAGCTCTTTGTCATGGTTTGTCACGATAGAAGAGTCTCACATCATGCCAAAGGAATGCGTCATGCTTAGGCGTGATGAGAGAGCCTTCTGTCACGCTCGACCGTGACAAGAGGCTCTTCTATCATGCCTATGCATTTTTTAAAGGATATATGCAGATGTCATAATTTAATGCTCTATTCGTGATAGGAGAGCCTTCTATCACGTTTGGCCGTGATAGAAAAGTTTGGCATCATGCCCATTACAAGTTTCATGCTTGAGCATGATAGGAGAGTCTTTTGTCACGCAAAGCATGACAAGAAGCTCTCCTATCATATTAATGCGTTTTTGTTGAATTTAAACAACTTCAGATGTTGCGCTAAGTGTTAAACTTGTTCATTGAACAACTTTGACATTAGTGGAAACAAGTTAACGTTACGTACTTGTTAAAATGGACGTTGGAGTTGTTTCGAGAACAACTTTGACGTCATGCTGATTTCATACATATGTTTTGTTTACTTCAAACAACTTCAAACGTTGTACTAAATGTCCAACTTGTTAAGTGAACAACTTTGATATTGGCGGGAACATGTTGACATTACGTACTTGTTAAAATGGACGTTGGAGTTGTTCCAAGAACAACTATGACGTCATGATGATGTCATACATCCGTTTTGTTCACTTTGAACAACTTCAAATGTTGAGATAAACGTCCAACTTGTTTAGTCAACAACTTTGACGTTGATGGGAACAAGTTGACGTTATGTACTTGTTAAAATGGATGTTGGAGTTGTTCCGGGAACTATTTTGACGTCATTCTGATGTCATACATCGTTTTGTTCAATTTAAACAACTTCAGACATTATGCTAAATGTCCAACTTGTTATGTGAACAACTTTGACGTTGATGGGAACAAGTTGACGTTACGTACTTGTTAAAATGGATGTTGCAGTTGCTCCGGGAACAACTCTGATGTCATGCTGATGTCATACATCCGTTTTGTTCAATTTAAACAACTTCAAACATTGTGTTAAACGTCCAACTTGTTCTCTGAACAACTTTGACGTTGGTGGGAATAAGTTGACGTTACGTACTTGATAAAATATACGTTGGAGTTGTTCCAGGAACAACTCTGACTTCATTCTGATGTCATACATCGTTTTGTTCAATTTTAACAACTTCAGACATTGTGCTAAACGTCCAACTTGTTAATTAAACAACTATGACGTTAGTGAGAACAAGTTGACGTTTTGTACTTGTTAAAATGGATGTTGGAGTTGTTTTGGGAACAAGTCTGACGTTATGTTGATGTCATACATCCGTTTTGTTCAATTTGAACAACTTAAACGTTGAGATAAACGTCCAACTTGTTTATTGAACAACTTTAACGTTTGTGGGGACAAGTTAACGTTATGTACTTATTCAAATGGACGTTGAAGTTATTCCAAGAACAACCCTGATGTCATGATGATGTCATAAATCCGTTTTGTTTAATGTAAACAACTTCAAACATTGCGCTAAATGTCCAATTTGTTAAGTGAACAACTTTGACGTTGGTAGGAACAAGTTAACGTTACGTACTTGTTAAAACGAACGTTGGAGTTGTTTGGGCAACAATTATGACGTCATGGTGATATCATATTTTAATACTTCAGTCGTGACGAGATAACTTTTTATCACGGTTAATCATGACAGAAGTCACATCGTGGCGTGACAAAAAACTCTCCTATCATGTCAATAATGACAAATAATAATATAATATAATATTTTATAAAATATTATTATATTTATATAGTAATTTTATTATAATATAATAAAATATTAATAATAACTTAAAATATTTATAGTATCACTATAATATTATATTTATTATAAAATATTATATTAATATATTATTTATTTAATAAATTATTATTTTAATATTATTTATTATATAAAATAAATATATTAAATCTGTAGAAACCAATTGCTGCAGGTTTCAAGAACACACTTTGATTGCCAGGCAGTCAAAGTGTGTTCGTATGGTACAAACAAATTTTTTTGTTTGTACCATAGCCACTCTCACGATTCTGAAGTCTTCTTCCATGTTCTGGATGATGTCTCTTTCGGATTTTCGTGACTCCATTTTCATTATTCCAGCTAGTTTGTTTTCTGATTGAAATTAATAATGTTGTTGACTCCGTAACGTAAACGAAAACTCGGCTACCTTTATACCCTTTTGGGGCTATTTCTATTATACTTTTCTACATTGATCTTTTGACAAATAAAGGAATAGTTTGACCATAGAACCGGAGAGGTACTGTAACGTCTATATTGAAAGCTTTTAGTTATGAGAACACGTTCTGTGCTTGGATTCCAGGTTGAAAACCTTGATTTTATTTCTTGCATGCTCGAGCAACTGTATTCACATGATCACATCTCCACTTGTCTATATTGTTAATGGGTCCTTTAAGTACGCAGAGAGAAGGTATCAAACGCAAACAAGTTCAACCACACTCAGTAAGTCTCTCTAGAATTTGTAATTTCTGCATGTGAAACGATTCAATAAGTCTTTTTCTCATTCTTTTGTTAACTTTTCTTGGTTTAATTAGTATTACTTCAAGGGTTAAGGGAAAGTGTTAGAAGTCTTTTGAGCAACGACAAATTATGCCACCAAAAGGTCTATAGGATTGTTGAATGATTCTAAATTACAGTGGTCCATATATATTGTCCCTTTGAAGGGGCAAGAGTATGGAGGCTACGAACTCAATATCCATCCAATTAATGGCAAATTGGACGACTTACAGTGGTCCATATATATTGTCCCTTTGAAGGGGCAAGAGCATGGAGGCTACGAACTCAATATCCATCCAATTAATGGCAAATTGGACGACTTGCATGACCATTTTCTTCAAGGAAATTTTTAAGAAGCAACATTACGATTGATTCATTGGGGTTGACCAGTCTGACCTTCTAAAAACTACTATAAATAATAATCCTTGTTGTTTTGTACAGTGCCATTGGTCCAGATAGTCACAGCAATATGGCTTCTGCTATATTTTATTTGATTTTCTTACAATGTTTGCTACCATACTTTGCCATTGCTCAGACTTATGGAAGTGTACCTGTGGGGGCAACTGTCACAGCAGGCAATGAGACCTCCAGATGGCTTTCTCCTTCCGGTGATTTTGCGTTTGGATTCCAGGAGCTTAAAGACAATAAGGATCTTTTCTTGCTTTCAATATGGTATGACAAAATACCTGAAAGAACCATAGTTTGGTATGGATATGATAAAGATGCTCCTGCAGTTTCTCCAAGAGGGTCACAAGTAGCGCTAACTGCTGATAGAGGGCTGGTACTCAATGACACTCAAGGCCAAGAAATATGGAATTCTGGTATTGGTCCAGGTCGAGTTGAACATGGTGTCATGAATGATACAGGCAAATTCACGCTTGTTAGTAGCGGTTCTGAAGAGTTATGGGACAGCTTTAGCCATCCTACAGACACCTTGCTGCCAACCCAAGTGATGGAAACTGGTGGGGTTCTTTTTTCTAGACTAACTGAGACCAATTTCTCACAAGGACGGTTCCAGCTTCGTTTACTTCATGACGGTAATCTTGTCCTTAATACTGTCAATTTACCCACAAAGGTTCCCTATGGGGCCTACTACATTAGTGGAACATATGATGCTGCAAATTCATCAAACTCTGGTCATAGAGCAATCTTCAACCAATCAGGCCACATGTTTGTATTGAGAAGAAATGGCCAACGTTCTGATGTTGGAACTGTTAGGCCAGTCTCAACTGCGGACTATTACCAAAGAGTAACACTCAATTTTGATGGTGTTCTCACCCAATATTATTATCCAAGGGCGTCCACTAGCAATCGAAGCTGGACTATGCTCTGGTCCCAACCAGACGACATATGTGTTCGTATTGAAGGACACTTGGGTAGTGGTGCATGTGGATTTAACAATATCTGCAAGTTGACTGAACAAAGGCCGGCGTGTAACTGCCCGAAAGGGTATTCTTTAATTGATGAGAATGATTCATATGGAAGCTGCAAGCCAGTTTCTGAACTGAGCTGCAACGAAGAAACAAAGAATTCCATTGAAGATCTATACGACTTTTTCGAGCTAAATGACGTCGATTGGCCTACTTCTGACTATGAGTTTTACGGGGGTTACGATGAAGTGGAATGCAAAAAATCTTGCTTGCATGACTGTCTATGTGCTGTTGCCATTTCTAAAGAAGGCTGCTGGAAGAAAAAGCTACCACTCTCTAATGGAAGAGAAGACAGCTCGCGTAATGCAAAGGCTTTCATCAAATACAGGAAAGGTCATGTTCCTCCTCCAGTTCCTGGTCGTCCAAATTCAAACCCGCGTGGCACAGATAAGAAACAAAATCCTATGTCTGTCGCAGGATCAGTGTTCTTAGGTAGCTCTCTCTTTGTGAACTTTGTATTTGTAGCTGCATTTGGTGTTGGTTTTTACTTGATTTACAAAAAGAAATTTGTATGGGTTCGCCCAAGTGAAAGCACCATGGAAACAAATTTGCGTCGCTTTTCTTACAACGAGCTCGCAGAAGCAACCGATAACTTCAAGGAAGAAGTCGGAAGAGGGGCTTTTGGGGTTGTTTACAAAGGGGAGATTCAAATGAGTTCAACTCAATCTGTTGCAGTCAAGAGACTAGATAGAGTTTTCCAAGATGGAGAGAAGGAGTTTAAAAATGAAGTAATGGTCATTGGTCAGACTCATCATAAGAACCTGGTTCGTTTGATAGGATTCTGCGAAGAAAATCAGAATAGATTGTTAGTCTATGAGTTCATGCGTAATGGAACATTAGCGAAATTCCTGTTCAGTAATGTGAAGCCTAATTGGACTCAGAGAACACAGATTGCCTTTGGGATTGCAAGAGGTCTTCTCTACCTGCACGAGGAATGCAGTACTCAGATCGTCCATTGTGACATAAAGCCTCAGAATGTATTGCTTGATCAGAACTACAATGCTCGGATTTCTGACTTCGGATTGGCAAAGCTTTTGATGATGAATCAGAGCCATACCAAGACTAATATCAGAGGAACAAAAGGGTATGTTGCGCCTGAATGGTTCAGGAACACACCAGTCAATGCAAAGGTGGATGTGTATAGCTACGGTGTGTTGTTGCTTGAGATAATTTCTTGTAGGAGAAGTATTGATCTCGAAATGGAAGGAGAGAAGTCTGCCATCCTAACGGAGTGGGCATTTCATTGCTACAAGACTGGCAAATTGGATGTCTTGGTTGAAGGTGACATGGAAGCCATAAATGCAATAAGGGAGTTGGAAAAGTTAGTGATGGTTGCTATTTGGTGCATTCAAGAGGATCCAACTCTTAGACCAACGATGAGGAAGGTGACACAGATGCTTGAAGGAGTTGTTGATGTTGCTGTTCCCCCAAATCCATCCCCGTTTGGCAGCTCTATAAGTTAATATATCCTTGCATGGTACTTCACAGTGTACTTGAAGACTGTGATCTAAGATCTTTATATTTAGGGAAAAATTCATTTTGGTCTCTAATTTTTTAGAAATTAATAATTTTTTAAATATCTTTAAGATAATATACCAAACATCCCTAAATTTATAAAAAAATTCATCATATTAGTCCCTACTGTTAGTCAACCATTGATCAAATTGATAATAAGAAGGTTAAAATGGTAATCTTACATTAAAATTTCGAGAAAATTTTATTTTGATCGCTAATTTTTTACAAATTGGTAATTTTTTAAATATCTTTAAGATAATATACCAAACATCCCTAAATTTATAAAAAAATTCATCATTTTAGTCTCGACCATTAGTCAACCGTTGGTCAAATTGACGGTGAGAAGGTTAAAATGGTAATCTTGCATTAAAATTTCTTAAGATAACACGTGTGTGGTCTAGAAAAATTGAGATATTTGAGAAGAATATTAAAGGTAAAAAAATTGGAGTCATATTTGAATTTTTTTGTACCACTGCGGGTTGATGATATTTGAGAAGAATATTAGAAGTAAAAAATTGGAGCACAAAAATTGGGAGATCAAAAAATAGACAAACAAATTGGAGAAGAAAATTAGAATATTTGGGTAGCAAAATTGCAACCATCAACAAGTAACAACACCTCCTTTTAAACTCATTTTCTTGTTACTATTGTTATCATAAAAATAAAAAAATAATATTAAATTGTTATTATTTTGATTTTATGTGTTAAGGGCAAAATTGTATTTTCTTTACCATCAAAACTTATAAAATCCAATGCAACGAACAATTCATTCACTCAACATGCAGCATTCAAAAAGAATTAATAAAAAAATATAAGGGTATTTTGGTATTTTAAATTTTAATTTGTTTTTATATGGAAGAGTATAATGGTTATTCCAAATATCTTACATTTTAATGCATCATGAATAAAAAGGTATTTCCAACAAAGTAGGGGTAGTTTGGTCTTTTTGTGTTTTCTGTTAACGTTAACTATTAAAAAACTGGTCAATAGGACTAAAATGATGAATTTTTAACAAATTTAGGGATGTTTGATATATTATATTAAAGATATTTAAAAATTTGTCAATTTCTAAAAAATTAGGGACCAAAATAAAATTTTTTCAAAATTTAATGCAAGATTACCATTTTAACCTTCTTACCGTTAATTTGACTAACAGTTAATTAATGGTAGGGACTAAAATGATAACTTTTTTTTATAAATTTAAGGATATTTGGTATATTATCTTAAATATATTTAAAAAATTATCAATTTTTAAAAAATTATTCCCTTATATTTATTACTCAATCAATTTTCTTTAGTTTGTTTTCAAATTAAGACAGGTGTACACTTGAATATGTATTAATGCAATGGCCTTTTAAATCACAGACCCTTGTTTATGTTAATGGCCAAATCTTAGGTAGTCTCATATTGGTTAAAAAAAATAAATTTATATTGATTTATAAAGTGAGAATAAATTTCTACTCATGAACTAGTTTTTGTAGTGGAGGTAGATTTAAGACTCTTTTCTAATAAAGATTTGTTTTTGATATGGTATCAGAGCCGAACCTTTTCAATGATAGGTTGAGCTCTATCTCAGTTGTATAGATTCAGGTGCTACAGAGTGGACATGTTGCGAGTGAGAAAAGGTATTAGATAGTCCTATATCAGTTGAAAAAAAATGAATTTTGTATTTGTTTATTACATGAAGGTAAATCTCTACTCATGAATTAACTTTTATAATAGAGTTAAACTTAAAACACTTTTTGATCGGATGAACAACAGTCCACTTTTGTGGTGGAGTTAGGCATAAGTTATACTTTTCCAACAAGATGAACAATAGTCCACATGGTAAAAACATTTTCTTCAAAATAGGTACTGTCAAAGATCAAAAGGCAACAAATTATACAGGCACACAGAACAGTCCACATAGTAAAAACATCTTCCTCAAAGTAGGTACAGTCAAACATCAAAAGGCATCAAATTATATTAAGCACATTCTATAATATATTTGGATATAAATATACTTGTCAACTATAAATCAGTAATTATATGCTAAAATTATTGATTGTATTCATTATATTTGATTACATACTTATGATATCTAAATACAATTAAAATGAGTCAGATTATTTAGTTGTAATCATATATAATAAAATATAATCAATAGTTTAACAATGTAAATAGTCATATGAGTTATAGGATATATGAATTCCCTACTGCACTAAAAGGGACGCTAATTATATATGTGAAGCATTACCTCAAAAGCCTGAAATATGTTGGGCTTCTTGCTAAGAACATTTCTCAGACCCTTATGGATGGACTTGTACCATGGACTTCAAGAAAACTCATTCTTTCATGGGCCTAAAACGCATTTAGTTAAGGGTTTTAACCAAATATAACCCTTTTTGAATGACCTTTTGGGATATTACCTCTTTTTTTTTTTAATTTCCTGCAGCATAATTCTTTTTGGTCCAAAATACCATTAATAGTTCAACTAATTACCATTTACCATTGTTTTTCCCTCCACTGACCCACCCTATTTCTGATTCTCTCACTAAAACTTTCCCTCCACTGACCCACACTATTTCTGATTCTCTCACTAAAACTTTCCCTCCACTGACCCACCCCATTTCTGATTCTCTCTCTAAAACTTTCCTCCACTGACCCACCCTCTCTTCTTCTTCTTCTTCTTCTTCTTCTTCTTCTTTTTCTTATTTCCTTCTTTTCTCTTTTTTTTTCCTGAGTTGGATTTGGTTCGCGATGGTGGTCGCGAACCAGCCGAGCCCAGAACAAGACGGTTCTGGGTTCGCGAACCCAGAACCACACCGGTTCTGGGTTCGCGAACCCAGAACCACACCGGTTCTGGGTTCCCGAACCCAGAACCATCTCGGGTTCTGGGTTCCCGAACCCAGAACCAGATTTCATTTTATTTTTTTGTGTTTGTTTGTTAATTATTGATTTGATAATATTATTGTTGTTGTGGGAGATGATGATGTTGATGAATTGGATTGATGATGTTGATGAATTGTGGGAGATTATGAATTTTGATATTGAAGGAATGAGAGGGGTAATTTTGTTCAAAAAATAATAATAAGGTCCGTTTTGATAATTCAGAAAACTAGAAGTCTATTATGTAATTTTTAAAAATACTTTTAAGGGCGCTTCTTGGATAAGAAGCGCCCTCTATTCTAAATTTGATAATTATGAAATAACCCCAAAAATTTATTTAATTATGAATTTCACCCTGAATTTTCAATTAAGGTTGGGAATCTCAACCTTGAGGTTCGGATTCCCAATCTGAAAGTTAGGATTGATAGGGAATCCTAACCTTGAGGTTGGGATTATGAATTTTGATATTGAAGAAATGGGAGGGGTAATTTTGTTCAAAAAATAATAATAAGGTCAGGTTTGATAATTCAAAAAAATAAAAGTGCAATTTTGTAATTTTAGAAAATATCTTTAAGGGCGCTTCTTACCCAAGAAGCGCCCTCTATTATAAATTTAATAATTACGAAACAATCCTAAAAATTTGTTTAATTACGAAATATATATAATTGAACATTTAGGTTGACATTCTCAACCTCCAGGTTGGGAATCCCAACCTAAAGGTTGGGAGTTCCAACCTTGATTCAATATTCATATTTGAAATCTCAACTTCAAAGATGAGAATCCCAATCTTGAGGTTGGGAATCCCAAACTTGAATAAACATCTAAGTTTAGGATTCTCAACCTTTAGGTTGGGATCCCAACCTAAAAGTTGAGAATCCCAATTTTTGATATTTAACCCTATTTGAAATTCCCAACCTCGGGGTTGAGATCCCAACCTATAGGTTGGGATTGATTTCAAAAATTACTCATTAAGGGCGTTTTTGTCCTTTCAGTGTTTTTATTAATAATAAAAAATAAAAAGGTTACTTTTGAGGATGGCTTCCCAAAAAACGCCATTTTCTCAATTTTCTCGTATATATATATCAATTCAAATTAGGATTTCATCACTTTACTAATTAAATAAAAGTATTTATTAATAATAATTTTTAAATATTTATCAATAATCATTTATTATGGATCATTAACTTAACTAGGTCAATAAAACAGCCAAACCCGAAGTTATCTGTCTATTGAGCTAACATTAAATTTCATAAAGTTTCACGTGACATCTGTAAATTAATGCTCATCTTACAGAGAAGGGGCGGCACTAGGAAAAACCTTTCACCACGGTGTGGCAAGATCCTGGTTGTTTCTTCTGAATATAATCAATTATTGTGGTGCTGACATCACGATGATTCAGACAGTAACCAACAAGTCAAACAATGGGGATGAGACTGGACCAACCTACCTTGTGATGCTTATTCAATTTGAATGGAATTATCATGACCAGTAATTCAGGTTCCCTGGAAAATAAGTTCAATTTAGAATCAATCACAAGTTTGTCCATTCTAGGAAAAATCTTTCTAGTCAATATCGTAAAAATTTTCCAAGAAATTTTCTGCAACGATCTCCTCTATTTCCATCGAAGTGGGGACACTAAGTCCGCCGAAAATGACTTGTCCGACTTCTGTATCCATTGTATAAATTTCAATCCAGCTTGTGTTAGTAGAATCAACCAAACTTGACATATTATTCTGAAAATGGCTTTTGCTCTTCTAGTTTTCTTTTCCTGTATTTCTCTGCAAACATTTTCAGCTGTGAATGCTCAAAATGGAGGTAACATAACCATTGGAGCTTCACTCACTGCAGCTGAGAACTCCCCTTCATGGCGTTCTCCATCCGGGGAATTCGCCTTTGGTTTCCAGCAGCTCAAAACAGACAGAGAGCTTTTCTTGCTCTCCATATGGTATGACAAGATTCCAGACAAAACCATTGTTTGGTGGGCAGCTGGGAATGTCCCGACAGCACCAAGAGGATCAAAAGTGGAGCTGATTGCCAATTCTGGCCTAGTTCTTACCAGCCCGCAAGGAGATGAGTTATGGAGTTCTAGTCCCATTATTGGAACTATCACTTACGCTTTCATGAATGATTCAGGCAACTTTGTGCTTTTCAGCGCCAATTCCAGTAAGGCATGGGAGAGCTTCACTAATCCTACAGATACCATGTTGCCCACACAGACACTGGAAAGAGCGTTTCTTTCTTCTAGACAATCAGAGACGAATTTCTCGAAAGGAAGGTTTCGAACACAATTGAGAACAGATGGGAATCTAGTGCTTACTACCATAAACTTGCCTACAGATTATGCCAATGAACCTTATTATCAAACTCAAACCACTGCTGATACCAATACCTCCAGTCCTGGTCGCCGGGTTGTCTTCAACCAGTCAGGCTACTTGTACTTACAGCTGAGGAATGATCAGAGATTCCCTCTAACTACAAGAGTTGATACCTCTGCTTCAAAGTATTATTATAGAACGATCATGAATTTTGATGGGGTTTTGATTCAATACCAGCATCCCAAAAATTCCAGTGGAAATGAAGGCTGGGCGGCTTTTTGGTCCTTACCTGATAATATCTGCATTGCAAGTTTTGTTAGCGCAAGTAGTGGAGCTTGTGGATATAACAGTGTGTGCACACTCAATGGAGAGAGAAGGCCAATTTGTCAGTGCCCAAGAGGGTATTCATTGCTTGATCCACATGATCAGTATGGAAGCTGTAAACCAAACTTCATACAGACTTGTGATGATGATGAACAAGGTCGTTCACCAGAAGACTTATATGATTATGAAGAGCTCACAAACACAGATTGGCCTACTTCTGACTATGAGCTCTTGACTCCTTTCACTGAAGAAGGGTGTAGAAGATCTTGCTTGCATGATTGTATGTGTGCCGTTGTCATTTTTCGAGCTGGTGACATGTGCTGGAAGAAGAAGCTGCCACTGTCTAATGGAAGAGTTGATACCAATATCAATGGCAAGGCTCTAATCAAAATCAGGAAAGGTAAAGTCCCTCTCAATCCGTCTGATCGTTTCCCAGGTCCAGAGAAGGAAAAACAAAGGAAAGACCGAGAGACTTTAATCCTTGTGGGCTCAGTGCTTTTGGGTGGTTCTGTACTTTTCAACATTATATTGGTTGGTGCAGTTTGTCTGTGTTTTTTCTTCGTTTACCACAGGAAATACAAACGAATCCCTCATAACGATAATGTTGCGGAGACAAACTTGCGTTGCTATACTTTCGATGAGCTCCATGAAGCTACACATGGGTTCAAGGAAGAGCTGGGGAAGGGAGCTTTTGGGGTTGTGTACAAAGGGGAACTCAATCAAATGGGTGGCCCTCCCGTTCTGGTTGCAGTGAAGAAGTTGACTTCTCTGATGCATGATGGTGAGAAAGAATTCAAAACAGAAGTAAACGTGATTGGCCAAACTCATCACAAGAATCTGGTTCGATTGCTTGGATTCTGTCATGAAGGTTCACAGCGTTTACTTGTGTATGAGTTCCTGAGAAATGGCACTTTAGCCAGCTTTATTTTTGGTGAACTGAAACCAAGCTGGAGTCTGAGAAACCAAATTGCACTTCAGGTTGCAAGAGGACTTTTGTACCTACATGAAGAATGCAGCACACAGATTATCCACTGTGATATTAAGCCTCAAAATATACTTCTTGATGACTATTACAATGCTAGAATTTCTGACTTTGGAATGGCAAAGCTTATGTTGCTTAATCAGAGCCAAACTCATACTGCCATTAGAGGGACAAAAGGTTACGTTGCTCCAGATTGGTTTCGGAACTTACCCATCACTGTGAAAGTGGATGTTTATAGCTTTGGAGTCCTGCTTCTAGAGATCATTTGCTGTAGGAGAAGCGTGGAAACACAAATAAGTGAAGCAGAAGCACTTCTAATAGACTGGGCTTATGACTGTTATTGTGAAGATGCATTAGATGCACTGGTGGAATTCGACAAGGAAGCCTTGAATGACCAGAAGAAAGTACAAAGATTTGTGATGGTTGCCATTTGGTGCATTCAAGAAGATCCGTCTCTTCGACCGACCATGAGAAAGGTTACTCAGATGCTTGAAGGAGTTGTTGAAGTGCCTGTTCCACCATGTCCTTGCCCATTCACTGCCAACAATTGAATCCAGCTTTTCTTAATTTGCTCTGGTTTGGTCAATAATGCTCTTTGCTCTGTCTTTCTCTTGGTGATCAGATGTTTGTGTTAGTTACTACTAATCCTGTAATTAGATGTTCGTATTAGATACTGCGTTTGTAGCATTATAACTTCATGTAGTGTTGTTTGGTTTTCAAAAACATTTGTAGCATTATAACTGCATATGTGGCATTATAACTCTTATAGGTTACTGTATGATCAGAATATTTGACATTATATTGATATTTGACTATAATTTTCAAACACAACAGATTGATGTTCTTTTTCAGTCTGGTTGAACTTTGATGCACCTTCTACTCTGAGGTTGTGCCAATTTCACAGCAAAAATCAGGCTTTTGGGGGATTTATTCGTAACAGCCACATGACAATGTCGGATCTAAGCAACCTAATAAAACAGATAAATATATGAATCTAGAGGTTGGTGCTATATATAAAGTATAAGCCTTCAAAATCAAACAAACTTTATAGACATAAATGTAAACCCCACACTAAAACACACTTGAGTGTTCAGCTAAAAATTAGGGGACATTGATGACATTATCTTCAATATATATATATATTTTTGAAAGATTATCTCCAAATAATTGGTGGCCTCTAAACTCTGTTTGGGAGCATAATTAAATAAAATTGGTGCAGCTCTAAGATGTAAATCATAAAGTAGGATACAGAATGGGAGCATCAACATTATATCACCCTAATGTACTAATTCATCCATAAGCAGCTTATGATGGTAGGCAAATGTGCGAGATTATCCTCTTATTACAAGAATGACCTAAAAGCCTATTGGAACACTGCATTCTGCCTTCAAGAAAATGAAAATAGTTTGTATTTTAGTCTCAGAACTTTTTCTTAACTTGTTTGCTGGGCTAGAATGATATACTGGTTCCTTCTCCTAGGCCAAATTGTCCTGGCACACCCACACATGTACACAACAAAATAAAAACAACAAAACATGAATAAACAAAGGTCACTTCCAAGGACTGACTGCAGGTATGTAAAATTGCCTTCGGATACTTTAAGTCAGTCAATAAGTGGACCCTGTCCAACTATTTTTAATCAAGGCTGTGTACCTTTCTATTTTTCTTAGACCCTGTCCTACTTGCCTCCGGATACTTTAAGTCAGTCAACTTGGACCCTGTCCTACTATTTTTAGCCAAGGCATGGGACTTTTTTTTTTTTTTTCCCCATTTCCCTGGATGCCAAGGCAAATAATGCAGAAGGGTCATCAAAATCTTTTTCTCAATGTGGTCTTTTGCAGAAGACTTAACGGTTGTAAATGAAACAGGAGTAAATGATATTTTGATCCACAAAATATATACTAAAATAATCCTTTCAAATTGGCATTCATCCAGAGTTTTCCATGCTTACTAGTCAATAATGTAAACCATTACACATAAGTCTCTCATTCCTGAAAGCTGCAGCTAATTTTTATGCTGATTTTAATTCTAAAATATTACAGAACTTTATGGTGCTTGGTTAATTTTTCTTGCTACTATCTCATTCTTAGATATTTTTTCAATTATTTGTCTGTCTTTATCTTTATTTCATGTGAGATCTAATAACATTCAAAGGCGTGGCCCCATGAATGTTGACTTGTCACACATGCACCACATTGCATTGAAATTTCAGGCTCCAAACTTGGAATTCTTGACCCCTTCTTTTGCAGGTTATCTAACACCTTTTATTTTCTCCATATATCATGTTTATTCAAGACTTTTGTGCAACAAAACAATTTCATTAATTGCTTCTACTGTTTGCTGTCTTCTTTTCTTGCTTCTGCTGCCATTTTTTTTCACTTCCAGAATGGAACTGTAAGTATAGGCCAATCTCTCACTGCAGGTGATAAAGGAGAACCATGGCTTTCTCCTTCCAGGAATTTTGCAGTTGGGTTTCATCAACTTGACAATAAGGATTTCTTCTTGCCTGCCATATGGTATTACAAGATACCAAGCAAAACCATATTCTGGTATGCATCCCCTGACAAGCCTGCACCAAGAGGATCAAAATTACAACTTACAGCTGATCGTGGCTTGGCACTTGATGATCCTGATGGCAGAGAGATATGGAAATCTGGTACAGGTGAAGCTGCTGCTGGTTCTATCTATGATACAGGTAACTTCCTGATTGTAGACACAAATTCAGAAAAGTTGTGGCAGAGCTTCGATCATCCTACGGATACATTGCTTCCTACACAAGTAATGGAAACAAATGGAGTGGTTTCTTCTAAAAGAAGGGATAATGATTTCTCCCTAGGGAGGTTCCAATTTCGTTTGTTTGAGGATGGAAATGCTGTCCTTAATACCATAAACTTGCCAAGTGGCTTTGCTTATGATGCCTACCACTGGAGTAACACTTTTGATCTAAACAGATCAAATGCCGGTTACTAAGTAGTCTTTGATGAGTCTGGCTCCCTGTATGTTTTGAGATGAAACGATCAAAGAGTCAATATCACACTAGGAGTGGTAGTTTCAGCTAAAGAAAATTATCTCAGAGCAACTCTCAATTTTGATGGTGTTTTTGTCCTCTACTCACATCCCAAAAACATCACAGGCAATGGTTTCTGGTCATCTATCCATACCATGCCAGATAACATCTGCGTGAACAATGATATTCGAAAAGGATTAGGCAGTGGAACTTGTGGGCATAACAGCATCTGCACTCTCAATGCAAGAAAGAGACCAAACTGTGAATGTCCAAAAGGGTTTTCTTTGTTGATCCAGATGATGTTTATGGAAGCTGTAAACCGGATTTCATTCATGGTCGTGAAGAAGATTGGCTGAAATCTTGAGAAGACCTTTATTATGTTGAAGAGCTTGAAAACACTGATTGGCCAACATTTGATTGTGAACAACTTCAGCCTTCTGGTAGAGAGGAGTGTGTATCATCTTGCTTGAATGACTGTCTCTGTGGTGCAGCTGTGTTTAGAGTTGATGCCTGCTGGAATAAGAAATTACCCCTTTCAGATGGTAAAAGAGACACTGCTGATAATGGCACCGCTTTCATCAAAATCAGGAAATCCACAGAAACAAAAATGAAGAAACAGAATATACTCATTTTGCTTGCATCTGTACTTCTAGGCAGCTCTGTGCTTGTGAACTTCACATTAGTTGCTGCAAGTTGTCTTGGTTTTCTTGTCATTAATTACAAAATGCTGACAAAGCCTCTTCAGGTTGAATGTGTTTCAATTATGAATTTGCACTGCTTTACGAACAAGGAGCTTGCAGACGTCACTCTTGGGTTCAAAGAAGAACTGGGAAGGGGTATAAAGGGTTCATGGAAACAGGTTCTGGGGGTCTTGTTGCAGTGAAGAAGTTAGAATATTTCAAGATGGTGAAAAGGAATTCAAAGCCGAAGTGAATGTAATTGGCCAAACACATCACAAGAATCTGGTTCGACTTGTTGGATACTGTGATGAAGGAGAAAATCGACTTCTAGTCTATGAGTTCATGGGCAATGGAACCTTGGCAAGTTTCCTTTTCGGGGACTTGAAACCGAATTGGAATACGAGGACTCAAATAGCCATGGGGATTGCAAGAGGGCTCTCTATCTTCATTAAGAGTGCTGCACCCAGATTATCCATTGTGATATAAAGCCTCAAAATATACTTCTTGATGATTCTATAACTGCTCGGATATCTGATATTGGATTGGCGAAACTGTTGACATTGGATCAGAGCCATACTAGTACTGCCATCAGAGTCACAAGAGGATATGTAGCTCCTGAATGGTTTAGAAACATGCCAATCATTGTAAAGGTTGATGTGTACAGTTTCGGCGTGCTTCTTCCGGAGATCATATCTCTTCGAAGAAGCGTAGATAAGGACAGTGGCAAAGTGGAGAAAGCAATTCTAACTGATTGGGCTTATGACCGTTATCAGAAAAGAACATTAGGTCCTTTGGTGGGAAACGACTTGGACGCCGTAAGTGACATGAATATGTAAATTCAATGGAACAAATACTTAAACATGTCATGAGAATCTCATTTACATAACAATAACAAATGGTCAAAGTTACTAAAGTATCCCTAAGCTAAGTATAAGAATATATACAATATATAATAACACCCTCCCCCAATCCGGTGTTGACTGATTCCGATCATCAACATTAAAAACGCGTGTTTTAATGTAGCTTGATGGTAGGAGTTGTCAACCCAAAAAATATATAAGGTTGAGAGTTCAACTCCAGACGCTACCCCAAGAGATCAAAAGTGGCTGTCTGGCGTGGTCTTCACCCCCGGCTTGACAGGGTCTTCATCGTCAGCCCCGTACAAATCGTTCCGTAGGAGAGGTTCCGACCCCCCAGGTGTTGACCGATTCCGATCATCAACAGGAATTTTATGAGAAAGATCGTAATGTTTTAGTGACGTTGTTGGTTGCATGTAGAGGCTATTGATAAATTAATACACTTCTTTCTACACGATGCAATAATCTGTGATTTTTGAGAGTATTGCAATAGATTATTCCCTCTGTAGTTGGTATGTTTTCTATATATTTTGGAGATCAACCAGCGGTTGTTCATGACAAGTATAATGATTTACAGCATTTATATCATTGATAAAAGAGGAGCTTGGAGCATTTTCAGCACTAAGATTTAAGATTGAAATTGAAAATTTTGAAGACATTGAATATATAATCATTACAATTTACAACACATATTTTCAGTGACAAACCCAAAAAATTTGTTAAAGAGAGCACATGAATTAAGCAATAAAAATATAGAAAACTATGAACTTACTAAATATGTAATGTTTTTATATAAAATATATAAAGTTTGATAATACTATATAGTTTATATCAAATGAAACATGCATAATATTTAAGTAAAATAAATAATTTTATGTTAAATTCTAATGAAATCATTAAAAAAAAACATAAACTATGTAAAATTATAATTTTCCTGGACGAGACTTCATAATTGAAATTGTTTTATGATAACACCTCTATCAAGTTTACCAAGAATATCTTTCTCCACATATGCAAGCAAACAATCATTTAATAATCAATCTCCCATTCGATTATGTAGTTTAATAGTCATAATATTCACAGCAAAAAATGTTCTTTCAACGGTAGCAATTGCAACAAGTAGTAATAATATCAATGTCAAAAGCAAGTAAAATAATGAGAAAATCTTATCCTTTTTTATTCCCTCAACCATTTTTTGTATCAAATTTGTAAGGTAATTTAATTTTGAAAATTCAATGTTAGAGCACACGACTGTAATATTAATTAGTTACACCATTTTATCTGACTAAAAAAAATGTAAAAAGAAAAGTACTAATTAATTAGGGGTAGGAAAAATATTAAAAATAGGAAATTTCGGTACAATAAAGGAAGTTTATTATCAGTGATAGGAGGTAAGAATAAATAATAGTGTTAAAATAATAATAAGAAAATATTAGTAAAAGAATTAAAAAAAAAACACAATTTATTAGCCAATAATAATATTTACATTTTGTGCAAAAGAAGTTGGCAAACGTTGTTTAGAAACTTAAAAGAAAACCAGTTGCATATGTGAGAAGTAGCTTTTGTGTAAAAGAAAAAATGGATATTTGTAAAAACCCCCCTGAAAAGTAAAATAATAAGAAAATGCTCACACTTTTTTTTATTAGGGAAACTACCCCCACCGTTAAAATCAGTATAAATCGTTAGAGATTTCTATCCATAATTGTTAAAAGTCCAAAATGCCCTCAGTTTAGGGGGATATTTTCCAATTATTTTGCTTTTCAAATGAGTTTTTTCATAATATCTCTTTCATCAACTTATCAAAATTGAGGGCATTTTGGATTTTTAATAATTGTGGATGGAAATCTCTAACGGTTTGTACGAATTTTAACGATGAGAATAGTTTCCCTAATAAAAAAAAGTGGAGGTATTTTCTTATTATTTTGCTTTTTAGGGGGGTTTTACAATTATCCCAAGAAAAAAACAAACAGATGACGTGAACAGCCCAGAGCCCAATGTATTAATCAAGTAAAACAATTTCTTCTTCATCACACCGTCCAGGAGCAACGTAATGCATTACACTGTGAAGTGTCAAACCAATACTCAAAAGTCAAACCAACTTCCAGATTACTTTTCAATATTTTTTTTTTTGAAAAAAAATCTCCGTAAGGGCACGTGGCTCACCTGATCCTATGGTAGGTCCGTCCCTTATATTTTCAACAACATCAACATTTGAAACTAAGTGTATATTGTGTTTTTTCAGTGAAGAATACAATTTATTTTTTTATTTTTTTTAAACATCTACCTTTTAGATCTCTTAATATTTTTTCTAAAGAAAAAATAAATATAATATTAATTGGGTCAAAAGTTTGCTGCAATACAATGCGAAATCCAACTTCCATTATAGGGGATGGATCTCCCAACATTTTTGCAACATAAGTGATAAGGTGGAACTCCAACCCCTATTGCAAAGGTGAAAAGATATAGAAACAATAATGCAAACTTCAAAAATGGGACAGGGAAGCCCATAAAGTCATCTTAGAGGAGTTTGGGTGTTGTTTGGATATATTTTCAAGAACTGTTTTTTGTTTTCAAAAGTCAAAAATGGTGTAAAACATGTTGTTCAATCATTTTCAAAAGCATATTTTTTTTTGGAAATGGAAAACATGTTTCTGAAAATTTAATGGTGAAAGTGAAAAAAGATTTTAAACCGTTTTTCATCATTTTCAAACATGATAAGAATTGGATCGTTGAAAAAAAAAAAAACAACTATTTGTTGAACTTGTCGATGAATCACATTGAACGCGACGAAGGAGTGTAATGGCCATTGGACAAGAAATTGAAGTTTAAAGCATCAAAACACCCAATCTCAATTAATGAACAATCAAAATACTCATTGTCATTTCTTTAAAAAAAAAAAAAAAACCATGCTAAGTCACCGCCATCATCGAACTTACTAGTTATAGTTAGTGACCTAGTTGTCGCAACAGCTGCACTAAGTCATCACCATCATCGGCATAACCAGTCACCATAGATGGAGACTGCAATCTCCAATCACTAGCTATATGTTGCAACTAATCATAGGCACCACCATTCCAATCATAGATGGACACAACTAATCGTTGACAGTAGTGAGTGATGAGAGAGAGAGAGAGAGGAGAGAGAGAGAGAGAGAGAGAGAGAGGTGAGGTGAAAGAGAGAGCAGTGGGTGAAGAAAGAGAGACTAATGAGTGATGGAAGAGAGAGAGAGAGGGGGGTGAGGTGAATGAAAAAGTATTTTTATCATTTTTCATTTTCAAAAACAGTACCAAACAATTTTATTTATTTTTCGTTTTTGAAATGAATTTTCTAAAATGCTACTAATCGCATCACCCATTTTGAAAATGTTGTTTTCAAATTCATGTTTTTGTTTTTGTAAATAATTTTTTTAAAAAAATCATTTTAAAAGTATATCCAAATGCATGCTTAATAATTTTGTGAGGTAGATAAGACCATCAACAAATAGATAGACTAGACAATCATTAATGATTCCTCATATAACTTAAAAGAAAATTTATATGGAATACTTCATCACTTTTATAGACCTTTTAAAAGTGATTAAAAATTCATATTGAATATCCAATTATTTTTATAAACTTTTTTAAAGTCATTACAAATTTATATTGATTATCCCATTATTTTTAAAGAGCCTTTAAAAATCTAGATTGAATACATATAATCCTTTTTATTTTATAAAAGTTTATGAAAGTTTATATTGAATATACCACCCAAATTAATTACTTTTTACCTTTTTTCTAACAAAACTTTCAGATGTTGAACAAAAATCACTCTCCAACGATGGGTAGTGGTTTTTGTGTAATATTTTGAAATTAGGGATGGTTTGGATCATTTTGGATTTTGAAAGGTATTTTGATAATATCCTTTAGTTAAAATGTTCAAATATTATATTGGAATATCGATATCATATTATGTTTGGTTTTCTAGATAGTTTTATTATTACAGCCCTCAATATAGAATAAAAAATTTAGAGAAAATATATAAAAAAAAAATAGAGTAAAAACTAAATAAATTATAGTACAAATATATATATGTTAGGGAATTTCATAATTACATTATATAACATAAATGTGCATGTGTACGTCCATGCGTGCGTATACATGTGTACAAGTGTGTGTGTGTCTAAGGTCTTTCTTAAGAGAGAATGTTATGAAATTTTTATTTCATGACCACTTATTTTCAGTAGTTTCTATTCATATAGTGAGATCTATTGAAAATGAGTAATTGTAATTAATAATCCTAAAACAAAAATTTCAGAACATTTTTACCTAGGAATTATTATTATTATTGTTATTATATATAGGGGTAGGATCGACGGTTCCTAAAAATTACTCAATTTCTTACACAAATTGTTAACCTTTGGATTTGAATGAGATGGTTAGTTAAGATGTACTCATATACCTAATTATATACACATTTATGCATTGCAAATATTTGTGTTTTCTTTTCTCTCTCTATTTAATTCATTCTCTTTTCTTTTTCATTATTAATAAAAACAAAATCAATTAATCTTCTCTATCTTCTTTAATATATTCTCTTTTATTGCTAATAAAAAAATCAATTAAATATTCTCTTTATTCTAAAGTTCTATTTATTTAAGTTATAAGATGCTTTCTCCACTTATTAAAAAGCAACAATGTTACTGCGTTAGTCCATTTTCAATTCTATTTTTGAGGTAATGATTTTCATTGCAACCTATTTTCACTTCCAAGTAATTGAAGGAAAGTTTTTTTTTTTGGAAGATAAAGAAAGAGTTAAAATAAGCAAACTGTTATGTGTATTTTCTGAATCAAGCAATTGGGCTGGTAAAAGCCTGATAGAAACCCAATAAATCAATCCAATGTAAATGCCCAGCAGACAAGACTCAGTTATCAACTCCAAGCTTAGCGAGCTCTGCAACTCGCGCCAGTCAACTCGTTTCATAGCCAGACTACAGGTTGTTATGTAGTTCGCTTTATGCATAGTTCGTTACTCAGCGAGGTCCAGCTCGAAATAGTTTAAAGCAGTGTATCAGCTCGTCCATTGACCAATTAATGTCAAATCTTCCAGAATATGCAGTTACCTAATTTGATTATGATTTTATCACCAGAAACGGAAGTTAATTTAAATTCGAATTCAGTCAACGTGATTTCGAAATATACGGGATAGTTTCCTGATTTTGCTCCAACCGATTAGGAAACACATTTAATGTAATTATCTTCCTATTTTATTGTTATCCGATTTGTAACGCCTCTTTCCCTATAAATAAGAGGTTGAATTCATTGTAAACACAAATAAGCAATAAAATACTGTCACTCTGCTGGATTGTTGAGAGACAGTCACGGACATAGACGTACTCGTTGAACCATGTAAAATCTATGTTGTTTTTGTTCTTGACCTTCTATCTTTTGTTTTATTCTTGGTTTTCGTGTTGTTCTGTATTGATTGCAGGTACTGGGTATTGAATTCTTGTCGACCAGAAAATCACGTTGACACAAACAAATAAGAATACCTACTTATAGAAAGACAATAATGGTGTTTTTGGATTTTGATAAGTTTACTTTATTCGAGCAATTGAAAATTTAGAAAGAAATGTGTTGTGATTTGTAAATAAAAAAAAAACATATTTAGAGAGAAAAGACAATATTAATTAGGAGAGAATATAGAGAAAAACTAATTAATTAGTTGATTATTTTATTACTAACGGGAGAGAAAGAGAATGCATTAAACAAGAAAGAGAAAACAAAAACATATTTATGTGGGAGGTATACATGTGTATATAATTAAGAATATAAGTGTATCTTAGTTATTCTTTTCATTCAAATCTAAAGGTCAACAATATATGTAAGAAATTATATAACTTTTAGGGACTGCCAAGCTTGCTCCAAAAATAAATTGTTATACATATTTTGCGAAGTGAGTAAGATCACAAAAATAGAAAGGTGCTAGTGACATAGGGTTTGCCTTTCTATCCACTACGGTTTGATCCTTTTTCCCCACCAAATCATATAGCCTTTTTTTTTTTTTTGTCCAAACCAAGGTTCAAAAAGAGATGACACAATGACTTACAAACAAATGAGCTAATTCAAATTTAAAACACCTTAACTTTGCAAACCACTATACTTACCGCGAACTATGAACAGGTATCCTAACCATATTGTTAGTGATGAAAATCACCAACAAGAACTAACAACTAATTGTCGAAGGAAGAAAGAAAAGCGACAAGAAGAAGAAAGTACCTAGGGAAAGTGGGAGCACTTGGGAAGAAATGACTAGGACGCTTTGCCCTTGGTTCCGATTCCTAGGACAAAAACTCACCAACAGCTAGTAAAGGAAGATTTTAGACAAAGACCGGGAGAAAGGCTCCGCCCATCTTCTATTTGGGTCAGCAAGATTTAATGAACCTAGAAAAGCTGAATTTCTTGTAAAGCCCTCAACTACTTAGAAGGACGGTTCCAAGTTGGGTTTGTCCATGCGGTAGTGTGATTTCGGTTTGTATTTTTCGATTTATTATTATTTTTTTTCGCAATAGTTATGGGGCAAATCGTTCAACTCATTTGACTAGAAAAAAATTTGTGGAGAGTCTTGACCTAATATTCTTAATCAATTCCATAATATAATCTAACTTGAACGATGAAATTTTTTCAACGTGCCGTTAATTCAACAAATATAACTACAATTTGCATACGGTTCTGAAGTCTTCTTCCATGTTCAGGATGATGTCTCTTTCGGATTTCCGTGACTCCATTTTCATTATTCTAGCTAGTTTGTTTTCTGATTGAAATTAATAATGTTGTTGACTCCGTAACATAAACGAAAACTCGGCTACCTTTATACCCTTTTGGGGCTATTTCTATTATACTTTTCTACATTGATCTTTTGACAAATAGAGGAATAGTTGGACCATAGAACGGGAGAGGTACTGTAACGTCTATATTGAAAGCTTTTAATTATGAGAACATGTTTTGTGCTTGGGTTCCAGGTTGAAAACCTTGATTTTATTTCTTGCATGCTCGAGCAACTGTATTCACATGATCACATCCCCACTTGTCTATATTGTTAATCGGTCCTTTAAGTACGCAGAGAGAAGGTATCAAACGCAAACAAGTTCAACCACACTCAGTAAGTCTTTCTAGAATTTGTAATTTTTGCATGTGAAACGATTCAATAAGTCTTTTTCTCATTCTTTTGTTAACTTTTCTTTGTTTAATTAGTATTATTTCAAGGGTTAAGGGAAAGTGTTAGAAGTCTTTTGAGCAACGACAAATTATGCCGCCAAAAGTTTTATAGGGTTGTTGAATGATTCTAAATTACAGTGGTCCATATATATTGTCCCTTTGAAGGGGCAAGAGTATGAAGGCTACGAACTCAATATCCATCCAATTAATGGCAAATTGGACGACTTGCATGACCATTTTCTTCAAGGAAATTTCTAAGAAGCAACATTATGATTGATTCATTGGGGTTGACCAGTCTGACCTTCTAAAAACTACTGTAAATAATAATCCTTGTTGTTTTGTTCAGTGCCATTGGTCCAGATAGTCACAGCAATATGGCTTCTGCTATATTTTATTTGATTTTCTTACAATGTTTGCTACCATACTTTGCCATTGCTCAGACTTATGGAAGTGTTCCTGTGGGAGCAACTGTCACAGCAGGCAATGAGACCTCCAGATGGCTTTCTCCTTCCGGTGATTTTGCGTTTGGATTCCAGGAGCTTAAAGACAATAAGGATCTTTTCTTGCTTTCAATATGGTATGAAAAAATACCTGAAAGAACCATAGTTTGGTATGGATATGATAAAGACGCTCCTGCAGTTGCTCCAAGAGGGTCACAAGTAGCGCTAACTGCTGATAGAGGGCTGGTACTCAATGACACTCAAGGCCAAGAAATATGGAATTCTGGTATTGGTCCAGGTCGAGTTGAACATGGTGTCATGAATGATACAGGCAAATTCACGCTTGTTAGTAGCGGTTCTGAAGAGTTATGGGACAGCTTTAGCCATCCTACAGACACCTTGCAGCCAACCCAAGTGATGGAAACTGGTGGGGTTCTTTTTTCTAGACTAACTGAGACCAACTTCTCACAAGGACGGTTCCAGCTTCGTTTACTTCCAGACGGTAATCTTGTCCTTAATACTGTCAATTTGCCCACAAAGTTTACCTATGAGGCCTACTACCATAGCCATACATATGATGGTACAAATTCATTAAACTCTGGTGACATAGCAATCTTCAACCAATCAGGCCACATGTTTGTATTGAGAAGAAATGGCCTACGTTCTGATGTTGGAACTGTTAGGCCAGTCTCAACTGCAGACTATTAGCAAAGAGTAACACTCGATTTTGATGGTGTTCTCACCCAATATTATTATCCGAAGGCGTCCACTGGCAATCGAAGCTGGGTTGTTCTCTGGTCCCAACCAGACGACATATGTCTTCGTATTAAAGGAAATAAGGGTAGTGGTGCATGTGGATATAACAATATCTGCAGATTGAATAATGAAAAGAGGCCGGAGTGTAAATGCCCAGAAAGGTATTCTTTAATTGATAAGAATGATGTATATGGAAGCTGCAAACCAGATTTTGAACTGAGCTGCAATGAAGAAACAGGGAATTCCACTGAAGATCTCTATGACTTTGATGAGCTGAATGATGTCGATTGGACTATTTCTGAAGATGAGCATCTCCAGGGTTATGAGTTTTACCAGGGTTACGATGAAGTGGAATGCAGAAAATCTTGCTTGCATGACTGTCTATGTGCTGTTGCCATTTCTAGAGAAGGCTGCTGGAAGAAAAAGCTACCACTCTCTAATGGAAGAGTAGACAGGTCGCGTAATGCAAAGACTTTCATCAAATACAGGAAAGGTCAAGTTCCTCCTTCAGTTCCTCATCCTCCAAATTCAAACCCACCTGGCACAGATAAGAAATTAATTCCTATGCCTGTCGCAGGATCAGTGCTCTTAGGTAGCTCTCTGTTTGTAAACTTTGTATTTGTTGCTGCATTTGGTTTTGGTTTTTACTTCATTTACAAAAAGAAATTTATAAGTGGTTTTGGTTTTCACTTCATTTACAAAAAGAAATTTACAAGAGTTCATGCAAGTGAAAGCACCATGGAAACAAATTTGCGTTGCTTTACTTACAAAGAGCTCGCAGAAGCTACTGATAACTTCAAGGAAGAAGTCGGAAGAGGCTCCTTTGGGGTTGTTTACAAAGGGGTGATTCAAATGAGTTCAACTCAATCTGTTGCAGTCAAGAAACTAGATAGAGTTTTCCAAGATGGAGAGAAGGAGTTTAAAAATGAAGTGATGGTCATTGGCCAGACTCATCATAAGAATCTGGTTCGTTTGATAGGATTCTGTGAAGAAGCACAGCATAGATTGTTAGTCTATGAGTTCATGAGTAATGGAACATTAGCGAAATTCCTGTTCAATAATGTGAAGCCTAATTGGATTCAGAGAACACGGATTGCCCTTGGGATTGCAAGAGGACTTCTGTACCTGCACGACGAATGCAGTACTCAGATTGTCCATTGTGACATAAAGCCTCAGAATGTATTGCTTGATCAGAACTACAATGCTCGCATATCAGACTTCGGATTGGCAAAGCTTTTGATGATGAGTCAGAGCCATACCAAGACTAATATCAGAGGAACAAAAGGGTATGTTGCACCTGAATGGTTCAGGAACACACCAGTCAATGCAAAGGTGGATGTGTACAGCTATGGTGTCTTGTTGCTTGAGATAATTTCTTGTAGGAGAATTATAGATCTCGAAATGGAAGGAGAGAAGTCTGCCATCCTAACGGAGTGGGCATTTCATTGCTACAAGACTGGCAAATTGGATGTCTTGGTTGAAGGTGACATGGAAGCCATAAATGCAATAATGGAGTTGAAGAAGTTAGTGATGGTTGCTATTTGGTGCATTCAAGAGGATCCAACTCTTAGACCAACAATGAGGAAAGTGACACAAATGCTTGAAGGAGTTGTTGATGTTGCTGATCCCCCAAATCCATCCCCATTTGGCAGCTCTATGTGTTGATATATCCTTGCATGGTACTTCAGAGTGTAATACTTCAGACTGTGAACTGTAAGATTTTATATTTATTATTCAATCAGTTTTCTTTAGTTTGGTTTCAAATTAAGGCAGATGTACACTTACATACATATCAATGCAGTGACCTTTTTAAATTAAAGACCTTTATTTATGTTAATGCCCAAATCTGATGGGACGAACAACAATCCACATAGTAAAAACATCTTCTTCAAAATAGGCACTGTCAAAGATCAAAAGGCATCAAATTATATATATGAAGCACTAGCTGAAATATTTTGGGCTTCTTGCTAAGAAACATTCTTGACACCCTCATGGATGGACTTGTGCCATGGACAATCACATGAAAGGGAAAGTGCACAACCACTTGTTGCAAGAGGATGTGCAATATCTAAAGCAGTACTCTGTTCAAAACAAGTATAAAAATAAAATACAAGAAATCCATAAAGTGAAAAAATAACCTAACTAAGATCAAAAGGGTGGCAAACCCCAATACTCTATAAAAAATATAGAAATAAGATACAAGAAAAAAATAAAGTGAGAAAATAACCCAAACTATGAAGATCAAAAGGGTGGCAAACCCCAAAAGTCATCATAGAAGAGCTTCGTATTTTCCTATATATGGTGGATATAAAGGATCACCAATAGATAGATCTAATGACAAACTCAAGTTTATTAACCTATGAGTAATAAAAAATGGTTAGTGTACTATTTATTCACACTTGTGATATGAGTATGAGTTTCACCATATGCATTCATCACTATATGCGGGATTTATTTGTCTTTGTTGAGGGAGTAGATTTCTACCATGTTATGAGTAAATTTTTAGTTGCATTATGAGTTTAATCTCACTAGGACTTGGTAGACCTTTGATTGTCGATATTAGTAGATTTTCAATCATATTGTGATTATTAAAAAAAATAAAATAAAAAGTTTGTTGTTGATGTAAAAAATCGATCAACACCCAAATTGATGCAGATTTGATGTAAGTAGTCAGCAATTTAGCATAATAATGTTGAGCAAATAAAACAGTAGAGAATTGCAAGAACAAAAGTATAGAGACATAAGAGTTTTTAACGTGGTTTGGTCCTTTAGAATAATGTTTACATCCGCGATTATGATATATGTGGAGGGGAAAGGCTAGACTTTAATAGAGTTAAAGGTGAATGAACAACTCATAGGTGAATGTGTGTATGAATGTCTATGCTCATGCAAAGGACCCATTTATATTGTTAGGGTTATCTATTTATATATAATTTGATCACTAAAATATAGAAAAAATTGAGATATCTTTTCGTATTTTATATAAAATTACAATTAATACATTCATATTTGAATCGAAATATACTTTTGATAGCTTCTTGTATGACAAGATCTTTTGTGCATTATAAGGATCTTCTTGTTTGATGAAATTCTATTTCCCTTTCTAGAGATTTTGTTGAAATAATGTAATATACCAATTTTGGTTGGCTACCAATAGTCTTCTGCTTCTAGAAACCTATATTGTTTAGGCAATTATCAATTCGGGCCAACTTATTATCTTGACATGTTTGAACTTGTTAAATGTTACTGCTGACGTGGCATTTGCTAATGTGTCTTACGGTTAATAGGTTTTGCACAACTCCACTTCTTATCTGGCTCTTCGAGCTAGATAGGAAGTGAGTCTTCCTTTCAATTAGTTGGGTCTTAAGGCTTGCCAATTAACTAGGTCTTCATGGGGCCTTTGTGTAAGCGCTATTTTTAAGCACAACACTTACGAGCAATAGAATTAGCTTCACGAGAGATGTGAGTATATTGAATCTCATATGTAGTTGAAAGCTTTGATTTGCAATTAGTTATTTATTTCTCACACACTAAGAAGGCTTAACATCATTTCCCATAAGGTAAGACACTTTTAATTAAAGAAGAATCACTTTTAGTCTAAAGCTGGTACCAACCCTATTAAAGCAAATTCTATATCTAACATCATGTCTAACGGTTAAGTAAAGAAAAATGTATGGTAGCCTATATTTTATCAAAAGATCTACAAAATTCTCCTTTATACACCTTGAATACATCTTTAATTTGAGGAGGTCAATTTCCTAAGCAAATGCTTTACACTTAAATAGTACATAGTATGATTATCGTGAAAGACACATCGTTCCAAAAATCAGCAAGTTTAATCTATTTTTCACCGATTAATCGGTGATCGACATCATGTCAGTTTGATAACCCCCAAATTGGAGGTCATACTCATTGGAGGTGAGTGATTGACTAGATATCACACTAACACCACCAAAAATAGACTAAACATTAAAAAAAGGACAAAACAAACAAACTAGAGAGACAACGATAAAAGAGAGTAAAAGAAGGGTCGGTGCGGCATCGCCGTAGAGGTGGATTAGGTTAAGGTTAGGGTCATCATCTCTATAGCCGATCGTTGTTACCCTCACTGCATACCTGAAGGAAAGAAAATAAGAAGAAGAAAAAGAAGAAGAAAAGAGGAATGACAAGAGACATAACGACATACTTGATCTAGCGGTTTTATAGAGACTAAAGATAGAGGGTGAAGGGCTGGAGCAACATTGAGGGTTTTATGTTTTTATGATTGTTTATATATTAGGACAAATTACATAAATCTCCCTTGAGATTTGATAAAATTACACCAATATTTGAGTTTTAGCCCTGATGTTAAAAAAAAAAAAAAAAAAAAAAATTAGTTTACGTCATTAGATTTCCAAAAATCATAATTTTTTTTCAAAACAGTACTCATTGATTGCTCGTCGAGTAGCCAATAAATCGCTAATCATTGTCTCATCGATTGATTGGCAAGTAGTGATTTTTGAAATCATAGAAAGACATGACTCATATGTGCATGATATGATGCATATGAGTGCAAGGGTATTATCAAGTCACCTCAATTTTTTTTTTTTTTTTTTTTCAAAAAAGAAAGTCAATTTGTTAATTTTCTAATTAGCATTACTCTAGATATCAATGTAGGAACTAGATAGCATTATAAACAAGTCCTACTTTAGTGAATGTAGGAATATGAGAAAAGCAAAATGGAGAAAACAAAATTAAGATTTGTGTGCAATATTTGTAAGTATTGAAATTCGATGTCAAATTTTTATAATAATTTGAAAAAATAAAACTCATTCTACATGATAATAAGCTACAATCAAATCCCTAACTACAAGATTGGTTAAAATCTTCACAAACAAATTCTCTAACAAGATTGGTTAAAACCCCTATTTATAGATATCTCATAACACATGCAAATCAATTCAAGACTTACATAACCAAAAAATTCTTACTCACGATTTGCCGCTTTACTTGACGAACTTAAGAATCTTATGTTGTCATTAATACATAGGGCAAATTGCACAAACCTCCCCTGAGGTTTGGCGAAATTAGATAAAAATGGTGATGTTTGGGTCTCTAATCCCTTGAGATTCAAAAACTTAGCACAAACCTTCCTTATCATTAGGGAGCCGTTAATTTAGACTAAAGGTCAAAGTCCATTTGAACAAAAGTATCGAAATACCCCTAAATAAATCATATATTATTATTTTATTTTTTAAAAATAATTAAAATATATTTTAATTATAAAAAATTGTTAAAATATAAAAATAATTAAAACAAAAAATCTCATCTCCTTCATCCTCAATTCCCCAATCTTATGTCTTCTTCATCCTTAGCTCCCTTCTTCTCCATTTCATCATCATCTACATCATCCATCAACTTCATCATCTCCCTTATCTTCTTCATCCATCTACCTCCCTTTTTCATCATAAATTAACCGGTTCACATCAATTTGCTATCATTGATCATCTAACATCAATACATCAATTAAAAAAAAAACACAACATCAATTTAATTAAGAACCCAAATAAAAAATTCAACATCAATTTAATTCAAAAAAAAAAAATCCCAACATCAACTCAGAATCTCTTCAAGATCCAGAGTATTACAGATATCAACCCAGATTTTTAATTAAAAATTTGTCATTTTAATTAAAAAGCCAATATCAATTTAATTAAAAATAAAAATAAAAATAAAATTTTCTGCAACAAACTAAAATAACTGCACCAAATAAAACAATTCCACCAAAGATTCATTTAAAAATTAAAATTACAAATTAAAAAAAAAATGGATGGAGACCATCTGATATAAGGACTAGTGGTCTCTACGGGAGATCGATTGGGTCTCCATCATTGGATACCTAAATGGTCTTTGATGGAGACCAATGGTCTCCACATATGGAGACTATTTGGGTCTCCGAAACGATCTCCAGATGGAGACTAGATAGTTTCCATGGAAGGTTAATGGGGTCTCTATCGTTGGAGGCCTAGACAATCTTTGATGGAGACCATAAACCCAAATCGTAAAAATAAGGGACAAGTAGAGATGATAGACATAAAGAAGATAGAGAGAGAGAGAGAGAGAGAGAGAGAGAGAGAGAGTGCTTAGTGGTGGATGGTGAGACTAAGGGACACCAATGAAGCTTTGTTGACACTAGCCATGGAAGTTGCGGGGTGGGGTAGAGAAGAAGAGAAAGAGAGAGAGAGCGCGCTTAGTGGTGGATGGTGAGACTAAGGGACACCGATGAAGCTTTGCCGACACTAGCCATGAAAGTTGAGGGGTGGGGTAGAGAAGAAGAGAGAGAGAGAGAGAAAGAGAACAGGATGGTGGAGTGGAGAAAAAGAAACTACAAAATTTTCAAGTTTGCACAACCACATTTGCAGCTTTATATATGTATAATGATTTTATTATTAGTGTCTCCTCCTAACTTTTTAAAGTTAGGACAAACCAATCAAATTCTTATATTTCATTTGAATTAAATAGAAAAGATAAATTATTTTAGGAGAAATGATACATTTCTCCCTCTCTTTCTCTCTCTATGTATAGTGTTTTGATAATCAAGATGTCCTAACCTTTTAATCAAATTCATCAATTACATTTTCTTTTATATTTTCTTTTCCAAAATAAATTTTCAAAGTTAGGACGTCTTGATTATAAACGTGTTATATATTTTTTAATTTTAAATGAAATTTGAAAAAATATATTATTATTTTGTTAATTAAAATATATTTTTAATTAAAATATTTATAATCTATATATTGACCATTTTACCCTTGATAATTTTGACTTAACTAAGTTTGAGTAATAGTTTACTAATAGCAGTAGGGGAAGTTTGTGCTAAGTTTTTATAACTTCAGGTAGTGGGAGTGCGAATTACCCAAGTATCGTTATTTTTATGGAATTTCGTCAAATCTTAGGGAGTTTTTGCAATTTGCCCTTAATACATATAATCAAATCAAATAGGTGTGTTTTCAGTTCCAAAGTTTAATTAGGGCTAATGTTTAAATACCAGGAGGATCCCGATAACTTGACAAATTTGTCAAAAACAATCATGTTAAACCATTATTTTTCTGCCATTATTTTTGGGCATCTTATTGCTAGAAATATCTAGTAAACATTATCCTACTTGAAAACTATCTCGTAAACCAAAATTCTACTTGACAAAGTATTCTATTCGGAAAATATAATCATGTTATTTTTGCTGCCATTACTTTTGGATATTGAACAATAAACAAAACCCTGATTGAATGAACTTTAATAAATGCCAAATAATAGAAACAATTTTTTTTTTTTAAAAGGCAAACTGGCTTTTTATTTTTTTAATTAAAAACAATATTTAATTCAAAATTTACGAATTGGTTTTTTATTGAATACAATATCTGATTAAGTACTACTTTGAATAAAAAATAGATTAGAGTTTGATTATCTTACTGGTTAAATAAGATTACCTATTAATAATAACCTTTAAATAAAATAATCAACAAGTGACCACTCACATTGTGGGCACTAATCAACTGAAACAACATCCAAATTTGCGGGGTAAACATTGTTGATTTTCGATGGATGACCAGACGTCTCCTTTTCGTCTGTGATTGGGATGAGCCAAACTGCTGTCTCCATCTTTCGGATGAATGCATAGAATGGAATGGAAACTGAGGAGCCTGGCATCCCAACGAGAACTTGTTCTGATTCTTGATCAGTTGGTGGTCGTAGACCTTCTTTCTTTCCGGATCAGAAAGCACCTCTCATGCAGAGTTCCAAAGCTTGGTTGCACCCTCCGCCGCAACAGAAGAACATTTGTCAGGGTGAACCATCAAAGTCATAGCCTTGTATCTCTTCTTGATTTCCTCACTTGGAGTCCCGAAACCTCCTCTAATACGAAAAACGGCGTACCAGTTTCTGATCTTGGACGAAACCTTGTGAATCATAGACGCGTAAAAAAGTACCCCTTGACGTTGGCAAGATAAGGGTTTGTTCAATTTGCTGAGAGAATGGAGACGATTGCCTTGTTCAAGTCTTGCTGACGGAACAACTCTTCTGCTAGGTATATGCAGAATTCCGCATGCTGGTCGTCGATGTCTTGCTTGACCCAGGAGTCGAGAGCAGCTTTCTCCGAGTCGCTAAACAACAAATCGTTGAGTTCCAAAACCCAAGAGCTGAGAGCTTCTTTGTTCGAAGTGCTCATGGTGGTGGACTTCTTGACGCAGAGAAGGGAATTGTGAGGGTGGTGAGAGCAGCTGATATGTATTCTATTTCTCAAAAGGAAACCTTTTCCTAATTGGAATACACTTTGTGTTGCATTTCTATTTGTAATCGGATTGAATGTCCTAATTGCAAGAGATCGCGAATAATTATATAAAGGATTCCGTATTGGGAGAGAGTTTGTGTTTCTTATACAGTTTTGTAAGTTTCGTCAATTCAATAGAGATCTTTCAAGTAGTCTTCTTTTTTTTTTTTTTTGGGATAATTAATTTTTATTTGATAAAAGTAATATGTTATCATTAACAAATTTTGTAGAGTATAATATTATTATAAATTTGGAAATATATTATCTATATGAAGATAAATTCATAAGAAAATATTATAAATCTAATTTGTACTTAGGTGAAAGTCCGGACTTTTTTTTTTCAAATTATTTTTTTGTACTTTTAAGCTAATTGACCACTTAAAAAAAAAAGAATAACTTAATAAATTTAATTTAGATTCTTAATATGTTAACTGGGAAAAAAAAAAAATTCATGTCTTAGGTTTTGTTTGATAGGTTTTGTTAGTGTTATGGGTATATTTCGGACTGCATGGATGAGCTAGTAAAAGCCCAACAAGCCGATCCAATGGTAAAAGACCCAAAAAAGCCTAGTGCTCAAGTCATTGTATCAAACTCACTACCTTCTCTTTCTCAAGTTCGTGACTTAGACCGAATCTCCCTTGATTTACCTTCAGCTCGCGAGAGTGATATGTTAACTCGTCGAGCTCGTGCCAGGCCATTCAGAGGAGTAGTTAAACGTAATGATTGCTACAGCGGAGCAGTTAACGTAATAATTGCTTTGAAAGAGCAGTAATTGTAATAATTCACTATGACAGAGTAGTTGATGTAATAATTATTTCTTAACGTGTACTGCACTCAACTTGTAAATCCTTACTCTGTAAATAGGGATGAAATTCTTTGTATTAAATAGGTTGGAACTAGTAGAAGAAATACAATCACTCTACCAATTTTTTTAGAGTGGCTATTGTGGACGTAGGTACACTGGATAAGCCATGTAAAAAGCCCTCTCCTTTGCACTGTTCTTCCTCTCCTCTCTTCTCTCTTAGTTGTTTTCATCTATTTTGATTGCTTGTTATCATCAGGATCGCAGTCTAGACCTAGAACCTCTAGATCGACCAAATCTAGACATCGACAGCTAGTAACTAAAGATTGCCTATATTTACACCTGTCTGGAATTGTACGTGTACACAACAATTTTCTTTTTTTTTGGGAAAAAAGAGAGAATTAACTTTTATTTATTATAAGTGATAAGTTATAATTAAAAAATTTTGTACAGTATAATATTATTATATAAGTTTGGAAATATATTATCTAGAGAAGATAATAGTAAGAAAATATTCTAAATGTAATTCAATGTCGTGTTCTTAAATGAAAGCACTTCTTACATTTTTTTCAATTATATGTTTGGTATTTTTAAATTAGTTGACTACCTAAAAGCATGGAATAATTTAACAAATTTACTTCAGCTTCTTATGGTGTGTTTACTTCATGGATTGGGAAATGAGAATGAGCAATGAGATTAATTGATAGTGTTTACTTATTTAAAATTCATTCTATAATGGGAATGAAAATGTGGGCTCCACATTAATTTGAGGTTGTGGAATGAGAATCTCATTCTCCCCACCTCACTTGGGAATCTTATTCCCATTCCTTTTATCAACATCAAAAGTCTCTTATACCCTTCTTTAAAAAATTTTAAAAAAAAAACTATTTTATTTAATATTAAAAAAAAAAACTACATACCATTGGTTTTTCATTATCAATTTCTTAATTATCATAGTGGACTATTAAAATAATATATGTTTTTTTTTTCTATTATAATATGTAGTTTTTTATTTGATATTAAAAAAATGGATATTATAATAAAAAATTGTACACTAGGTTAGTGAACTATTAAATGGATATACAATTTCTTTTTTTTTTTTTTTATAATATGCAACTTTTTTTTAATCTATATATTATAATAAAAAATTGCACACTATTATAATTAATTTATAATTTTAATTAAGGGCATTTTTGTAACTTATAATTAATTCATTTCGATTTCAGAGTAAAGTAAACACTTTAATGATAATACTACTTATTTTGATTCCAATTTCTGCAGTTGAAGTAAACAACTTATTTTGATTCGATACATCATTCCAATTCTAAGTCATTCCGATTTCAGATCATTTTAATTCTTATTTCGATTCCTTCAAGTGAAGTAAACACACCATTATTGCATTGAATGGAAAAATAAAAATAAAAATAAAAGCACCCCTTGGCTTGGGTTTTGTGGGTTTTGCTGGTAACTAAATCAAAAGCCCAACCTCTTTCAAGTCCGTTAGTCTTCAGAGCCCAGCCTAATGATCACTTGAAAAGATTCAAACCATTATAAAAAGACCTGACTCAGGTATCAAATCGTGAAGCCTAAGGTCCGTCTCATGCCCACGTCTGATAAGAGGAAAAACATACAAGGAATCACAACTTCAAGGATGCAATGTGATTTAGATGTACATAATATTATGTAATGAAAATTTTATCAATTTATATTACAACTAGGATTATATTTAAAACTATTGGAATTTTATGAGAAAGATCGTAATGTTGTAGTGAGGTTGTTGGTTGCATGTAGAGGCTACTGATAAATTATTACACTTCTTTCTGCACTATGCAATAATCTGTGACTTTTGAGAGTATTGCAATAAATTATTCCCTCTGTAGTTGGTCTGTTTTCTATATATTTTGGAGATCAACCAGCGGTTGTTCATGACAAGTACAATGATTTACAGCATTTATATCATTGATAAAAGAGGAGCTTGGAGCATTTTCAGCACTAAGATTTAAGATTGAAATTGAAAAATTTTGAAGACGTTGAATATATAATCATTACAATTTATAACACATATTTTCAGTGACAAATCCAAAAAAATTGTTATAGAGAGCACATGAATGAAGTAATAAAAATATAAGAAACTATGAACTTATTAAATATGTAATGTTTTTATATAAAATAAAGTTCGATAACACTATATAGTTTATATCAAATGAAACATATAATATTTAAGTAAAATAAATAATTTTATGTTTAAAAATTTTAATGAAATCGTTAAAATAAATAAAAATGAAAAAAAATAACATAAACTACATAAAATTATAATTTTTCTGGACGAGACTTTATATATTGAAATTGTTTTATGATAACATCTCTATCAAGTTTACCAAGAATATCTTTCTCCACATACGCAAGCAAACAATCATTTAATAATCGATCTCCCATTTAATTATGTAGTTCAGCATTCATAATATTCATAGCAAAAAATGTTCTTTCAACTGTAGCAATTGCAACAGGTAGTAAATTAGTAATAATATCAATGTCAAAAGCAAATAAAATAATGAGAAAATCTTATCTTTTTTTATTCTCTCAACCAATTTTTGTGTCAAATTTATAAGGTAATTTAATTCTGAAAATTCAATATTAAAACACACGACTGCAATATTAATTAGTTAGACCATTTTATCTAACTAAAAAAAATGTAAAAAGAAAAATACTAATTAATTAGGGGTGGGGAAAACATTAGAAATAGGAAATTTCGGTACAATAAAGGAAGTTTATTATCAGTAATAGGAAGTAAGAATAAATAATAGTGTTAAAAAAGGAAATAATAAATAATTAAAAAGGAAAGAACGAAGCGGGCACGGACGTAAACAACAAAACAAAACCCTGTTCAAAACTTAAAATAAATAATAATATTTACATTTTGTGTAAAAGAAGTAGGCAAACCCTGTTCAAAAACTTAAAAAAAAACCAGTTGCACATGTCAGAGAAGCAGCGTTTGTGAAAAATAAAAAAACAAACAGATGACGTGAACAGCCCAGAGCCCAATGTATTAATCAAGTAAAACAAATTCTTCTTCATCACATCGTCCAGGAGCAACCTAATGCATCACACCGTGAAGTGTCAAACCAATACTCAAAAAGTCAAACCAACTTCGGGATTACTTTTCAATATATTTTTTTTTTTTTAAAAAAGCTCTCCGTAATGGTAGGTCCGTCCCGCATATTTTCAACAGCATCAACATTTGAAACTGTATATTGTTTTTGTTCAGTGAAAAATACAATTTATTTATTTTTTTATAAACATCTACGTTTTAGATCTCTTAACATTTTTTCTAAAGCAAAAACAAATATAATATTAATTGGGTCAAAAGTTTGTTGCAGTACAATGCGAAATCCAACTTCCATTATAGGGGATGGATCTCCCAACATCTTTGCAACTTGAGTGATAAGGTGGAACTCCAACCCCTATTGCAAAGGTGAAAAGATATAGAAACAATAATGCAAACTTCAAAAATGGGAAAGGGAAGCCCATAAAGTCATCTTAGAGGAGTTTGGGTGTTGTTTGGATATATTTTCAAAAACCGTTTTCTGTTTTCAAAAGTGAAAAATGGTGTAAAACATGTTGTTCAATCATTTTAAAAACATATTTTTTTTTGAAAATGGAAAACATGTTTCTGAAAATTTAATGGTGAAAGTGAAAAAAGATTTTAAACCGTTTTTCATCATTTTCAAACATGATAAAACTAGATTGTTGAAAAAAATTTAAAAAAAAACACTTGTTTGTTGAACTTGTCGATGAACCGCATCGAAGGCGACGGAGGAGTGTAATGGCCATCGGACAAGAAATTGAAGTTTAAAGCACCAAAACACCCAATCTCAATTACCGAACAACCAAAATACTCATTGTTGTTTCTTTAAAAAAAAAAATCCATGCTAAGTCACCACCATTGTCGAACCTACTAGTTATAGTTGGTGACCTAGTTGTCGCAACAGCTGCGCTAAGCCATCACCATCATTGGCATAACCAATCACCATAGATAGAGATAGCCATCTCCAATCACTGGCTATATATCGCAACTAGTCGCATGCACCACCATTCCAATCATAGATGGACACAACCAATCATTGACAGTAGTGATAGATGGAGAGAGAGAGAGAGAGAGAGGTGAGGTGAAAGAGAGAGCAATGGGTGAAGAAAGAGAGACCGGTGAGTGATGGAGAGAGAGAGAAAGGGAGGGGGGGGGGGGGGGCGCAGTGAGGTAAAAGAAAAAGTATTTTTATCATTTTTCATTTTCAAAAACAGTACCAAACATCTTTATTCATTTTTCGTTTTTGAAATGAATTTTCTAAAATGCTACTACTCACATTACCCATTTTCAAAATGTTGTTTTCAAAAACATGTTTTTTTTTTTGTAAATATTTTTTTAAAAAATCATTTTAAAAGCATATCCAAATGCACCCTTAATAATTTTGTGAGGTAGATAGGACCATCAACAAATAGATAGACTAGACAATCATGAATGATTCCTCATATAACTTAAAAGAAAATTTATATGGAATACTTCATCACTTTTATAGACCTTTTAAAAGTCATTAAAAATTCATATTGAATATCCAATGATTTTTATAAACTTTTTTAAAGTCATTACAAATTTATATTGAATATCTCATTATTTTTAAAGAGTCTTTAAAAGTTTAGATTGAATATACATAAACTTTTTTATTTTATAAAATTTTATGAAAGTTTAGATTGAATATATCACCCAAATTAATTACTTTTTACCTTTTTTCTAACAAAACTTTCAGATGTTGAACAAAAATCACTCTCTAATGACGGGCAATGGTTTTTGTGTAATATTTTGAAATTAGGGATGGTTTGGATCATTTTGGATTGAAAGGTATTTTGATAATATCCTTTAGTTAAAATGTTCAAATATTATATTGGAATATCGATATCATATTATGTTTGGTTTTCTAGATAGTTTTATTATTACAGCCCTCAATATAGAATAAAAAATTTAGAGAAAATATATAAAAAATAGAGTAAAAACTAAATAAGTTATAATACAAATATATATATGTTAGGGAATTTCATAATTACATTATATAACATAAATGTGCATGTGTACGTCCATGCGTGCGTATACATGTGTACAAGTGTGTGTGTGTGTGTCTAAGGTCTTTCTAAAGAGAGAATGTTATGAAATTTTTATTTCATGACCACTGATTTTCAGTAGTTTCCATTTATATAGTGAGATCTATTGAAAATGAGTAATTGTAATTAATAATCCTAAAATAAAAATTTCAGAACATTTTTACCTAGAAGTTATTATTATTATTGTTATTATATATAGGGGTAGGATCGACGGTTCCTAAAAATTACTCAATTTCTTACACAAATTGTTAACCTTTGGATTTGAATGAGATGGTTGGTTAAGATGTACTCATATCCCTAATTATATACACATTTACGCATGACCAACATTTGTGTTTTCTTTTCTCACTCTCTGTTTAATTCATTCTCTTTTCTTTTTCATTATTAATAAAAATAAAATCAATTAATCTTCTTTAATATATTCTCTTTTATTGCTAATAAAAAAATCAATTAAATATTCTCTTTATTCTAAAGTGCTATTTATTTAAGTTATAAGATGCTTTCTCCACTTATTAAAAAGCAACAATGTTACTGTGTTAGTCCATTTTCAATTCTATTTTTGAGGTAATGATTTTCATCACAACCTATTTTCACTTCCAGGTAATTGAAGGAAAGGGTTTTTTTTTTTTTTTTTTGGGTGGGGGGGGAGGGGGGGTGTAAGATAAAGAAAGAGTTAAAATAAGCAGGAGGGGGGGGGGGGGGGGGGGGGGGGGGGAGATAAAGAAAGAGTTAAAATAAGCAAATAAATAAGAATAACTATTTATAGAAAGACAAAAATGGTGTTTTTGGATTTTGATAAGTTTACTTTATTTGAGCAATTGAAAATTTAGAAAGAAATGTGTTGTGATTTGTAAATAAAAAAAAAAAAACATATTGAGAGAGAAAAGACAATACTAATTAGGAGAGAATATAGAGAAAAACTAATTAATTAGTTTATTATTTTATTACTAACAAGAGAGAACGAGAATGCATTAAACAAGAAAGAGAAAACAAAAACATATTATTTGGGAGGTATAAATGTGCATATAATTAAGAATATAAGTGTATCTTAGCTATTCTTTTCATTCAAATCTAGAGGTCAACAATATAAGTAAAAAATTATATAACTTTTAGAGACCGCCAATCTTGCTCCAAAAATAAATGAGGAAATGTCAGCAGATGACACTTTCAATTATTGGATTGATATTTTTATCCCATTTCAATAAAGCTAACAGTTGAGTCTCAAACCTTATTTTTTTTAACACAAATATCCTTTCTAAAAGTTAAAACTTGCGACTTTCTTATTTTATATTTTCTCTCTTCTGCTGCTTCTCTTACTATTTCATTTTCTTATCTTTTATCTTTCATTTTCTTCTCTTCATTTTCTGCATTACAAATTCCAACCACCATCCACTGTCCACCTTTCTTCTCTTCTACACTACGAATTCCAGCCACCATTCACCATCCACCTTCCTTCTCTTTTGCACTACGAATTCCAGCCATCATCCATCTTCATTTTCTTCTTCACAGCCACCATCCACCATCCATCGTCATTCTCTTTCATTTTCTTCTTTTCATTTTATTCTTCACAACCACCATCCACCATCGATCTTTATTCACTTCTACACTACGAATTTCAGCCACCATCCAGCTTCTTTTTCTTTTTCACAGTCACCATCCACTATTTATCGTCATTCTTTGTTGCGCGACAAATTTCATCTACCAGCCACCATTCTTACCATCCATCTTCATTTTATTCTTCACAGCCACCATCCACCATCCATCATCATTCTCTTTCATTTTCTTCTCTTCATTTTCTTCTTCACAGCCACCATCCACCACCGATCTTCATTCACTTCTACATTACGAATTCTAGCCACCATCCAACTTCCTTTTTTTTTTTTTTTCACAGCCACCATTTGCCATCTATCGTCATTCTCTGCTGTACGACGAATTCCATCCACCATCCACTAGCTACCATTTTTTCCATCCATCATCCATAATATTCTTCTGTACTACAGGTAATGTATCTTAACTTTTAAACACTTATTTTTCAATTGTTATTAGTTATTGTAGTTAGCTATCCTGATATTGAGCTGTAAAAATTGGCTTTAGGGTTTACGAACTTAGTATTTCTATGTATGTTGATGCAAACGACACACATATACGACGTTATTAATGTAAGTTATTTTGGTTTGATTAGTGATGGCAAGACTTAGTTAAAAAACCAAAGACGAAAACAGTAGTCATGCCAAGATGACTTGCATTATTAACACAAGTTAACTTAGTGTGACTAGTAGTGATATGGGTTTATGGAAAAAAAAAAAAAAAAAAAAAAAAAACCAGTAGTCAAAACACTAGTTACACCAATGTGACGAATGTTAATAATGCTAGTTACCTTGGTGTGAGTAATGGTGTCATGACTTGACGAAAAAAATCAGTAACTAAAACACTAGTCATACTAAAGTGACGAGTGTGAATAATGTTTGTTACATCGGTGTGACTAGTGGAATCATAGGTTTATGGAAAAAAAAAAAAAACAGTAGCTAAAACACTGGTCATATCAAGGTGACGAGTGTGAATAACGCTTGTTACTTTAGTGTGACTAGTGGTGTCATAGGTTTATAAAAAAAAAAAAAAAAACCAGTAGCCAAAACACTAATCAGACCGAGATAACTAGCGTTATTAATGCATATCACCTTGGCGTGACTATTAGTGCCATATTATGAGCATTTATTTAGTAGTTTAATTAATTATATCAAAGTATGAGTAATGATATATTGCTAGTCTTGATTTAGAGCAATTTAGAGCTTAATTAATAAATTCGATCATTTATTTGTGTACAGTGATATGAACGAAATTAGAATTATAGTCACCTATGGTGGACAATGGATTGCTTATAAGTATGAGAGTGGTGAATCAGAAATAGCATTTGTTTCAATGAAGGCGATGCTTGATGACTTAAAGAAGACCATTGAGAATATTGTTCGAGTTGATATAACAAAGAGTACATTTGACTTACACATATTGGTGGAGACGTTTGGTAGACCTGCCATTCCAAAATTAATAACCGATAAAACTGTGTCTTTCTGGCTACATGAGAAAAATTCTGAAGTTTACGTAACTGTTGTTCCAAACAAAATAAATGATTGTCTTAGAGATAAAGGAAATATTCAATTACCAATCCAACAAAAAATTCAACTATCAATCTTCATACAACTACCAATCTAACCACAAATCCAATTATCAAGCCAATCACAAATCCAATTAATAAACCAACCACAACACTAAAGTTTTGTTTAATTAGTTTCTTAATTCAAGTCTATTCCATCAAGCAACGAAGTTCCAGTCCATGAAGACCGTATCATTGAAGATGAATGTGAAGACATAGATGAAGAAGAAGATGAAGATGAAGATGATGATCATGATCATGATAATGATGATGATGATGAAGAAAAAGAAGATAATGTTGACTCACATTGTGAGTATAGCTTAAATGACAGTGAGTATAATCATTCTACAGAACATTGGTTGGATGACATTGATTAAGACGAGTTTTCTAACTACTATTGTCTAGCTAAAAGTATCCCTATAGCCACTAATATTTTTAGAGGAGATGGAGGAAGTCGACATGCAGTTATGGCAGAAGATTTAGGTGATAATGGTGATAGTGGTGGTGGATTTAATCATGATGTTCGTGATGAGGATTATGATATAGATAATGATAATATTCGCGATGTTAGGGATGATGGTGGTGGGTGTTCTCGTCAAGCCAATGATGATAATAACACGCAACAAAGAGTAACTAGTGAATGACGCATCCCTGGAATAGATCTTTCTGCATTTCGTACAATTGCCATTGAAGAGTCATAAGAGAATACCATCATTTCTTCAAAGAGAAAATATTTCCTTCAAAGCGTGATATGAGTGAAGCTGTAGAGATGTATATATTGAAGGAAGGTTTTCGTAAAAAAGTCAAAAAATTGAACAACATCCGTTATGACGTTAGGTGCAAGGATGAGAACTGTAAATTTCAGTTTGTAGCCATCAAAACCAAGATTGGAGACCAATGGGAGGTGCAGAAATTCCAAAAACAACATTGTTGTTCACTTGATAATGTACATCAACGGTGCAAGAAAGTGAGTGCAAAATTAATCGAAGACCTTATCACTATAAAATTGCAAGTCAGTGGTTAAAACATGAAACCTAAACAAATTCAAGTAGAAATTCAAGTTAATTATGGAGTTAATTTATCATATAATCAATGTCAGAGAACCAAAGATCATGCTGAAGAAAAAATTTTTGGGTCTACGAAGTTATCATTTGAATAGTTGCCTGCGTATTATTATCAGTTAGAGTTAGCTAACCCAAGTACAGTTACAAGCATTGAGACGAATGACAGCAACCAATTTCTGCATATGTTTATTGCTTATGGTGTTAGTATATTTAGATTTCGTAAAGTTATTAGATCAGTTATTGTCATTGATGAAACACATTTGAAAGGGAAATTTGGTGGGATTATGTTCATTACGGCATGTAAAGATGCAAATGAGCAAGTGTATCCATTAGCATTTGGGTTTAGAGATGTTGAAGATGAGAAATCATGATCATAGTTTTTGACAAAATTAACAAATATAATTGAGTGTTCAGAGAATTACATGTTCATATCCGACTGACATCTTGAAATTAATATAGCCATGGAAAAAGTGTACCCTGATGCATATCATGACCTTTACATGTATCACATGACACAAAATGTAAAAAATTTATACAAAAATAAGATTGTCATCGGATTATTCTATTAGGCATCAAGGTGTTGTCATCAACCCAAGTTTTGGGACATGATGGAAGACCTTAGCAAAATACACCCAATGATGCATAAAGAATTACTTGAACTTGGACCACATAGATGGACATTGGCAATGACTCCAGTAAGGCGCTACTGGATTTTAACTTCCAACATTGCTGAATGCATGAACTCATGCTTGGTTAAAGCTCGCCAATATCCAATAACGACTTTGGTTGAATATAGAAAAGGTATGATGCAAAGATGGTTTTATGACTGCCGAAAGAAAACAGAAAAAATGTCAATAAAGATAACACAATGGGCAAAGAAGAAAATTGTAGAGTATACTAAAGAATCACAAACTTACATAGTCACACCAATCGATGATACCAAGTATGCAGTAAAGACTGGGAGTAAGAAAATCGTTGTTAATCTAACTGAAAGGACGTGTACTTGTGTGACATTTCAAATGGATCTTTTACCATGTCCGTATGCACTTGCGGTGTTAAGGTAAGACCATAATATTTGCGAGGTTTTGCTTTAATTGTAGAATAGAAGTTTAATATTGTTTTCAGTGGTACAAGTATTGTAATAGGTCATTTATCCCTTATATATTCGACTGTTACAAAACACCCAATCTATTGGCTATATATGTTGGTGCTATCTTCCCGGTTCCTGATCCGGATGAATGTATAGTTCTAGAAGGCATCCGAAACATGATTGTTCTACCACCACCATGGCGTCCGCAAGCTGGTAGGCCTAGAAAGAGAATGATTCTATTTGCTGGCAAGAATAGCGAAAGAGTTTTGAAATGCTCCCACTGTGGACAAAAAGGCCACTATCAACAAAACTGTCATAATCCACATCCATCTCAACGCCCTCCTACGAACAATAGTGAAGGCTCTGTTACCCAAGTAAGAAGACGACGAAAGTGTCGGACCTGCCACTAAGTAGGACACAATGACAAGACTTGTAACAATGCTCCCCAACCCACTGTACTAGAACAATCTCAAACATAACCTTGTATTTTGTTTGTTGAAATATCGTTGCTTTTATTTGTAACAAATGCAAAACTATCTTCATCTACTGTAATAAACAAGTTTGTGTCTGTGTTCGGTGATCTTTTTATTTAAGAAAGTCACATTCTTAAGGTTTTGTATCAAAACAGTGACCCAACCACTAGTCAACTTACACCATGAGGAGTGATAGTAATACTAGTTACCTCAATGTGACTAGTGGTGCCATTGGTTGATGGAAAAATCAATAGCAAAAATACTAATCATATCAAGGTGAAGAGTGTTAGTAATACTAGTGGCCTCCGTGTGACTAGTAGCGTCATAGGTTGATGGGAAAAACCAATAGCGAAAATACTAGTCACACCAAAGTGAGGAGTGTTAATAATACTAGTAACATCGGTGTGACTAGTAATGTCATGGGTTAATAGGAAAAACTAGTAGGCAAAACATTAGTCACATCAAGGTGAGGAGTGTTAGTAATACCAGTGGCCTCAGTGTGACTAGTGGTGTCATGGGTTGATAAAAAAAATCAGTAGCGAAAACACTAGTCACACCAAGGTGAGGAGTGTTAGTAATACTAGTGACCTCGGTGTGACTAGTGGTGTCATAGGTTAATGGAAAAAATCAGTAGCCAAAATACTAGTCACACCAAGGTGAGGAGTGCTAGTAATACCAGTGGTCTCGGTGTGAGTTATCTTGGTGTGACTAGTATTTTCGCTATTGATTTTTTTCATCAACCCATGACATCACTAGTCACATCGAGGCCACTGGTATTACTAGCACTCATCACCTTGGTGTGACTAGTGTTTTGGTTACTGGTTTTTCCCATGACACCATGACACCACTAGTCACACCGAGATCATTAGTATTATTAACATTCCTCACCTTGGTGTGACTAGTGTTTTGACTACTGGTTTTTTCCATTAACCCATGACACCACTAGTCACACCGAGGCCATTAGTATTACTAACACTCCTCACCTTGGTGTGACTAGTGTTTTCGCTACTGGTTTTTTCTATCAACCCATGACACCACTAGTCACACCGAGTCCACTGGTATTACTAACACTCCTTACCTTGGTGTGACTAGTGTTTTCGCTATTGGTTTTGTTCAAGATTATAAAACATAGCATAACTTTAACATAACACCTCAAAATAATGCAAAATATTTAGGCAAAAAACATAAAGGTAACATAGGATCTGCAAATAACTTTATATATATATATATATATATACATGTTGATATATAAATGTGCTAATGTAAACCCCAATTATATGTTATTTCCCTTAACAACATTACAAAATATGGTGAAAACATATTCCATTCTCATTTTGTGAACTTCTAGTAGCCCCCAATTCCATGATACACCTTTCCTAATGATACAGTCGACATACTTACATACAAATCCACCACAACTACTGTTATCCTTTTGAGTTGGTATGCTTGTGTGGTTCAAGGTTTGTATAGTAAAGCAGTCCCCTCTCTTCTCCATGTGTTTCTCTTCAAAATAACCTGACTTTGCCAACACAAAAGGCAACAAGTACCGCAAAGGTGCCACTTGGTTCTCTTTATATATTGAATCGACTAAGATCTTATGTGACAACGAATCATATATAACAATACTCCATTGTGATAAATCTCTCCTACATAAGATCCAATGACCATCAGAAGATCCAACAATACACGAAATTAACAACTGCATAACAAACAACAAAAAATTATAAGAAACCATGGTCACACAACATTGTCAAATATCATTAAGTCATGCTTACTGTGTTTACAAGTGTCCATCTTTTCCCCCATGCTGGCTTCTCATCTGTACCGTATACTATCTAATCATCAGGGGCGTTGAACGATAATGGATCAAATTGACCAGTAAATAGTTCTTGCACATGTGGATGAATTTCCTTCCAAGCCTCTGACAATTTTGACTGCAAATTATACCACAACATATGAAAAAAAATTAGATTGTACAGCAATGTCAAAATAAATTCTGATTAAATGTAATAAGACCCTAAACTTACAAAGAAATTCACGTATAACCCTACAATATCATCATGAAATAGACTGGGGTGCTCATTTCTACACTTGCCAAAAAGTGCTAGAATCTCATTAATGTGTTATATTCAAATGATAAAAATTCCACACAAATTAATAGAAAAAAACTTATACATAGAAGTTGGTAACTTTTTTCGAATATAAAGCCAATACTAACATATTCAACGAGTTACTCATTTCATTTGACATCCAAATTGAAGTCTTCTCCAACTCGATAAAGAACTTTTAATCCGCAAACAACTCGGTGCCAATATTTAGTCTAAAATGAAGGAAACGATGAAAGTGACCAAAAGAGGGGGAGGCAACGGCTTCGACTTTCACAATGACAACACCTTCTCCAGTGTCGTGCATGTATGACAGACATAGAAAACTCAATGGCAAAAAGGAGTAGAGGAATGGCGTTGCGTGACTCTATATACGAAACAGACAGACGACGGTAGCAAAACAGAAGCAGTTGTTGATTTTGGGGGAGGTAGAGGTTGTTGATTTTGGGGGGGAATAGGGTTTTTTCAAGGTTTCAAAATATAGAGACTTTTGATTTTGGAGGGGAACAGGTTTTTTTCAAAACCTAACTACTATTACATATTTCTACTGAAAAGGTATATTGGTACTTTTACATATCATTTGAGACTCAATTGTTACATTTTCTCAAAAGGGACATAAATGTTAACTTAATACTTAACTATGCTACTTTGAATCATTTGACTTAGAAAAAATTTTGTGGAGAGTCTTAACCTAATATTCTTAATCAATTCCATAATATAATCTAACTTGAACGATGAAAATTTTTCAACATGCCATTAATTCAACAAATATAACTTCATTTTGCATACGGCTCTGAGTCTTCTTCCATGTTCTGGATGATGTCTCTTTCGGATTTTCGTGACTCCATTTTCATTATTCTAGCTAGTTTGTTTTCTGAGTGAAATTAAAAATGTTGTTGACTCCGTAACGTAAACGAAAACTCGGCTACCTTTATACCCTTATGGGGCTATTTCTATTATACTTTTCTACATTGAACTTTTGACAGATAAAGGAATAGTTTGACCATAGAACCGGAGAGGTACTGTAACGTCTATATTGAAAGCTTTTAGTTATGAGAACACGTTTTGTGCTTGGGTTCCAGGTTGAAAACCTTGATTTTGTTTCTTGCATGCTCGAGCAACTGTATTCACATGATCACATCTCCACTTGTCTATAATGTTAATGGGTCCTTTAAGTACGCAGAGAGAAGGTATCAAACACAAACAAGTTCAACCACACTCAGTAAGTCTTCCTAGAATTTGGAATTTTTGCATGTGAAACGATTTGATAAGTCTTTTTCTCATTATTTTTTTAAATTTTCTTTGTTTAATTAGTATTACTTCAAGGGTTAAGGGAAAGTGTTAGAAGTCTTTTAAGCAACGACAAATTATGCCACCAAAAGGTCTATAGGGTTGTTGAATGATTCTAAATTACAGTGGTCCATATATATTATCCCTTTGAAGGTGCAAGAGTATGGAGGCTACGAACTCAATATCCATCCAATTAATGGCAAATTGGACGACTTGCATGACCATTTTCTTCAAGGAAATTTCTAAGATGATTGATTCATTGGGGTTGACCACTCTGACCTTCTAAAAACTACTATAAATAATAATCCTTCTTGTTTTGTACAGTGCCATTGGTCCAGATAGCCACAGCAATATGGCTTCTGCTATATTTTATTTGATATTCTTACAATGTTTGCTACCATACTTTGCCATTGCTCAGACTTATGGAAGTGTACCTGTGGGAGCAACTGTCACAGCAGGCAATGAGACCTCCAGATGGTTTTCTCCTTCCGGTGATTTTGCGTTTGGATTCCAGGAGCTTAAAGACAATAAGGATCTGTTCTTGCTTTCAATATGGTATGAAAAAATACCTGAAAGAACCATAGTTTGGTATGGATATGATAAAGATGCTCCTGCAGTTGCTCCAAAAGGGTCACAAGTAGCGCTAACTGCTGATAGAGGGCTGGTACTCAATGACACTCAAGGCCAAGAAATATGGAATTCTGGTATTGGTCCAGGTCGAGTTGAACATGGTGTCATGAATGATACCGGCAAATTCACGCTTGTTAGTAGCGGTTCTGAAGAGTTATGGGACAGCTTTAGCCATCCTACAGACACCTTGCTGCCAACCCAAGAGATGGAAACTGGTGGGGTTCTTTTTTCTAGACTAACTGAGACCAACTTCTCACAAGGAAGGTTCCAGCTTCGTTTACTTCCAGACGGTAATCTTGTGCTTAATACCGTCAATTTGCCCACAAAGGTTGCCTATGAGGCCTACTACATTAGTGGAACATATGATGCTGCAAATTCATCAAACTCTGGTCAAAGAGCAATCTTCAACCAATCAGGCCACATGTTTGTATTGAGAAGAAATGGCCTACGCTCTGATGTTGGAACTGTTAGGCCAGTCTCAACAGCAGATTATTACCAAAGAGTAACACTCAATTTTGATGGTGTTCTCACCCAATATTATTATCCAAGGGCGTCCACTAGCAATCGAAGCTGGACTATGCTGTGGTCCCAACCAGACAACATATGTGTTCGTATTGAAGGAAACTTGGGTAGTGGTGCATGTGGATTTAACAATATCTGCAGCTTGATTGAACAAAGGCCTGCCCAAGAGGGTATTCTTTAATTGATGAGAATGATGCATATGGAAGCTGCAAACCAGATTCTGAACTGAGCTGCAACGAGGAAACAAAGAATTCCATTGAAGATCTATACGACTTTTTTGAGCTAAATGATGTCGATTGGCCTACTTCTGACTATGAGTTTTACGGGGTTACGATGAAGTGGAATGCAAAAATTGTTGCTTGCATGACTGTCTATGTGCTGTTGCCATTTCTAGAGAAGGCTGCTGGAAGAAAAAGCTACCACTCTCTAATGGAAGAGTAGACAGCTCGCGTAATGCAAAGGCTTTCATCAAATATAGGAAAGGTCATGTTCCTCCCTCAGTTCCTGGTCGTCCAAATTCAAACCCGCGTGGCACAGATAAGAAACAAAATCCTATGTCTGTCGGAGGATCAGTGCTCCTAGGTAGCTCTCTGTTTGTAAACTTTGTATTTGTTGCTGCAATTTGTTTTGGTTTTTACTTCATTTCCAAGAAGAAATTTGTAAGGGTTCGCCCAAGTGAAAGCACCATGGAAACAAATTTGCGTTGCTTTTCTTACAAAGAGCTCGCAGAAGCTACCGATAACTTCAAGGAAGAAGTCGGAAGAGGGGCTTTTGGGGTTGTTTACAAAGGGGAGATTCAAATGAGTTCAACTCAATCTGTTGCAGTCAAGAGACTAGATAGAGTTTTCCAAGATGGAGAGAGGGAGTTTAAAAATGAAGTAATGGCCATTGGCCAGACTCATCATAAGAACCTCGTTCGTTTGATAGGATTCTGCGAAGAAAATCAGAATAGATTGTTAGTCTATGAGTTCATGAGTAATGGAACATTAGCGAAATTCCTGTTCAGTAATGTGAAGCCTAATTGGACTCAGAGAACACAGATTGCCTTTGGGATTGCAAGAGGTCTTCTGTACCTGCACGAGGAATGCAGTACTCAGATTGTCCATTGTGACATAAAGCCTCAGAATGTATTGCTTGATCAGAACTACAATGCTCGGATTTCTGACTTCGGATTGGCAAAGCTTTTGATGATGAATCAGAGCCATACCAAGACTAATATCAGAGGAACAAAAGGGTATGTTGCGCCTGAATGGTTCAGGAACACACCAGTCAATGCAAGGGTGGATGTGTATAGCTATGGTGTGTTGTTGCTTGAGATAATTTCTTGTAGGAGAAGTATTGATCTTGAAATGGAAGGAGAGAAGTCTGCCATCCTAACGGAGTGGGCATTTCATTGCTACAAGACTGGCAAATTGGATGTCTTGGTTGAAGGTGACATGGAAGCCATAAATGCAATAAGGGAGTTGGAAAAGTTAGTGATGGTTGCTATTTGGTGCATTCAAGAGGATCCAACTCTTAGACCAACGATAAGGAAGGTGACACAGATGCTTGAAGGAGTTGTTGATGTTGCTGTTCCCCCAAATCCATCCCCATTTGGCAGTTCTATGTGTTGATATATCCTTGCATGGTACTTCACAGTGTACTTGAAGACTGTGAACTGTAAGATAAATATTACTCAATCAGTTTTCTTTAGTTTGTTTTCAAATTAAGGCAGATGTACATTGAATACGTATTAATGCAGTGGCTGTGTATAGCTATGGTGTGTTGTTGCTTGAGATAATTTCTTGTAAGAGAAGTATTGATCTTGAAATGGAAGGAGTGAAGTCTGACATCCTAACGGAGTGGGCATTTCATTGCTACAAGACTGGCAAATTGGATGTCTTGGTTGAAGGTGACATGGAAGCCATAAATGCAATAAGGCAGTTGGAAAAGTTAGTGATGGTTGCTATTTGGCGCATTCAAGAGGATCCAACTCTTAGACCAACGATAAGGAAGGTGACACAGATGCTTGAAGGAGTTGTTGATGTTGCTGTTCCCCCAAATCCATCCCCATTTGGCAGCTCTATGTGTTGATATATCCTTGCATGGTACTTCAGAGTGTAATACTTCAGACTGTGAACTGTAAGATTTTTATATTTATCGTTCAATCAGTTTTCTTTAGTTCGTTTTCAAATTAAGGCAGATGTACATTGAATACGTATTAATGCAGTGGCCTTTTTAAATTAAAGACCCTTGTTTATGTTAATGGCCAAACCTTAGATAATTTCATATTGGTTAAAAAAAAAAAGAATTTATATTGATTTATAAGGTGAGAATATACCTCTACTCATGAACTAGGTTTTGTAGTGGAATTAAAGTCTAAGGTTCTTTTCTAATAAAGATTTGTTTCTAACATGGTATCAGAGCCGAACATTTTCAATGATAGGTTGAGCTCTATCTCAATTGTATAAATTCAGGTGCTATCGAATGGGCATGTTGCGTGTGAAGAAGGATATTAGATAGTCCTATATCGATTAAAAAAAATGAATTTTGTGTTTGTTTATAACATGATGATAAACCTCTATTCATCAGTTAACTTTTATGATAAAGTTAGACTCAAGACACTTTTTTGATCAAATGGACATAGTCCACTTTTATTTTGGAGTTAGACATAAGATATACTTTTCTGACAAGATGAACAACAGTCCACATAGTAAAAACATTTTCTTCAAAATAGGTACTGTCAAAGATCAAAAGGCAACAAATTATATAGGCACACAGAACAGTCCACATAGTCAAACCATCTTCCTCAAAGTAGGCACAGTCTAATATCAAAAGGCATCAAATTATATAAGCACATTCTACATTCGATAATCCATTTGGATATAAATATACTTATCAACTGTAAATGATTAATTATATTCTAAAATTATTAATTATATTAATTATATTTGATTACATATTTATGATATCTAATTACAACTAAAATGAGTTAAATTATTTAATTATAATCATATATAATAAAATATAATCAATAATTTAATAATGTAAAAAGTAATTTGATTTATATTTTCAAAAAAAAAAAGTAATTTGATTTATCATATATTAATTCTCTAATGCACTATTTAGAGAAACGGTATCAAATGAAGCACTAAAAGGGACGCTAATTATATATGTGAAGCATTAGCTGAAAAGCCTGAAATATGTTGGGCTTCTTGCTAAGAAACATTTCTCAGACCCTCATGGATGGACTTGTGCCATGGACTTCACGAAACTTCATTCTTTCATGGGCCTGGAAACGTATTTAGTTAAGCAAACCTAGCAGTTGCACCTGTTTCGATGATCTATTAATTGATTGGAGATATATATGTTATAGCCTTAGGATTTGTCACCATATCACATCCCACCACATGGCTAGGCTAGGATTCAACTTTGAAGTCAAGTGTTTCCAGATAAAATTTTATCTACCAAGTTACAATAGCTCTTAGCTACCATTTACCCACGTGATCAAGATGCAACTCCAAAATATGTCATGTGGGGTACAGAAGTACATATTTGAAGTGGAAAAAATGCTGTAAAGCTAGAAATTTTCACAAAGATACAATGAAATTTTCTTTTCTTGATTTTGAGAATCTTTTAGATTATTGGTTTATTAATAAGTGGTAACTAAATAATACTTTTTATAACATTTTTAATTATATTAGTTATTTATTATTTTTAATCAAAAATATTAATGATGTAACATTTTATTGAACTCTCTTCATATTATTAGTTATTTTAAAAAAATTGAATGTTAACAAATTTTAGTTAAACTCTCTCTCCTATGATTTTAATGTTTATTTTATGATAAAACAAACAATTTCCTTTTTCTCTTAAAAAAAAAAAAAAACACCTTGTATAAATTTTTACAATTATTTAGTAAAATTTAAAAGAATGATTGGTGCGACTCACTCAAAAATTGCTAGCTAAAATGATTTATTATTATTATTATTATTTTAGTTAAAACTAAATTTACATTTATAAAGTTCCTTTGAGATGCATGTTATTATCTTTATTAGGGGATCTGCATAATTTCGTCGATAAAATGATTCTTAACAAATTTATACTTATAAGAGTAAAATTTATCACTTGCTTTTGCGATTTGCCTAAAATGATTTATTTGTGACAACCTCAGCTTCAACTTAAATTGTGCAAATTGCTTGGTGTCTTGTCATTTTCTATGACTATTACCGCTTTGATTGATTGAAATTGCCACTATAATCCATTCTCATTTTCTTTCCATCCGCTATCAATCTTTATTTATGACCTTGTCTTTACAGCTGTGCTGTGTATTAAAATTGTTGGGAAGTGGATCCAACAAATTATGGTACGATATTCTATTAATATTTATCGCATGAAATGAACAATTGGTGTCTTCTTCTTCTATGATCTTATTGGGTGAAAAGTCAGTCTACCATCTTGTTAAATAGTCTTTGATCTTTTGAGTGGCTGCTGTGATTTCTTTTTGATAATCTCTTGGCTTATAGGTTAATGGACAAACAGTTTCTGGCTTCTCCTTAGGTTGGTTCTGTGCAATATGATCTTACTGACAATAATTGATGTAGATTATTTTTATCAATTAAATGACTAGGATTTAATGTCATTGATGAGAAATGAATTTTGAAGGTATTAGCCCAAGCACCAATGGTATCTATTTCGAGATAAATATTTACACAAAAAATAATACTATATTTTTAAAAAGTTTATATAAAAATTTTGCTCAAATGATGTGATAAATTTGTTTATAATTATCATATTAATTTTAGAATACGTATTAATGATTGATAGTTATACATAAAATTATTATATCATTTAAATAAATTTTTTATAATGTAATATTACTCTTGTACGAATAGTTTCAATGACTCTTTCTAACAGTGTTATGCCTCAAGAGAAAGAATCTTCGAAATTGGGTCTAACCATCATTAATTTTCTTCCATTTTCAGTTATGATGAAATTGTCATACCAATTAAACTTCATTTATTGGGTTTTGTTATGATGTTGAGAGTAGAGTAGCTTTGTCCATGACAAATATGAGTATATATATCAATTCAAATTTGAATTTGATTACTTTATTGATTAAATAAGATTATTCATTAATAATAATTTTTAAATATCTATCAATAATCACTTATTATGGATCATTAACTTTATTCAATCGATAAAACAGTCAAACCCGAAGTTGACTGTCTATTGAACTAATATTACATTTCATAAAGTTTCACGTGACATCTGTAAATTAATGTTCATCTTACAGAGAAGGACCGGCACTAGGAAAAACCTTTCACCACGGTGTGGCAAGATCCTGGTTGTTTCTTCTGAATATCATCAATTATTGTGATGCTGACATCACGATGATTCAGACAGTAACCAACAAGTCAAACAATGGGGATGAGACTGGACCAACCTACCTTGTGATGCTTATTCAATTTGAATGGAATTATCATGACCAGTAATTCAGGTTCCCTGGAAAACAAGTTCAATTTAGAATCAATCACAAGTTTGTCCATTCTAGGAAAAATCTTTCTATTCAATATCGTAAAAATTTTCCAAGAAATTTTCTGCAACCATCTCCTCTATTTCCATCGAAGTGGGGACACTAAGTCCGCCGAAAATGACTTGTCCGACTTCTGTATCCATTGAATAAATTTCAATCCAGCTTGTGTTAGTAGAATCAACCAAACTTGACATATTATTCTGAAAATGGCTTTTGCTCTTCTAGTTTTCTTTTCCTGTATTTCTCTGCAAACATTTTCAGCTGTGAATGCTCAAAATGGAGGTAACATAACCATTGGAGCTTCACTCACTGCAGCTGAGAACTCCCCTTCATGGCGTTCTCCATCCGGAGAATTCGCCTTTGGTTTCCAGCAGCTCAAAACAGACAGAGAGCTTTTCTTGCTCTCCATATGGTATGACAAGATTCCAGACAAAACCATTGTTTGGTGGGCAGCTGGGAATGTCCCGACAGCACCAAGAGGATCAAAAGTGGAGCTGATTGCCAATTCTGGCCTAGTTCTTACCAGCCCGCAAGGAGATGAGTTATGGAGTTCTAGTCCCATTATTGGAACTGTCACTTATGCTTTCATGAATGATTCAGGCAACTTTGTGCTTTTCAGCGCCAATTCCATTAAGGCATGGGAGAGCTTCGCTAATCCTACAGATACCATGTTGCCCACACAGACACTGGAAAGAGCATTTCTTTCTTCTAGACAATCAGAGACGAATTTCTCGAAAGGAAGGTTTCGAACACAATTGAAAACAGATGGGAATCTAGTGCTTACTACCATAAACTTGCCTACAGATTATGCCAATGAACCTTATTATCAAACTCAAACCGCTGCTGATACCAATACCTCCAGTCCTGGTCGCCGGGTTGTCTTCAACCAGTCAGGCTACTTGTACTTACAGCTGAGGAATGATCAGAGATTCCCTCTAACTACAAGAGTTGATACCTCTGCTTCAAAGTATTATTATAGAACGATCATGAATTTTGATGGGGTTTTGATTCAATACCAGCATCCCAAAAATTCCAGTGGAAATGAAGGCTGGGCGGCTTTTTGGTCCTTACCTGATAATATCTGCATTGCAAGTTTTGTTAGCGCAAGTAGTGGAGCTTGTGGATATAACAGTGTGTGCACACTCAATGGAGAGAGAAGGCCAATTTGTCAGTGCCCAAGAGGGTATTCATTGCTTGATCCACATGATCAGTATGGAAGCTGTAAACCAAACTTCATACAGACTTGTGATGATGATGAACAAGGTCGTTCACCAGAAGACTTATATGATTATGAAGAGCTCACAAACACAGATTGGCCTACTTCTGACTATGAGCTCTTGACTCCTTTCACTGAAGAAGGGTGTAGAAGATCTTGCTTGCATGATTGTATGTGTGTTGTTGTCATTTTCCGAGCTGGCGACATGTGCTGGAAGAAGAAGCTGCCACTGTCTAATGGAAGAGTTGATACCAATATCAATGGCAAGGCTCTAATCAAAATCAGGAAAGGTAAAGTCCCTCTCAATCCGTCTGATCGTTTCCCAGATCTAGAGAAGGAAAAACAAAGGAAAGACCGAGAGACTTTAATCCTTGTGGGATCAGTGCTTTTGGGTGGTTCTGTGCTTTTCAACATTTTATTGGTTGGTGCAGTTTGTCTGTGTTTTTTCTTCGTTTACCGTGGGAAATACAAACGAATCCCTCATAAAGATAATGTCGCAGAGACAAACTTGCGTTGCTATACTTTCGATGAGCTCCATGAAGCTACACATGGGTTCAAGGAAGAGCTGGGGAAGGGAGCTTTTGGGGTTGTGTACAAAGGGGAACTCAGTCAAATGGGTGGCCCTCCCGTTCTGGTTGCGGTGAAGAAGTTGACTTCTCTGATGCATGATGGTGAGAAAGAATTCAAAACAGAAGTAAACGTGATTGGCCAAACTCATCACAAGAATCTGGTTCGATTGCTTGGATTCTGCCATGAAGGTTCACAGCGTTTACTTGTGTATGAGTTCCTGAGAAATGGCACTTTGGCCAGCTTTATTTTTGGTGAACTGAAACCAAGCTGGAGTGTGAGAAGCCAAATTGCACTTGAGGTTGCAAGAGGACTCTTGTACTTACATGAAGAATGCAGCACACAGATTATCCACTGTGATATTAAGCCTCAAAATATACTTCTTGATGACTATTACAATGCTAGAATTTCTGACTTTGGAATGGCAAAGCTTATGTTGCTTAATCAGAGCCAAACTCATACTGCCATTAGAGGGACAAAAGGTTACGTTGCTCCAGATTGGTTTCGGAACTTACCCATCACTGTGAAAGTGGATGTTTATAGCTTTGGAGTCCTGCTTCTAGAGATCATTTGCTGTAGGAGAAGCGTGGAAACACAAATAAGTGAAGCAGAAGCACTTCTAATAGACTGGGCTTATGACTGTTATTGCGAAGATGAATTAGATGCACTGGTGGAATTCGACAAGGAGGCCTTGAATGACCAGAAGAAAGTACAGAGATTTGTGATGGTTGCCATTTGGTGCATTCAAGAAGATCCGTCTCTTCGACCGACCATGAGAAAGGTTACTCAGATGCTTGAAGGAGTTGTTGAAGTGCCTGTTCCACCATGTCCTTGCCCATTCACTGCCAACAATTGAATCCAGCTTTTCTTACTTTGCTCTGGTTTGGTCAATAATGCTCTTTGCTCTGTCTTTCTCTTGGTGATCAGATGTTTGTGTTAGTTACTACTAATCCTGTAATTAGATGTTCGTATTAGATACTGCATTTGTAGCGTTATAACTTCATGTAGTGTTGTTTGGTTTTCAAACACATTTGTAGCATTATAACTCTAATAGGTTACTGTATGATCACAATATTTGACGTTATATTGATATTTGACTATAATTTTCAAACACAACAGATTGATGTTCATTTTCAGTCTGGTTGAACTTTGATGCACCTTCTACTCTGAGGTTGCGCCAATTTCACAGCAAAGATCAGGCTTTTAAGGGATTTGTTCCTAACAGCCACATGACAATGTGGGATCTAAGCAACCTAATAAAACAGATATATATATATATATATATATGAATCTAGAGGTTGGTGCTATATATAACGGATAAACCATGAAGATCAAACAAACTTGATAGACATAAATGTAAACCCCACACTAAAAACTAAAAATCAGGGGACATTGATGACATTATTTTCAAATTATTATTATTATTATTATTTTTTCATGTGAAAGATTATCTCCAAATAATTGGTGGCCTCTAAACTCTGTTTGGGAGCATAATTAAATAAAATTGGTGCAGCTCTAAGATGTAAATCATAAAGTAGGATACAGAATGGGAGCATCAACATTATATCACCCTAATGTACTAATTCATCCATAAGCAGCTTATGATGGTAGGTAAACGTGCGACATTATGCTCATGCTACAAGAATAACCTAAAAGCCTATTGGAACACTGCATTGGCCATCAAGAAAATGAAAATAGTTTGTGTTTTAGTCTCATAACTTTTTCTTGAACTTGTTTGCCGGGCTAGAATGATATACTAGTTCCTTCTCCTAGCCAAATTGTCCTGGCTCACCCACACATGTACACAACAAAGTAAAAGCAACAAAACATAAATAATAAAGGTCACTTCCAAGGACTGACTGCAGGTATGTAAAATTGCCTTCGGATACTTTAAGTCAGTCAATAAGTGGACCCTGTCCAACTATTTTTAATCAAGGCTGTGTACCTTCCTATTTTTCTTAGACCCTGTCCTACTTGCCTACGGATACTTAAAGTCAGTCAACTTGGACCCTGTCCTAATATTTTCAGTCAAGGCATGGGTGGTTTTTTTGTTTTTTTCCCCGGATACCAAGGCAAATAATGCGGAAGGGTCATCAAAATCTTTTTCTCAATGTGGTCTTTTGCAGAAGACTTAACAGTTGTAAATGATATTTTGATCCACAATATATATACTAAAATAATCCTTTCAAATTGGCATTCATCCAGAGTTTTCCATGCTTACAAGTCAATAATGTAAACCATCACACATAAGTCTCTCATTCCTGAAAGCTGCAGCTAATTTTTATGCTGATTTTAATCCTAAAATATTACATAACTTTGTGGTGCTTGGTTAATTTTTCTTGCTACTATCTCATTCTTATAAAATTTTTCAATTATTTGTCTGTCTTCATCTTTATTTCATGTGAGATCTATTGTTGTTTTTAAAGAAGAAAAGAAAAACAGAGTGTTGCTATAATAAAGGCAAATAGAAATTGAGAGCAATGTATTTTGAAGCAAAGAAACTGCCTTACCACTTAACATCAGAAACATTACAATTTAAAGTTTAATTAATAACGACCCATTAAAGAACATGATCCTAAGATTACCATGACTACACACATGAATAACAAAACCAATAACCAACACCCAAAAAAAAAAGAACAATTTGAAACATTCAACTAAACAACATTTATAACTCCACATCAGCAGTCCTAAACACGTTTTCTAACACTCCTCCTTGCTTTAGGATAAGCAAACACCAAGTTGTGTCCTCAAAAATTCGAACTTGCTAGTTGGCAGTGGCTTGGTGAAAATATCAACAACCTAATCTTTTGTTTTGCAGTAGACAAGAACAACAACTCCATCTTTCTGTACTTCCCGTAAGAAGAATAACTTAATATTAAAGTGCTTGGTTTTCCTATGAAACGCATGATTTTGAGAGATAGCAATAGTAGCTTGGTTGTCAACAAAAATCTTCGTGCTTTGCTCCTGCTCTAAGTTCAGATCGATTAAAATCTACCGTAGCCACAAAGCTTGATTGACAGCAGCTGTTGTAACAACAAACTCTGCTTCAGCAATGGATTGAGCTACAATTTCTTGTTTCTTCGAGCGCCATGAGAAAACACCAAAACCAAGTGTGAAATAGTAGTCCAAAGTGCTCTTTATATCATCAATGGAACCTCCTCAATCGCTATCTGAGAAACCAACCAGCTTGAACTCTTTCCTTCTTGTGAATCTAATGCCAAAATCACTTGTGCCTTTCACATATCTAAGCACTCTCTTTGCAGCCTTAAGATGCTATTTACTTATACAATTCATAAACCCAAATAGAATGCTTACATCATTCATAATGTCAGGCTGGGTTGCTGTGAGATACATCAAGCAATCAATCAGGCTTTTGAAATATGCTTGATCAATCTTCTTTATTCCATCTTCTTTACAGAACTTTTCCTTTGAGTTTATCAGAGTGCTCATTTATTTGCATTCTTCAAGTTTAAACTTCTTCAGAATCTCATTGGCATATTTCTTCTGACAGATGAAGACTTCATATTCATTCTGTTTAATTTCCATTCCAAGAAAGAAAGTCATCAATTCGAGATTTGTCATCTCAAAAACTCCATCATCTCTTGCTTACACTTCTCCACAATACTTGTGTTGTTTCCTATTATGAGCAGATAATCCATACATAGTGAGATGATATTGTGCTTGACATATAATGTTGATTTAGATAAGCTTTTAGCAAATCCCAAGTTCTGCAAACATTCATTAATCCTGCTATACCAAGCTTTTAAGGCTTGCTTCAATCTGTAAAGTACCTTTTTAATAAGATAGATCTTGTCTTCTTCTCTTTCCTTTACATAGCCTTCAGATTGCTCTACATAAATCTCCTATTGCAGAAAAGCATTCAAGAACGCTGACTTGACATCTAACTGGTACATCTTCCAATTCTTTTGCGCTGCAACGGTGACTAAGAGCTTGATAGTGTCAAGTCTAGTGATTGGTGCGAAGGTATCTAAGTAGTCCACACAAAGTATTTAAGTATATCCTTTGACCACGAGTCTAGCTTTATACTTGTTGATTGAGCCATCAGCATTAAGCTTGGTTCTGTACACCCACTTGACTCCAATTACCTTTTTGTTTTGAGGTCGATCAACCAACTCCCATGTTTTATTTCTTTCAATCATGAATAGCTCCTCCTTCATTGCAACAATCCAATTTTGATCTGTCTTGGCTTTTTCATAATTTGTAGATTCACACGTAGCAATATTGCATCTTTAATAAACATCAAAAAGTAGTCTTATGCCTCTGATAGGACTCTCATCCACCATTTCATTTTCTCAATCTCTAATGCCTTGTTCTGTTGTGTCCAAAACAAGAAACTTGAAATTTGGCTTTTATGTTGCATTATACTAGTTCCACTCTTCGATTTCCATAAAGTGCATATCTCTGCTTCTAATAATTTTTCTAGTTTGTGTCTGAAAAACTTTATAAGTTTTTGCAACTAAGTTGTAGCCAATAAAAATGCTTGGAAATGTTCTTTTATCTAATTTATCTCTCTTGATCTATGGAACATGAGTGAAGCACAAACATCCAAATATGTTAAGGAAATTCAGAGATGGTTTATAACCATACCATGCCTCAAAGGGTGTTTGATCCTTCACTACTTTTATGGGAAGCCTATTTTGCAAAAAAACAGTAGTGTTTACTGCTTCAGCCCAGAATTGCTTTGGTAGGTTCTTCTCATATAGCATACATCGTGTCATCTCTAATATGAATCCATTCCGTCTCTCACTTACTCCATTTTGTTGTGGAGTGGATGGAGCAGTTAATTGATGTCAGATGCTTGCCTCCTCATAAAAACGATTAAATGCTTCATAAGTGTACGCCTTGCCATTGTTTGATCTAAGAGTTTGAATTCTATAGCCACTCTCGTTCTCAACTTTGGCTTTAAAGTTCTAGAAGACTTGAGCCACTTCTAACTTGTGCTTCAAAAAGAAGATCCAACACATACAGGTGAAATCATCAATGAATGCAACATAATAAAGACTACCTTTTAGAGAAGGTGTTCTTTGTGGGCCTGCAATGTCAGTATGAATTAATTGTAGTTTCTTTGATGCTTTTCATGTTGCCTCGAGAAATGATTTCCTGCTTTGCTTTCCAAATTGGCATGGTTTGCAATTTGGAATATGATCATCATGTTTTGGAAGATCATTTGCCATCCTTTTGGATTTCATTTGCAATAGCCCCTAGTGATGATAGTGCTTGAGCCTCTCGTGCCATACTTCAATGATATTCTCTTTGATTGGAAAAGTAGTTTGCTCATTCTCCAATAGATTTAAAACAAAGCTTTTCCCTTTCATTTTTACTTTGAAAATATCTTGGCCTACAACATCTTTAATCAAGCAACTTTTATCTTCGAACACGACTTTATAACCCTTTTCAATTAGTTGTCCAATACTTAACAAGTTTTGATCAATTTTAGGAACACACAACACATCATAAATGAACTTTGTACTTGGATAAGTTGAAATTGCAACTATTCCTTTTATTTTTACAGTTATGTACTTGCCATTTCCAACTCGAACCTTCGATGAGTTTGCATTGCTTAGTTCCCTGAAAAGATCCTTGTCATGTGTCATGTGCTTAGTACAACCATTGTCAATAAGCCAACTCTCACTTGATTCGATGCTAGAGAAACATGTAGCGACGAACAGGTGATCTTTCTCCTCTTGATCAACAGTCTTTGCCTCTTCATTGTGTTGTTGATTTTTGTTTTTGCAGATAACAACTTCATGCCCCATCTGATTGCATTTAGTGCACTTAGCATCAGGTCTTCTCCAACATCTAAATGGAGAATGACCCTTCTTTCTGTAGTGTTGGTAAGGTGGATAGGATTTCTTCTAATTTTCATTATTTCCTTTTGTATTAGTTGATATTGTACTAACCGTATTTCCTTCAAAATCCTTCTTCTTCTACTTTTTGTTTTTGGCCATGTTTTGATGCTTGGCTACCAAAGCTCCTTTGGTTGTTGTATCCTCCTTTATTAGTCTTCTTTGTTCTAGTGCTTGCAATGCATTAAGCAATTTTGCTAAGGAAATTTTTGACAGATCCTTGGTATTCTCTAAGGTAGTGATGGTTGCTTCATATCTTTCAGGTACTATAACAAGAATTTTTTCTGCAATTCTTAAGTCAATAAATTTAGATCCAAGAAGCCTCATTTTGTTTGCGATACTAAGAAGCCTGTTGGAGTAATCTTTAATCGTCTCGAAGTCCTTCATTCTTCGAAGTTCAAATTCCCCGATCAAGTTTAGGACTTGCATCCCTTTAATTCTTTCATCTCCTTCATATTTGTTCTTGAGATAATCCTATATCTCTTTTGTTGACTTCAAAGACATGATAGGAGTAAAGATGGTGGATGAAACTGCAACAAACAAACAGGCCTTTGCCTTTGATTTCCTTGTCTTCTTTTCTTTCTACGCTTTTATCTGTGCCATGGTAGGTTGTTCGGAAGTGTAGGAATTTCATAGTCTTCTTCCATTGCTTCCCAAAGATCCAATGCTTCCAGGTATGTCTCTATGCATATTGCCAAAATCTGGTAGTTGTCTCCATTGAACACCACCAGAGCAATTGTAGAGAGATTGGCTTCGGCTTCCTTGATGCATCAAATTCACACATAGATCCCTTAAGAAGAGAGCTCTGATACCAGATGTTGTTTTTAAATAAGAAAGGAAAAACAGAGCGTTGCCATAATAAAGGTAAATAGAAATTAAGAGCAATGTATTTTGAAGCAAAGAAACTGCATTACCACTTAACATCAGAAACATTACAATTTAAAGCTTAATTAATAACGATCCATTAAAAAACATGATCCTAAGATTACGCCATGACTACACACTTGAATAACAAAAACAATAACCAACACCCAAAAAAATAGGAACAATTTGAAACATTCAACTAAGCAACAATTATAACTCCACATCAGCAGTCCTAAACACGTCTTCTAACAAGGTCTAATAACATTCAAAGGCGTGGCTCCATGAATGTTGACTTGTCACACATGCACCACATTGCATTGAAATTTCAGGCTCCAAACTTGGAGATTTCTACCCCTTTCTTTTTCAGGTTATCTAACACCTTTCATTTTCTCCATATAATATGTTTATTCAAGACTTTTGTGCAACAAAACAATTTCATTAATGGCTTCTACTGTTTGCTGTCTTCTTTTCTTGCTTCTGCTGCCATTTTTTTTTTCACTTCCCAGAATGGAACTGTAAGTGTAGGCCAATCTCTCACTGCAGGTGATAAAGGAGACCCATGGCTTTCTCCTTCCAGGGATTTTGCAGTTGGGTTTCATCAACTTGACAATAAGGATTTCTTCTTGGCTGTCATATGGTATTACAAGATACCAAGCAAAAACCATAGTCTGGTATGCATCTCCTGACAAGCCTGCACCATGAGGATCAAAATTACAACTTACAGCTGATCGTGGCTTGGCACTTGATGATCCTGATGGCAGAGAGATGTGGAAATCCGGTATAGGTGAAGCTGCTGTTGGTTCTTTCTATGAAACAGGTAACTTCCTGATTGTAGATACAAATTCAGAAAAGTTATGGCAGAGCTTCGATCGTCTTACAGATACATTGCTTCCTTCACAAGTAATGGAAACAAATGGAGTGGTTTCTTCTAAAAGAAGGGATAATGATTTCTCCCTAGGGAGGTTCCAATTTGCTTGAGGATGGAAATGCCGTCCTTAATACCATGAACTTGCCACGTGGCTTTGCTTATGATGCCTACCTTTGGAGTAACACTTTTGATCTAAACAGATCAAATGCTGGTTACCGCGTAGTCTTTGATGAGTCTGGCTCCCTGTATGTTTTGAGACGAAACGATCAAAGAGTCAATATCACACCAGGAGTGGTAGTTTCAGCTAAAGAAAATTATCTCAGAGCAACTCTCAATTTTGATGGTGTTTTTGTCCTCTACTCACATCCCAAAAACAGCACAGGCAATGGTTTCTGGTCATCTATCCATACCATGCCAGATAACATCTGTGTGAACAATGATATTAGAAAAGGATTAAGCAGTGGAGCTTGTCGGCATAACAGCATCTGCACTCTCAATGCAAGAAAGAGACCAAAATGTGAATGTCCAAAAGGGTTTTCTTTAGCTGATCCAGATGATGTTTATGGAAGCTGTAAACCAGATTTCGTTCAAGGTCGTGAAGAAGATGGGCTGAAATCTGGAGAAGACCATTATTATGTTGAAGAGCTTGAGAACACTGATTGGCCAACATCTGATTTTGAACAACTTCAGCCTTCAAGTAGAGAGGAGTGTGTATCGTCTTGCTTAAATGACTGTCTCTGTGGTGCAGCTGTGTTTAGAGGTGATACCTGCTGGAATAAGAAATTACTCCATTCATATGGGAAAAGAGACACTGCTGATAATGGCACTGCTTTCATCAAAATCAGGAAATCCAGAGAAACAAAAATGAAGAAACAGAATATACTCATTTTGCTTGCATCTGTACTTCTAGGCAGCTCTGTGCTTGAGCACTTCATAGTAGTTGCTGCAAGTTGTCTTGGTTTTCTTGTCATTAATCACAAAAAGCTGACAAAGCCTCTTCAGGTTGAAAGTGTTTCAAGTATGAATTTGCACTGCTTTACTTACAAGGAGCTTGCAGATGCCACTCTTGGGTTCAAAGAAGAACTGGGAAGGGGAAGCCTTTGGCACTGTTTATAAGGGTTCATGGAAACAGGTTCTGGTGGTCTTGTTGCAGTGAAGAAGTTAGACAGAATATTTCAAGATGGTGAGAAGGAATTCAAAGTTGAAGTGAATGTAATTGGCCAAACACATCGCAAGAATCTGGTTCGACTTCTTGGATACTGTGATGAAGGAGAAAATCGACTTCTAGTCTTTGAGTTCATGGGCAATGGAACCTTGGCTAGTTTCCTTTTCAGGGACTTGAAGCCGAATTGGAATACGGGACTCAAATAGCTGTAGGGATTGCGAGAGGGCTCTTGTGTCTTCATGAAGAGTGCTGCATCCAGATCATCCATTGTGATATAAAGCCTCAAAATATACTTCTTGATGATTCTTTAACTGCTCGGATATCTAATTTTGGATTGGCGAAGCTGTTGACATCGGATCAGAGCCATACTAGTGCTGCCATCAGAGGAGCAAAAGGATATGTAGCTCCTGAATGGTTTAGAAACATGCCAATCACTGTAAAGGTTGATGTGTACAGTTTTGGCGTGCTTCTTCTGGAGATCATATCTCTTCGAAGAAGCATAGATAAGGCCATCAGCAAAGTGGAGAAAGCAATTCTAACTGATTGGGCTTATGACTGTTATCAGAAAAGAACATTTGGTCCTCTGGTGGGAAACGACTCGGATGCCATAAGTGACATGAATATGTAAATTCAAGGAACAAGTGCTTAAACATGTCATGAGAATCTCATTTACATTAATAACAAGAACAAGTGTCTTACAAGAGTTGCTCTCTTGTGTTGGCTACTACAAAAACAAGAGAAAAAGCTAGCTTATATACTAGGCCAAACAATGGTCAAAGCTATTAAAGTACCCCTAAGCTAAGTATAAGAATATATACAATATATAATAACACCCCCCAATGGGGCAACTAATGAGAGTTTGCTCAAGAAAGATTGAAATCTCTAAATAGTATGATATTTCATAAAGAAATCTGTAAGTTGTGAGGCAGAAGGAATGTACGATAGAGAAAGAACACCATGTAGAAATTGGTGGCACACAAAATGATAATTAATCTCGATATATTTGGTTCTTTAATGGAAGATTGGATTCTTAGTAATCTAAATGACACTTTGGTTGTCACAGTACATTGGAGTGGATCTAATTTGAGGAACACCAAGTTCAACTAAAAGCCATCGTAGCTAGACAATCTCTATTGTAGTTGTTGCCATAGCATGATACACTGTTGTCGCAAAAGAGCGAGAAACAATACTCTGTTTCTCACTTTTCCAAGAAAGGAGAGAATTATAAAAAAAAATGCAATAACTTGTAGTAGACTTTCGGTCAATTGCATCACTAACCCAATCTGCATCAAAATAAGCATGTAACAGAAGATCAAAATTGGATGAGAAGAGTAGACTCTGAAACAAGGTCCCATGAACATAACAGATGATATGAATGACAACAGCCTAATGAGGAGTGTGAGGAGTTGAAACAAACTGACTAATTAACAAGGTGTACTGTATAAGTGATGTTAGCTCGAGTAATTAAGTAAACCAATAAACCAACCATCTCACGATACAAAGCAGGGTTTGAGAGAAGAGTTCCATCTAAATGATTAAGTTTGATGTTAAGTTCAAGAGGTGTGTCAACCAAAGGCTTATTAGTCATCTGAGCTCAATTAACAACTTCTAAAGCATACTTTGATTGTGATAACAAGTACCCAGATGGCGATGTAGATACCTCAATGCCAAGAACACATCAAAGAGGACCCAAGTCCTTCATTTCAAGCAAAGAATGCAATTGAGATTTCAAAACTTGAATACGTCATCACTAGTTATAATCATCATCAATATAAAAAAGAACAATAAATCCTGTAGAAGTGCAGCGGTAAAACATAGCTGAATCATAATTAGAATAAATGTAGCCAAGCTGAAGAAGTGCGGTGCAAAATTTTTCAAATCAAGTTCTAAAAGTTTGTTTAAGGCCATACAAATCTCATTTCAACTATATATTACACCAAGTGGATGTCCAAGGTTACGTGGTGGATGCATATAAACTTCTTCTTGAAGATCTCCATTTAAAAAGACATTTTTAACATCTACTTGGTGCAAATACCACTTATAAACAACAACAACTACAATCAAAGTGCACATAGTTTTTATTTGAGCAATAAGAGCAAAAGTCTCATCAAAGTCAACACCATATTCTTGAGAATATCCCTTAGCTACCAAGTGAGCCTGCATCTCTCTAATGTCCCATCAGAGTGAGTCTTGATTTTACAGACCCGTTTAAAGCCAATAACTTGTTTATCTTTTAGAAGAGGCACCGTCTTCCATGTTTTTGTCTTATGCAATGTAGCAAGCTCTTCATCTATAGCTTGATGCTAGTTTGCATCCAAATAGGCTTCCTTGTATGATGTAGGCTCAATAAAGGAATCAATGGAGGTTAGGAAGGACAAATAATTTGAAGTGAAAAACTGAGTTGGAAAAGCATAACTAGCTGGAGGATAATGATCATGAATGGGATTGCGACGTATAGATAAAGAAGGAGGATCAATATCCATTGAGGAGGTTGAGGGAAGCTCATTTTCAGGAGGAGAGATATCTGAAGGTAAATCAGAAGACTAACGAAAACAACGAGAATACACTTGTGTGATAGGAGGTTGAGTACATATAGTAGTTAAATCTTGCACATCTAAAGTAGTTTAATATTCATCATTAGGCAAAATGGAAGGTAGAGGATCAATGTGAACCAAATCAAGTGGAGTGGGATGGCTAGGAGGAGCGAATTTATAATATGGTAACTTCTCTAAAAAGACAATATGGTGAGAAATATACAAGTGACAAGACACTAGATCATAACAACTATACCCCTTTTAAGTAATCTCATGCCCTAAGAGAACACACATTGCAAATCAAGAGGATAACTTTGAATGACTTGATTTGGGTAACAAAACATAACAACTACAACCAAAAACCCATAAATGACTATAGGAAGGTACAGATCTATAAAGATGTTTATAAGTAGATAATCCATTAGTTACAGAAGAGGGAATACGATTAAGAAGATAATTTGTTGTCAAAATAGCTTCACCTCAAAAGATAGTAGAAAAAGAACTAGAAAGGAGAAGTGAACGACAAGTCTCTACAGGAAGTCGATGCTTACATCCAGCAACTCCATTCTACTTAGGTGTGTGAGAACATAAGGTTTGATGCATAGTACCTTTAAAGTCTAATAATTGCTTAAAACTTGTACTAAGACACTCGCCTCCAAAATCAAATTGAAAACATTTAATACTAGTAGAAAACTGAGTTTGAACCATATCATTAAAAGAAAATGTAGATAGATAGAAAATCATATTTCTTATGCATGAGATACAACTAATAATATCAACTATAATCACCAATAAAAGTAACATAGTATCATGCACCCCCTTTTGTGGTGAAAGTGCTAAACCCTAAACATCAAATGCATAAGTTTGAAATATGAAAAAGCAGATGAAGAATATTACTAAAAGATAAAGCAGAATGTTTAGCCAAATGATAACCATTACAATTTGAGATATCATGAAAACTAACATCAAAACCTAACAAACCTTTATTTAACATAAACTAAAGCCTAGAACTAAACACATGTCCTAATCTAAAATGCCAAAGATAAAGAGGTGGTGATGCAGTAGACAATTGAAAAGATGATGAATCTATAGATGTTGCCATTGGTGAAGGAAAAAGAAATGTTCCAAAATGTTAAAACCTGCCTCCCTATGGCCTATCCTAATTTGCCTCCTCGTAGTGTGATCCTACAAAACACAAGAATGAGAAGAAATATAAAATTTAGTCCTAAATCAGTTAGTTGACTAGCAGACAAATGGTTAACAGAAATATATGGAACATAAAGTACATTTGGAAGGGACCAAGTGGATTGAGTAATTGAACCAATGAAGCCTAAAGGCATGATAATAGAAGTAAACTTAGATGGGAAAATACAATGACGGAGAATAGTCTTATTAGGAGTCATATGATGTGTGGCACCTGAATCAATGATCCAAGTAATGGATAAATCTAAGTAGGTCATACTGGACAAACTTATGGAGACACAAACATAGCGCTATATGATGCGAATCACAAAGAATCCAAGCTATCTCCATTGTAAGAGATGAAATATTAGGAGATGATTGACTATTTGTGGAGGTGGAAGAAGAAGGCCTAATACTAATAGCCACTATTATTGCTCCAGGTTTAGAAAATTGTCGAGACTTGTGGATTGACTTGTTTGCTTGACTCTTTGGGTAAGAACCTTTCCAATGCTCTTTCTTATGATAGTAAGCACATTTATTAATATCAATCTTTGGTTTTGGTTTACCAATAGCTTGTATCAAGGCTTGTGAACTTATAGCAAGCACGTGGGAAGAACTCGAGTGAGTCATCAAATAGAGAGACTTAAAGCGAGTCTCTTCAGCTAACAACTCATAGATAGCAACTGAAATAGTAGGTAAAGGTGAACGATAAAGTATAGAATTGTGAAGATTTTTGAAATCCTCACGTAAAGCTATCAAAAGTTCCATCAACCTGTGCTCTTCTCATAGTTTTTGGTAAATAACATCTTTTGCAAACTCAATAGGATCCGTTAAGGCTAATTGATTCCACAATTCTATCAAATGAGAATAAAACTCTTGAATGGCTCGATCACCCTATTTTGCTTCCCAAAGATCCATGTTAATCTGATACCTTTTAGCAAAGTTAGATTGATTGTACGTAATAAAAAGATAATCTCATGCATCCTTAGCATTTTAAACTTTGTTAAGTAAATTCCAGTAGATGATTCAATGGAATTGTTAATCTATGTCAGAATCATTGCATTACTGATGGTCCATTTGCAAATCAACTTATCATAATCAACATTTGTAGAGCTTGGGCTAGTAACACTATCATTGACATAATCTCACAACTCCTTACCAACAAGAAAATTTTTATTGTAATTCCAATCAATATAATTTGTACCATTCAATTGTACAGAAATAGCCTAAAGATCATTATCGGAAGAATCCATATTCAATAAATCACCAAAGGAGAAGCCAAATAGTCTTTATAAAGAGTAGTAATGAAAAGATAATGCAAAGATTGGTAACTGACCTTAATCTAGAGCAACGACAAAAGACCCGACAAAACCTAAGAAGATGCCAATGATTTTGAAGATAACAAGTGATCAAAATTTCAAACTTGATGCTGAAACTGAATACTTGCAATAGAACTTATTCTCCACTCTCTAGGCTCTAATACCATATAAATTTAATGGAACAAATGCTTAAACATGCCATGAGAATTTCATTTACATAACAAGAACAAGTGTCTTACAAGAGTTGCTCTCTTGAGTTGGCTACAACAAAAAGAAGAGAAAAAGCTAGCTTATATACTAGGGCAAACAAGGATCAAAGTTACTAAAGTACCTCTAAGCTAAGTATAAGAATATATACAATATATACCAATATATACTAAAAGAAGACACTTGAAAGATTTGTTATGGTTGCCATTTGGTGCATTCAAGAAGATCCTTGTCTTCGGCCTACAAGGAGGAAGGTTACACAAATGGTTGAAGGAGTTGTTGAAGTACCTGTTCCACCATGTCCATGGCCATTCAACATTACAAGTTGAAACTAGCTTTGTATTGTTTTACTAAATAAACTACTTGCAATCAGTTAGTACTAGAGTATCCTATATAACGAAACCTTTCTATAGTGAGTTATCTGCTCTTAATTTTGTGTTTTCACTGCTAGATTGATGTATCTGTTGTTCACAGTTGTTTATGATGACTATGCTGGAAGACTTCTCTTTGGTATAATCAAATGTTTTGACAATGGAAAAGGAAACAAGATCAGAATTATCTTGTAATATATCTCAACTTACTAAATTATGCATCCCCAATTATTCCACTGCCACTGCTGTCAATCTTAACTCAGAAAATGCAACATGTAAAGTTTTTCATAATAGAGCACACGAAACAGTCATCTGCTTAGTTAAGAACTCAAATATTTACGTGTGTTATGTTCAATCTAAACTACAAAGAAAAATCAAAGTTTCTTCAATGCTTTGATTCCAGATTTTCTAGGTTGCTGACCAATTTTCTAGACCAAGTAGTTGAATCCAACCAACCACATTAAGAATGACCGTTACAAGTCAGAGTCATAGAATAGATTAAAGTTACGACAGACACATTCTTCCATGAAAATATGTAGTCACCCGGTTGAATTTTGTCCAGGAACAATCAGAACATCATGCAGCTTCAGTGCATCATATGTTTTGCATATGTGCGTGGGTCTGCATCCAATATATGTACATCAACAATTCAAAAACCTCAATCAAATTATATTATTTGCATTCTATATTTCTAAATTCACCACTATGTATAATCATATATAGTGCCAGGACCCTGCCTGGAAAGAGAAGACCAAAAAAACATTTTCCTTAAAGGAGCTGGTTTTCTATTAATATTAATTGTGTATTCATGGTTTTATAAAAGTAGTGTTAAATCGTCCAAAACCAGCCATTCATGTTTGGACAAAACAAACTTGAAAATTTAGCAGGAACTAAATACAAATTTATTATATTCTGAGATACACAAATCCAGAAATTTAATTAGTACTGTCACGTGAGGCAGCATTAAGATGAGTAATGCTAATGTTTGTAGTAACAAAGAAGGAAGTAACAAACTAACTAAATAAGTTTGTAAGCTGAATACTTGCAATTAAAGTTGCAAGTTCCCATAATCATGAGGTGTTAATATCGGATTTTAACCCAATATTAACAATAGAAGGAGAGCAAGGGAAACTCTCCTGGAATGTGTGAAAGTAAATGTTGATGGGGAATGAAAGCGTCAAAGCGGTCAATAAAGCAGTGTTCAGGGAATCTTCTAATGGGTGAATTAAAGCTGGACGGTGGTTGAATTAAAGCAGTGTTCACTCAAATGGTTCACCTATAGTAACCTCACCCTTTTGTTCTCATTGCCTTTCTTGTCCACAAAGCTTCCTATTTTGAGGACTTTTTAGGAAATTTTGCTTGTTTGGGTTCATTAACCTTGTTGGCACCAATAGAAAATGGGTGGAGCCTTTCTCCTAGTCTCCTCCCGAGATTTCCCTGTACTGGTTGCTAGTGAGTTTTTGTCCTGGGAGTGGAAACCACGGAGCATGCGTGTTGGTCGTTTCTTCCTAGGTGCTCCCACTTTCCTAGGTACTTTTTTATCCTTATCATTTTTCTTTCTTCCCTTGACAACTACTTGTTGGTTCTCGTGGGTGATTTTCACCATTAACATGAAGCAAGAAACAATTCTAAAAAAGCCTTCGTTTGTTCCTCCATTGTTGCCAATTCCACTGACTACATGTTAGGATTGTGTAGGTTATGCTGATTACATGTTAGCATATAGAAACCAGTTAATTTTGAATAACATTAGTAGCCATCTTTAATTACCTTCTCAAAAGTTCCTTACTTCTATATAGCAATTGATGGAACCAAAAGCTGAAACTATTTCATGACACTTAACCGGAAAATGAATGACAAGTTGGCATAAATCTAGCTAAATTGCAGAGTATGTTATTTGAAGTATATCGAGTTTCTTAAACGAAGGCATTGTGGCTAGTGGCGGACTCAAAAATTTTTTTTAGGGAAGTACATGAATAGAGTAACAAAAACATCAAAAATTAAGAACTACTAAATATATAATGTTTTTACCTAAAATAATGTTCGATAATACTATATAGTTTAAATAAAATAAAACATATATAATATTTAAGTAAAACGAATAGTCTTATGTCTAAAAATCTTAATGAAATCATTAAAATAAGATTAATACTAGACTTCCCAAATATTTTGCTTAAATGATGTGGTATGTAAGTTGTCAAGATCCTATTAATTATCATATCATCTCATTATTTATAAGATCTATTTCTATATATTGATTTTAGAGGAAATGTCACCAGGTGGCACTTTCCATTATTGCAATAACAATTTTGTCCCATTTCAATAAAATTAACAAATGTGTCTCAAGCCCTATTTTTTTGGACACAAATACCCTTTCTAAAAATAAAATGGGTGATTTACTCTCTTCTGCATTCTATCTTCTGCTGCTCCTTTTACTCTTTCATTCTCGTCTTCTTCACAGCCACCATCCACCATCGAGCTTCATTCTCGTCTGTACCATCCAGCTTCATTTTCTTCATCATAGCCACCATCCAGCTACATCCAGCTTCATTTTCGTCTTCACAGCCACCATCCAGCCATCCAGCTTCATTCAGCTTCATCCAGCTTCACCTTCTTCTTCACAGGCACCATTCGCCATCTATCGTGATTCTCTGCTGCACGACAAATTCCATCCACCATCCACCAGCGAACATTCTTTCCATCCACCATCCATAATCTTCTTCTGCACAACGGGTAATGTATCTTAACTTTTGAACACTTATTTTTCAGTTGTTATTGATTATTGTGGTTAGCTATACTGATATTGAGCTGTAGAAATTGGCTTTAGGGTTTACGAACTTAGTATTTCTATATATGTTGATGGAAACGGCACACATGTACGACGTTATTAGTGATGACAAGACTTAGACTTAGTTAACAAACCAAAGACGAAAACAGTAGTCATGCCAAGATGATTTGCATTATTAACACAAGTGAACAAGTTAACTTAGTGTGACTAGTGGTGACATGGGTTTCTGGAAAAAAAAAAACCAGTAGGCAAAACACTAGTCACACCAAGCTGACGAGTGTTAATAATGCTAATTGCCTTGGTGTGAGTAATGGTATAATGACTTGAAGAAAATACCAGTAGTTAGAACACTAGTCATACCAAGGTGACGAGTGTGAATAACACTTGTTACCTTAGTGTGACTAGTGGTATCATAGGTTTATGGAAAAAAAAATCAGTAACCAAAACACTAGTCACACCAAGCAGACAAGTGTTAATAATGCTAGTTGCCTTGGTGTGAGTAATGGTGTAATGACTTGAAGAAAATACCAGTAGCTAGAACACTAGTCATACCAAGGTGACGAGTGTGAATAACGCTTGTTACCTTAGTGTGACTAGTGATATCATAGGTTTATAGAAAAAAAAAACAGTAGACAAAACACTAGTCACACCAAGCAGACAAGTGTTAATAATGCTAGTTGCCTTGGTGTGAGTAATGGTGTAATGACTTGAAGAAAAAACCAGTAGCTAGAACACCAGTCATACCAAGGTGACGAGTGTGAATAACACTTGTTACCTTAGTGTGACTAGTGGTATCATAGGTTTATGGAAAAAAAAAAAAAAGCAGTAGGCAAAACACTAGTCACACCAGGCTGATGAGTGTTAATAATGCTAGTTACCTTGGTGTGAGTAATGGTGTCATGACTTGAAGAAAAACCAGTAGCTAGAACACTAGTCATACCAAGGTGACGAGTGTGAATAACGCTTGTTACCTTAGTGTGACTAGTGGTATCATAGGTTTATGGAAAAAAAAAAAAAACAGTAGCCAAAACACTAGTCAAACCGAGGTAACTAGTGTTATTAATGCATATCACCTTGGCGTCACTATTAGTGTCATATTATGAGCATTTATTTAGTCGTTTAATTACTTAATTGTATCAAAGTATGAGTAATGATATATTGCTAGTCTTGATTTAGTCCTCCATTAATAAATTCGATCATTTATTTGTTTACAGTGATATGGACGAAACTAGAATTATAGTCACCCATGGTGGACAATGGATTGGTTATAAGTATGAGGGTGGTGAATCAGAAATAGCATTTGTTTCTACGAATGCGACGCTTGATGACTTAAAGAAGACCGTTGAGAATATTGTTGGAGTTGATATAACAAAGAGTACATTTGACTTACACATATTGGTGGAGACTTCCGGTAGGCCTGCCATTCCAAAATTAACAACTGATAAAGCTGTGTCTTTCTGGCTACATGAGAAAAATCCTGAAGTTTACGTATCTGTTGTTCCAAACAATCTAAATGACTGTCTGAGAGATAAAGGAAATGTTCAATTACCAATCCGACAACAACTTCAACCACCAATCTTCATACAGCTACCAATCCAACCGCAAATCCAATTATCAAGCCAATCACAAATCCAATTAATAAACCAGCCACAACACCAAAGCTTTGTTGAATTAGTTTCTCAATTCAAGTCTGTTTCGTCAAGCAACGAAGTTCCAATCCATGAGGATCGTAACATTGAAGATGAATGTGAAGACATAGATGAAGATGATGATGATGATGATGATGATGATGATGATGACAATGATGATGATGATGATGATGAAGAAAAAGAAGATGATGTTGATTCACACGGTGAGTATAACTTAAATGACAGTGAGTATAATCATTCTACAGAATATTGCTTGGATGACATTGACTCAGACGAGTTTTCGGACTACTATCGTCCAGCTAAAAGCATTCCTATAGCCACTAATATTTTTAGAGGAGATAGAGGAAGCCGACATGCAGTTATGGCAGAAGATTTAGGTGGTGATGCTGACAGTAGTGGTGGATTTAATCATGATGTTCGTGATAAGGATTGTGATATAGATCATGATAATGTTCGCGATGTTAGGGATGATGGCAGTGGGTGTTTTCGTCAAGCCAATGATGATAATAACACGCAACAAAGAGTAGCTAGTGAATGGTGCATCCCTGGAATAGATCTTTCCGCATTTCGTACAATCGCCACTGAAGTGTCAGAAAGAGAAGACCATCATTTCTTCAGAGGGAAAATATTTCCTTAAAAGCGTGATATGGGTAAAGCTGTAGAGATGTATGCATTGAAGGAAGGTTTTTGTAAAAAGGTCAAGAAATCAAACAACATCCGTTATGATGTTAGGTGCAAGGATAAGAATTGTAAATTTCAGCTTGTAGCCATCAAAACAAAGATTGGAGACCAATGGGAGGTGCGAAAATTTCGAAAACAACATTGTTGTTCGCTTGATAGTGTACATCGACGGTGCAGGAAAGTGAGTGCAAAATTAATCGGAGACCTTATCACTCCGAAATTGCAAGTCAGTGGTCAAAGCATGAAACCCAAAGAAATCCAGGCAGAAATTCAAGTTAATTATGGAGTTATTTTGCCATATAATCAATGTCGGAGAGCCAAAGATCATGCTGAAGACAACGTTTTTGGGTCTGCAGAGTTGTCATTTGAACAGTTGCCTGCGTATTGTTATCAGTTGGAGTTAGCTAACCCAGGTACAGTCACAAACATTGAGACAAATGACAGCAACCAGTTTCTATACATGTTTATTGCTTATGGTGTTAGTATATCTGGGTTTCGTCAAGTGATTAGACCAGTTATTGCCATTGATGGAACACATTTGAAAGGGAAATTTGGTGGAATTATGTTCATTGCGGGGTGTAAAGATGCAAACGAGCAAGTGTATCCCTTAGCATTTGGATTTGGGGATGTTGAAGATGAGAAATCATGGTCATGGTTTTTAACAAAGTTGAGAAATGTAATTGGGTGTCCAGAGAATTGCATGTTCATATCCGACCGGCATCTTGGAATTAAAGTAGCGATGGAAAAAGTGTACCCCGATGCACATCATGGCCTTTGCATGTATCACATGACACAAAATGTGAAAAATTTGTACAAAAATAAGACTGTCACCGGATTATTCCATCGCGCATCAAGGTGTTATCGTCAATCCAAGTTTTGGGGCATGATGGAAGACCTTAGCAAAATACACCCAACGGCGCATAGAGAATTAATCGAACTTGGACCACATAGATGGGCATTGGCAATGTCTCCAGTAAGGCGCTACTGGATTTTAACTTCCAACATTGCTGAATGCATGAACTCATGCTTGGTTAAAGCTCGCCAATATCCATTAACGACTTTGGTTGAGTATATAAGGGGTATGATGCAAAGATGGTTTTATGACCACCGGAAGAATGCAGAAAAAATATCAGCAGAGATAACACAATGGGCAGAGAAGAAAATTGCAGAGTATACTAGAGACTCACAAACTTACACGGTCACACCAATCGATGATAGCAAGTATGTTGTAAAGGCTGGGAGTAGGAAGACCGTTGTCAATCTAACCGAAAGGACGTGTACTTGTGTGGCATTCCAGATGGATCTTTTACCATGTTCACATGCACTTGCGGTGCTAAGGTAAGACCATAATATTTGCGAGGTTTTGCTCTAATTGTAGAATAAAAGTTTAATATTGTTTTCGGTTGTACAGGTATTGTAATAGGTCATTCATCCCCTACATATCCGACTGTTACAAAACACCTAATCTATTGGCTGCATATGCTGGTGCTATCTTCCCGGTTCCTGACCCAGATGAATGGACAGTTCCAGAACACATCCAAAACATGATTGTTTTACCACCACCATGGCGTCCGCAAGCTGGCAGGCCTAGAAAGAAAAGGATTCCATCTGCTAGCGAGAATAGCGGAAGGGTTTTGAAATGCTCCCATTGTGGGCAAAAAGGCCATTATCGACAAAACTGTCGTAATCCACATCCATCTCAACGACCCCCTATGAACAATAGTGAAGCATCTGTTACCCAAGTAAGAAGACAAAGAAAGTGTCGGACCTGCCATCAAGTAGGACACAATAGCAAGACTTGTAAGAATGCTCTCCGACCCACTGTACCAGAACAATGTCAACAATAACCTTGTATTTTGGTTGTTCAAATATCGTTGTTTTGATTTGTAACAAATGCAAAACTATCTTCATTTACTAATAAACTAGTTTGTGTCTGTGTTTGGTGATCTTGTTAATCACAATAGTGACATTCTTAAGGATTTGTATGAAAACAGGTTCTGTTGTCACTAGTTAACTTGTGCTATGTTTTATAATCTTGAAAATCAGTAGCAAAAACACTAGTCACACCAAGGTGGGGAGTGTGATTAATACCAGTTCTGTCTGGTGTGATTAGTGGTGCATTTCACTGATGGTCGATTAAACCAGTAGAAGAAGCACTAGTCACACCAGTGTGACTAGTGTGATTAATACCAGTTCTGTCTGGGTGTGATTAGTGGTGCATTTCACTGATGGTCGATTAAACCAGTAGAGGAAGCACTAGTCACACCAGTGTGACGAGTGTGATTAATACCAGTTCTGTCTGGGTGTGATTAGTGGTGCATTTCACTGATGGTCGATTAAACCAGTAAAAGAAGCACTAGTCACACCAGTGTGACTAGTGTGATTAATACCAGTTCGTCTGGGTGTGATTAGTGGTGCATTTCACTGATGGTCGATTAAACCAGTAGAGGAAGCACTAGTCACACCAGTGTGACTAGTGTGATTAATACCAGTTCTGTCTGGGTGTGATTAGTGGTGCATTTAACTGATGGTCGATTAAACCAGTAGAGGAAGCACTAGTCACACCCAGACAGAACTGGTATTAATCACGTGTGACTAGTGCTTCTTCTACTGGTTTAATCGACCATCAGTGAAATGCACCACTAATCACACCCAGACAGAACTGGTATTAATCACACTAGTCACACTGGTGTGACTAGTGCTTCTTCTACTGGTTTAATCGACCATCAGTGAAATGCACCACTAATCACACCCAGACAGAACTGGTATTAATCACACTCGTCACACTGGTGTGACTAGTGCTTCTTCTACTGGTTTAATCGACCATCAGTGAAATGCACCACTAATCACACCCAGACAGAACTGGTATTAATCACACTCGTCACACTGGTGTGACTAGTGCTTCCTCTACTGGTTTAATCGACCATCAGTGAAATGCACCACTAATCACACCCAGACAGAACTGGTATTAATCACACTCGTCACACTGGTGTGACTAGTGCTTCCTCTACTGGTTTAATCGACCATCAGTGAAATGCACCACTAATCACACCCAGACAGAACTGGTATTAATCACACTCGTCACACTGGTGTGACTAGTGCTTCCTCTACTGGTTTAATCGACCATCAGTGAAATGCACCACTAATCACACCCAGACAGAACTGGTATTAATCACACTCGTCACACTGGTGTGACTAGTGCTTCCTCTACTGGTTTAATCGACCATCAGTGAAATGCACCACTAATCACACCCAGACAGAACTGGTATTAATCACACTCGTCACACTGGTGTGACTAGTGCTTCCTCTACTGGTTTAATCGACCATCAGTGAAATGCACCACTAATCACACCCAGACAGAACTGGTATTAATCACACTCGTCACACTGGTGTGACTAGTGCTTCTTCTACTGGTTTAATCGACCATCAGTGAAATCAACCACTAATCACACTCGTCACACAACATGCCTATCAAAAATGTGCTTAACAACATTAACTGCATATTCTGTTTCTGCTTCAGTGAGCTCCACAGGTGCTGAGGACTGGTATGTAATTCCAGAAAATTATAAAAAATATAAATGAAAATTTGGTGTGACTAGTGTTTTCGCTACTGGTTTTCAAGATTATAAAAGGGATAGCCCAACTTTAACATAACACCTCAAATATCACACAAAATATTTAAGCAAAAAACACAAAGGTAACGTTGGACCTGTAAATAACTTTATATATATATACATGTTGATATATGAATGTGGCAATGTAAAGGCCAATTACATGTCATTGGCCTCAACAGCATTACAAAATATGGCAAAGGCGTATTCCCTTCTCATCTTGTGAATGTCCGATAGCCGCCAATTCCATGATACACCTTTCCTAATGATACAGTCGACATACTTACATACAAATCCACCACAACTACTGTCATCCTTCTGAGTTGGTATGCTTTTATGGTTCATGGTTTGTACACTAAAGCAGTCCCCTCTCCTCTCCATGTGTTTCTCCTCAAAATAACCTGACTTTGCTAACACAGAAGGCAACAAGTACCGCAAAGGCATCACCTGGTTCTCTCTATATGTCGACTCGGCTGGGATCTTATATGACAATGAATCATATATAACAATACTCCATTGTGATAAATCTACCTTACATAAGATCCAATGACCATCAGGAGATCCAACCGCACACGGAATTAACAACTGCATAAGAAACAACAAAAAATTACAAGAAACCATGGTGACAAAACATTGTGTTTGGTCATAAAGGCATACTTACTGTGTTTACAAGTGTCCATCTCTTCCCCCATGCCGGCTTTTCTCCGCTACCATATAGTATCCAATCATCAGGGGCATTGAACGATAATGGATCAAATTGACCAGTAAATGGTTCTTGCACATTTGGATGAATTTCCTTCCAAGCCTCTGACAATTTTGACTGCAAATTATACCATAACATGTGACAACAAATTAGATTGTACAACAATGTTATAATAAATTCTAATTAAATGTAATAAGACCCTAAACTTACAAAGAAATCAACACACAATACTGCAATATCATCAACAAATAGACTGGGGAACTCGTTTCTCCGCTTGCCAAAAAGTGCTAGAATCCCATCAATGTGCTGTATTCAAACGAAAACAATACCACACAAATTAACAAAAGTAAACTTATACATAAAAGTTGGCAACATATTTCAAAGATAAAGCCAATGCTGACATATTAAACGAGTTACTCACTTCATTTGTCATCCAAACTTTCGGCTTCTCTAACTCAACAAAGAACGACCAATCCGCAAACAACTCGGTGCCAATATTCAGTCTAAAATGAATATAAATCATTAATAAACAAACCTTCAAATTGACTTGTATTGAAGAGAAATCATAAATATACTCACAGGGCTGCACTCTTTTTTGCTTTCTTGAAGACAATATATTCCTTTTTCTTCTGCGACAGTATTGCAGACTCTGTTGCCCAAGGATTGATGTACGGAGAAGCACAATATTTTGATGCAATCTTTACTCTAACAGTTCGATCAGCCTGTGTCTCCGGACGGGGAGCATCCGCAAATATGACATCATTATCATCACCCACTTGGACATCCTCCGCCATCATATTAACAACACTATCAAGATTAAAACCTTCACCGTACAATTCCTCCAACTGACTTGCCAACAACCCCTGACTATCCTTCGTTGTGTTTCCTTTTCCCTTTTTTTCATAAACATGCAGCACCTCCTTATTTGGGACCTCTTGTAGCCCTCCTGATTGTGCCTCCTCAGTAGAACCACATGCATCATGTGATTCTCTAAATGGACTTGGTTGACGTGTCACAACAGTAGGTGGGGGAGTCACTGCTGCATTTGTAGGAACTGATTGTGCGACAAAGGAAGTGAACTGGGCAGGTTGGACATCATCTTGCATCCCATGTGTAGAGAATGTATAATTATGATACCTCTAATTCAACGAAAGTTGGTTATATTCGACGAACATGCGAGCATTACAAAAGCATACTAACTGACACTATTGTGCACATACCTGATCAGCTGAATATTGCTGACGATTTTCAAATGTTTTATCAATACGATCATTTAATCGACCCTCTAATGCCTCCAACTTTTTATCGATATAGTCCTCCATACGTCGCGGGATTTCCTCCATCACATTCTTCACTAACTCCATTAATTTCTCCAATCCCTAGAAGAACAATGATATTCAAAGGATAAAAAAAAACATGAGCTTTTACGTAATAATGGTTTTATGAAATGTACTAACTTCTGCAGAGATATTCGATGGTATTGAGTCCTCTGCTGCTGGGGGGGTGGGGGGAGATGGATATGAAGTGCGCGACCGTTTCTTCTGTCTCTCACGACGATGTATTGGACTATCCACACTGGCATCATTATCACCTTCATCAGTATCCACTACTGTGAGTGGAACAAATTCCACACCTTCATCCAAACTGATCTTAATACCCTTCCAGTAATCTCGGCGGGTCTCCTCCCTCTTTGGTCTGAACAACTCACGAACTGGAACAAACTATAACCAATATATTCAAATGTTAGAAACAATCAAAACTGGTAAAATATAATAAAGGTTTTTCAAACTTACATCTCCACGCTCCTCTATTTGTTTAAGCTGCTGCTGAAAAGTTTTTGGGCGTTGATTGAAACTCCATTTCAACATTCTTGGGTATCTAACACTCGGTACCCGAGTAGCTAACATTTCTCTCATTGATGGGATGTTCTCCATCACCCATATCTGTAAATACAAAAATGACTACAAGTTCAATATTATAATACAAAATATAAACATATAAAATATACATCAAGACATGAAACAAAACAAATAAAAACCAACCTGTAAAGCATAAGGAAACCCATAATAATTACTTTTTCCAATCGCTGTTCTCAAATAGTACAGCGTTAACTTGAAAACATAATGTCCTCATGGAAATGCATTCCACTCCTCTATATTCTCTACTAACATTAACAACCATAATGTCGTTTTGCCCTTCGAAAGTTGCCCAAATAATACGATGTTTGCTAGCAACACAAGGGCCATCTTCAAACAATCTCCTTGTTGGTGAAATTCCTTGGTGGCAAGATGGTTGTGTATCTCGGAAAGCAGCAATGGTATTTTCCCATCAAAGTATCGATCGTGTATCCCCCCAGGTACCATGACATATGGTCGTTGAATAATATCAGGTAATGGACCGAAACGTAATCCGGTCATTAGACAAAACTCAACACGGGAAAACCTACTCTTCCTGCCCCCAATGGAAAACCACATCTCATGCGGACTTGCTTCTTCCAAATTAATTTCTCTTTGAAGTAATTGCTGAATCAACCGGGCAGCAAACATGTGTTGAGCAGGTATTTTTAATAAATACCTGAAAACTGTTTCTTCAGCTAGTTCGTACTCCCCTTCCCGACGCAATATATTTTCAATCAAGCCTATCACGTCAAACTTGGAGTGCATGTTAATCGACCTCCCTGATACCCATTCTGATCTAGGTATCTTCAAAAATTGATCATAGTTAATATCTTCCATCTGCAAACAAATAAAAATATATATGTATTAATTGCAAGCTCTTTACCTTAATTGATAACATAGAAAGTAAACTATATTAGCCAAAAGCCCTTTAGTGTTTATCTTTTCATTATAGAGAGTGGAAAGGGAGCTAGAAGAGAAGACGAAACAAAAGATTGTTAATAATGCTAGTTAACTCGGTGTGACTAGTAATGTCATGGGTTTATGATAAAAACCAGTAACCAAAGCACTAGTCACACCAAGGTGAAGAGTGTTAATAATTCTAGTTATGCCAGTGTGACTAGTGGTTTTGCTACTGGTGATCAACCTAATGCACCACTAGTCACACCCAGACAGAACTTGTATTACTCACACTCCCCATCTTGGTGTGACTAGTGGTTTTGCTACTGGTTTTTTCCATCAACCTAATACACCACTAGTCACACCCAGACAGAACTGGTATGATTCACACTCCCTACTTTGGTGTGACTAGTGCTTTCTCTATTGGTTTGTCCATTAACCTAATGCACCACTAGTCACACCCAGACAGAACTTGTATTATTCACACTCCCCACCTTGGTGTGACTAGTGGTTTTGCTCTTGGTTTTTTTCATCAACCTAATACACCACTAGTCACACCCAGACAGAACTGGTATGATTCACACTCCCCACCTTGGTGTGACTAGTGCTTTCTCTACTGGTTTGTCCATTAACCTAATACACCACTAGTCACACCCAGACAGAACTAGCATTACTCATACTCCCCAGCTTGGTGTGACTAGTGTTTTGGCTACTAGCTTTTTGCATATATCCACAACACCATTAATCACACCGACATAACTAGTATTATTAACACTCGCACCTTGGTGTGACTAGTGTTTTGGATACCGATTTCCTCCATAAACCAATGACACCACTTGTGTTAGAAACACTAGTCATGTTTTGATTTCAAAGCATGTTCTACTTGGTTTCAAAGTCTGTTCTGATTTCCAAGTTCAGAATATAGAAGAACACATATTATTGTTTCGATTTTGTTATAAAAATTGACAAGTAGTACATGTCACACAAAACGAATACCCCATTTGTCAATTTCCATCACTACTTCAAAAACATAAATCAGTTTCATTCAACAAAGGCAAAGCTTACACCTTTAGTCACTTTCATAACTCATTTTTACAAATCATTGATCACAACAGAGTAAAGAATCAAACTTCCATATTACAAGTAAAGTTCGAAACATGAAGCAAAACCAAATTTGGACAACAATGTAGAACTCAAGCCAAACTATGCTTCAAAAATCTGAAATACAAGTTGTGTGATGTACCAGTTTCTGTGTGAGGAAGGTAAACAGTCGCGGCCAATAGAGGGGGAGGTAGGGGCTTCGCGTTTCGTAGCGACCAAACAAACTCTCGTCTGCGAGAGACCAAACGAAGTCAGGGGCACAGCGGCTCCGCCTGAGAAACGGAACGACGAAAGCGACCAACGGCGGGGGAGGCAACGAGTTCGACTTTCACAGCGAGGAGATGAGTTTTCGGTGGCCGCGCATGCAAGGCTGACACAGACAACTCGATGGCAAAGGGCAGACGACGACGACGGCGCTGCGTGGCTCTGTGCACGGTGCGGACAGACGACGGCGGGTGTTGATTTTTGGGGAGGCAGAGGCTGCTGTTGATTTTGGGAGCCAAAAGGTTTTTTTTTGGAGGCAAAAGGTTTTTTACGAGAGGCTTTTGGGGGGAACAGGTTTTTTTCAAAACCACATTTTAACTGGAAGGGTATTTTCGTACTTTTATGTATCATTTGAGCCTCTATTGTTACACTTTAAGGGACAAAGACATAAATGTTAAGTCACTACTTAAATATGCCATTTTTGTCCTTGTCCCTTGATTTTATGTAACCACTGGATTTAAGTATCATAAATTGCAATTATTGAATTTGAAAAATTAAAACTGCAAAATTGAATTGTAAATTTAATTTCTAAAATTTAACTGATGGATTTAGGTACCATGAATTGCAGCTTTTAAATTTTGAAAAAAATGTAACTGCTCCGATTTAATTTGGTTCAATGGCTGATTTTAAATTAGTTTCTATAATTGGCTTACTTAGAGAATATAAATAGGGTTACAATTTTATAATAGAAAGCAAAGAAAATATATGCTTTGCGTTTATAAGATATATGAAAAATATATATATATTTAGGTTTGTGCGATTGTTTAGCTTATTATTGTGAATTTTTACTTGTTCGAGGTGAGTAAATTCATTCATAATGCATGTATATTTATATACAAAGTTTTGGGATATTATGAAATCTATGTTTGCACTTAACTTTAATTGAAAAAAAAAATTAAGTTATTTTTATAGCAATAAAACATTTTTGTAATAGTTTTCAATTTAACTTTTAAAATTTATATTACCATTTTATGTGAAAAAAAAAAAAAATCTATGATTTAAGCATGACTCAAGAACCTTGCAAAAATTATATATTGAATTTAAAACCGATTCCTTCTTAAAGTTCGTTACTAATTATGAATTTAAAACTTGTTCTTTTTTTAAAATTGATTGACTGTTATTAAATATTTTACCATTATGATTTGAAAATATACCATTTAGATAAGATTATGAAAAATAGTTTTGGCTCATTGTCTATAATTATTGTTTGACCGCGTCACATGGATATTTGTGGCATTCTATTATTCTGACCATGTCACACAATTATTTATGACATCTATTATTCTAGGCACATTAGATGGGTACTTGTGGCATTATAAGACATGAGCTAATTTATTGTGAATATAAGTTTTTATATGATATTTTGTTATGTTTATTGTTTTATCCTATATGAAATATGATTATATGTTTTTGAAGTTTTGTATTTGACTTATAAAAGTAATTATGATAATACAGATATTATGCATAAATTTACTTATCTGACAACTCATCCCCTCATCCACCATTTGTGTAGATTATAAGTGAATTATGGATGTTGAGTGTTTTAGTAATTAATTTTAAATCTAATTAATTTGATTGTGACATCCTATATCCTATTATTGGATTTGAGGTGTTACATTTTGGTATTAAAGCCAAGTCGATTCTATAGACTAAGTGTGATTACGTATGATCTTAGTAGACTTCATAGACTAAGAATTGATAATGTGTGAACTTACGATTGATTTCTTCGTAAAAGTAGTTATAATATTGAAGTATTTCTAGTGAGAGGAATATGATGATTTCTGATTCATTATGGTTTAATACTTAAGAATAGGTCATGATTTTGTAGATTTTATGATTATGGAATTAGAAAATATAATTCTTCATGTTTCTTTTCTTGAAGATAGATGAAAGAGAACTAGCCCCAGCTATTTGAAGACCATGGTGTAAATTTTGAGGATGATTTTTTTTTTTTTTTTTTTAGGGTGGAATTGTAACTACCTTATTTAAGAAGGAAAATAGATATTAATCCATTTAGGTTTCTTAAATGTTTAGGATTTTATATTTGAGAAGAAAAAGGATATTGATTTACTAAAAGATATATTGATTCTATGTAACTATTAGATTTAAGTACCTTAAATTGCAACTACTAAATTTGAAAAATATCAAAACAACAGAATTAAATTGTAGATTTAATTTTTAAAATGTAATTGATGGATTTAAATACCATGAATTGCAACTATTGAATTTTGAAAAAACATAAATATTCAGATTTAATTTGGTTTAATTACTGAGTTTAAATTAGTTTATGCAATTGTCTTACATGGAAACTATAAATAGGGTTACAACTTAAGAGTAAAAAGAAAAAGAAAAGATGTGCCCTTAAAAAAAAAAATGTAAAAAAAGAAAAAAAAAAAAAAAAAAAAAGAGTTTTTGGTTCATGCGATTGTTGAGCTTATTTTGTGAATATTTGTTTGTTCGAGGTGAATAAATTGATTTTTGATGTGTGTATGTTGATATATGAATTTTTGGGATATTTTGAAATCTATGTTTGTGCTTAACTTTAATTGTAAAAAAAAATAAAAAAAATAAAAAATAAAAAAATAAAGATTTTTAATTTATGCTTATAGCAATAGAACATTTTTGCAATAGTTTTCAAATTATTTACTTTTAATTTTATATTATCATTTTATGTTAAAAAAAAAAAAAAAAAAAAAAATCTATTATCTAGACATAACTTAAGAACCTTGCAAAAATATATACTGAATTTAAAACCTATTCTTTTTTAAAATTGCTTGACCATTACTAATTATGAATTTAAAACTTATTCTTCCTTAGAATTGATTGATAATTATTAAATATTTTACCGTTGTGATTTGAAAATATATCATTAGATAAGATTATGAAAAATCCTTTTTGTCTCATTGTCTATAATTATTATTTTGATCACGTCACATGAGTATTTATGACTTTCTATTATTCTGATCGCATTACACAGATATTTGTCACACTCTATTATTTTGGTTGTATTATACAGGTACTTGTAACACTATAAGACGTGAACTAATTTATTTTGTAAATATAAGTTTTTATATGATATTTTGTTCTTTTTATTGTATTATCCCATATAGTATTTACTATAAATATGAAAATTGATTTTATGTATGATTTTGAATATTGGTTTTGAAATATGATTATATACGTTGAAGTTTTATATCCAACTTATAAAGGTAATTGTGATAATACTGATATTATGCATGAATTTACTTATCGAGTTGATGGCTCACTCTCTCATCTTTACCCTTTTTATAGAGTAGAAGTGGATTATGGATATTGAATGTTTAGAACTTGAAGTTCACCTGAATGCGAAGCTTTGGTGATAGCAATGAAGATTAGAAATTCAGTAAGGAAATCTCTTATTTTAGTAATTAATTTTAGGATTTTTCTTTTGAAGATTATGTTTGGATACTTTTTGTTTGTTACTTTCAAAATTTGGAATAAATTTTTATTTGGAGTTTGTTTTTTTCAAAAATCTAGTTTGATTGTAACATATTATTTCCCATTACTGGATTTGAGGTGTTACAATTCTCATATTTGTGTCCTTAGATAAGGTAACTGTTGAAGAATCTTAAAATCTAAAACAAGATAATTTGTAACTATTAGATCCAAACTTTAAACTTTAGGTAATTGCTCAAGCAATAGTATTTAAGAACTAAAACATATCGCCTTACATGCCAAAGAGAACATGTTTGCGGTGTAACTAAAGCCCAAAACACATACTCCTATGGCAAACAAATATATGTAGATATAATAAGAATAGATATGTAAGAATACAAACTCAAGACCTGTTGATAAAATGGGTTTCACCATATCAATTATCGCTCGACTTGAAACTTTACTTAAACATAGAAAAAACATACTTAATCACTCAAACAAGGAAGTTTAAGGGAAACAAACAATAACATTTGCTTCAAATTTGAGACAGCATCCCCCTGGCGTGCAAATTACGTGATCCACAAAAGACGACATGCTTGAAATGCCAGGCCGTCTCGGGGAAAAATATGTGTTCAACAACCGACGTACATAGGTTCTTTAGGTCTAGAGAAAGTTGCAATAACTAGAATAATTTTTCAAATTCACCTTTCCTAAAAGGAAGAACATAAAATTCTTTTTTCTTCAAGGAATGTAAGAATATACAATTTAGAACCAATCACAACTCGTAAGTTAGTCCATCCTAGGAAAATATCATTCTATTCAATATCGTAACATTTTTGCAAGAAATTTTCTTCTTCCATCTCCTCTATTTCTATGGAAGTGGGGACACTAAGTCCACCAAAAATGACTTGCCCGACTTCTGTATCCATTGTATAAATTTCAATCCAGCTTGTGTTAGTAGAATCAACCAAACTTTACATATTATTCTGACAATGGCTTTTGCTCTTCTAGTTTTCTTCTCCTGTATTTCTCTGCAAACATTTTTAGCTGTGAATGCTCAAAATGGAGGTAACATAACCATTGGAGCTTCACTCACTGCAGCAGAGAACTCCCCTTCATGGCTTTCTCCATCCGGGGAATTCGCCTTTGGTTTCCAGCCACTCGAAGCAGACAGAGAGCTTTTCTTGCTCTCTATATGGTATGACAAGATTCCAGACAAAACCATTGTTTGGTGGGCAGCTGGGAATGTCCCCGCAGCACCGAGAGGATCAAAGGTGGAGCTGACTGCCAATTCTGGCCGGGGTCTTACCACCCCTCAAGGAGACGAGTTATGGAGTTCTAGTCCCATTATTAGGAGTGTCACTTATGCTTTTATGAATGATTCAGGAAACTTTGTGCTTTTCGGCGCCAATTCCATGAAGGCATGGGAGAGCTTTGTGAATCCAACGGATAATATGTTGCCTACACAGACGCTGGAACGAGCTTGAATGCTTTTGTCCAGACAATCAGAGACTAATTTCTCTAAAGGAAAGTTTCGAATGCGACTGAGAACAGATGGGAATCTAGTGCTTGCTACCATAAACCTGCCTACAGATTACGCCAATGAACCTTATTATCAAACTCCAACCAATCCTGATACCGACACCTCCAGTCCTCGTCGCCAGGTTGTCTTCAACCAGTCAGGCTACTTGTACTTACAACTGAGGAATGATTAGAGATTTCCTCTAACTACAAGAGTTGACACCTCTGCTCCAAAGTATTACTATATAACAATCATGAATTTTGATGGGGTTTTGATTCAATACCAGCATCCCAAAAATTCGAGTGGAAATGAAGGCTGGACAGCTTTTTGGTCCTTACCTGATAATATCCGCATTGCAAGTTTTGTTCCCACAAGTTGTGCAACTTGTGGATATAACAGTGTGTGCACACTCAATGGAGAGAGAAGGCCAATTTGTCAGTGCCCAAAAGGGTATACATTGCTTGATCCAAATGATCAGTATGGAAGCTGTAAACCAAACTTCATATGGACTTGTGATGATGATGGACAGGGTCGTTCACCAGAAGATTTATATGATTATGAAGAGCTCACAAACACAGATTGGCCTACTTCTGATTATGAGCTCTTGACTCCTTTCACTGAAGAAGGGTGTAGGCAGTCTTGATCGCATGATTGTATGTGTGCTGTTGTCATTTTTCGAGCTGGTGACATGTGCTGGAAGAAGAAACTGCCACTGTCTAATGGAAGAGTTGATAGCAACATCAACGGCAAGGCTTTAATCAAAGTCAAGAAAGGTAAAGTCCCTCTCAATCCGTCTGATCGTTTCCCACGTCCAGAGAAGGAAAAACAAAGGAAAGACCGAGAGACTTTGATCCTTTTGGGATCAGTGCTTCTGGGTAGTTCTGTGCTTTTCAACATTATATTGGTTGGTGGAGTTTGTCTGTGTTTTTATTTCGTTTACCACAAGAAATACAAACAAAACCCCCATAACGATAATGTTGCGGAGACAAACTTGCGTTGCTTTACTTTCGATGAGCTCCATGAAGCTACACATGGGTTCAAGGAAGAGCTGGGGAAGGGAGCTTTTGGGGTTGTGTACGAAGGGGAACTCAATCAAATGGGTGGCCCTCCCGTTCTGGTTGCGGTGAAGAAGTTGACTTCCCTGATGCATGATGGTGAGAAAGAATTCAATACGGAAGTAAATGTGATTGGCCAAATTCATCAAAAGAATCTGATTCGATTGCTTGGATTCTGCAACGAAGGTTCGTAACGTTTACTTGTGTACGAGTTCCTGAGAAATGGCACTTTAGTGAGCTTTATTTTTGGTGAACTGAAACCAAGCTGGAGTCTGAGAAGCCAAATTGCACTAGAGGTTGCAAGAGGACTCTTGTACCTACATGAAGAATGCAGCACACAGATTATCCACTGTGGTATCAAGCCTCAAAATATACTTCTTGATGACTATTACAATGCTAGAATTTCTGACTTTGGAATGGCAAAGCTTATGTTGCTTAATCAGAGCCAAACTCATACTGCCATCAGAGGGACAAAAGGTTACGTTGCTCCAGAATGGTTTCGGAACTTACCCATCACTGTGAAAGTGGATGTTTATAGCTTCGGAGTTCTGCTTCTAGAGATCATTTGCTGTAGAAGAAGCGTGGAAACACAAATAAGTGAAGCGGAAGTGACAAACTTAGAGAGTTTTGAGAGAACTATTTTCTCTTGTTAGAGAGTTTTCATTATATAGAAGATATACATGCTGATTTACAGCCCTGATAGATTTACAGCCCTTACTTACATGCTGATTTACAGCCCTGACAGATTTACAGCCCTTACTTTTGCAAATTACCATATACATACTACAGCTAACATATCCTAATTTAAGGTAAGAATCAATGCTTTAAAAACTGTACAAAAATAGAATATGCTGATTTTAAATGACCAGCAACTGGCAGACTTTCCTTTGACATCCCCCCTCAAATTGATGTTGGACAATTCACAAGCATCAATTTGCTAACAAGGAAATTATGGCGTTGATGTGTCATGGATTTGGTGAAGATATCCGCAAGCTGGAGAGTGGTGGAAATGTGTGGAAGAGTAATAACCTTGCGGTCAAAAGCATCCCGGATGAAGTGGCAATCAACCTCTATGTGTTTTGTGCGCTCATGGTAGACTGGGTTGGCAACAATTTGAATGGCACTTGTGTTGTCAGCATGTAGAGGAGTAGGTTGAACATGAGAGAAACCAAGCTCTGTGAATAGACCACGCAACCAAATGATTTCAGAACATGCAGCAGACATGGCACGATACTCTGCTTCAATGGATGATTTGGAGACACAATCTTGCTTCTTGCATTTCCAAGAGATAAGTGCATCACCAAGAAACATACACCATCCAGTAGTAGATTTTCTAGTATCCGGGTAGCCTGCCCAATCAGCATCGCAGTAGGCTTGGAGTTGATGGGAAGAAGCAGTAGGGAAAAATAAGCCATGACTAGGTGTGCCAAGGATGTATCAAATTATACGGCGAACAGCAGCTAGGTGAAGATGTCGAGGTGCTTGCATGAATTTACTGACAGTATGGACAGCATAAGATATGTCTGGTCGGGTTATGGTTAAATAAATAAGACTACCTACTAACTTCCGATAGAGAGTAAGAGCTTCAAGAAGCTCCCCTTCGTCACGCTTGTATTTTACATTAATTTCCATAGGACTGTCCACAGATGTAACATTTTTGAGTCTTGCTAATTCAACCAAATCCTGAATATACTTGTGTTGATTCAAAAAGAGACCCTGAGGTCGACGATGCACCTCTATCCCTAAAAAATAGGTAAGCTAACCAAGGTCTTTCATGTGGAAAGTTGAATGCAACAATTTCTGAATCGTAGAGATTGCAGTCATATCGGAACCAGTGACAATGATATCATCCACATAAACTAGGAGAACAACTATACCATTAGAGGTCATTTGTAGGAAAAGAGAAGAGTCATACTGACTTTGCATGAAAGAAAAACCAAGAAGAGTACTTCAAAATTTGTCAAACCATGCCCTTGGCGCCTGTTTAAAACCATGCAAAGAACGTTTTAGTTTGCAAACATCAGTAGGAGAGGAAGTAGGCATACCAGAAGGGAGTTTCATGTAAACTTCCTCCTTGAGATCACCGTGTAAGAATGCGTTTTTGACATCCATTTGATGTAAAGGCCAGGATTGAGAGGCAGCAAGAGCTAGTATTGTTCGCACGGTGGTCATCTTAGCAACTGGTGCGAATGTCTCATCATAGTCTAAACCATACTCTTGCTTGTTGCCAAGAACCACCAACCGAGCCTTGTAACAGTCTAATGAACCATCAGAATGAAGCTTGATGGAAAACACCCACTTACTCTCAATTGTTTCACGGATGGGGGACATGGAACAACATCCCAAGTTTGGTTTTCTTCAACTGCAAGAAGTTCAGATTCAATAGCTTTCCGCCAACACTCATGTTCCATTACCTGTTTATAACATGAAGGAATAGGAATAGAAGACAAGGTTGCTGTCAAGGATAAAGGAGGGGTGAAACCAAACCTATTTGGAGGTCGACGAACTCGAGTACTTTGTCGAAGAGGGGCAGGTGTGGCTACTGGAACAAGATCAACAGTCAGGGAATTAGTTGGAGGGGGCTCGAGCGCTGTTGGAACCATATTGGATGTGGTGCGAGGATGTCTTTAGTATACAAGTAAAGGCTTAGAAGTCACCGAGTCTGTAGAAGAGTCATTAAACAAAGGCAAAACAGAAAATGAAGGGGAAGAGGAAGGAGAATCTTGGTGATTGGTGAAAAAATACTGATTTTCTAAAAAAATTACATTTCTCGAAATTCGAATGCGACATATATTTGGATCATAATAAAGAAAACCTTTTTGGTGTACAAAACATCCTAGAAAAGCACATTGGACTGATTGAGCGGTGAGTTTTGTGCGTTCATATACGGGAAGGTGAACAAAACACACATAACCAAATGTACGAAGATTAGAATAATTTTGAGGACGACCAAATAACCTACTAAAAGGAGATACATTGTTCAATGAAGGAGAAGGCAACCTATTAATGAGATGGACAGCAGTGGATAGAGCTTCACACCAGAATCGAGAAGGCACGAATGACTCTAATAAGAGGGTACGTACAACATCAAGAAGATGACGGTTCTTCCTTTCAGCCACCCCGTTTTGTTGAGGGGTTGAAGGACAAGACCATTGAGAGATTATCCCATGATGTTGTAGAAATTCCTGAAATGACTTAGATATGTATTCACCTCCATTATCAGAACGTAAGATTTTCATATTGGAAGAAAATTGAGTTTGAATATATGCATGAAAAAGCTTAAAAACAGAAAATACTTCTCCTTTCGAATGCAAGAAATAAATCCAAGTGAATTGACTATAATCGTCGATGAATGTGACAAAATATTTGTAATTAGCATGAGAAGTAACCGGTGCCATACCCCACACATCACTATGTATCAAGTCAAATGGTTGGATGATATTTGGTGTATGAGTGGGAAATGGTAGTGTTTTACTCTTACCAAGCCTACAAGAATTGCAATCAAATTGAATAACACTAAGAGATGGTGACTCTTTATTTCCAAGTAAACCAGAATTAAACAAATTATGAAGTACATTAGAGCTTGGATGTCCAAGACGTTTATGCCATAATCGGCAATCAACATGAACAGAATTACAAGTGACAAGAGGTAATGCTAGACATGGAGATGAAGATAAAGGAAAAGGAAAGAGACGTCCCACTTTAGGCCCCCTCGCGATCATCTTCCTGGATTGTTGATCCTGCACAACACAACCAAATTTAGAAAATTCTACTTTCCAATCATTTTCAACTAATTGTCCGACAGAAACAAGATTAGTGGTAAGACCAAGGGAGACAAATACATCGGTTAAAGAATGAGAAACATCACCAGTTGCCGTGATAGGTAAAGAACTACCATCAGCAGTATGAATCTTGAGATTTCCAGAATATTTGTGTACATTGGTAAGATATTTAACACTGTTTGTCATATGATTGGAAGCTGCAATATCAAAGAGCCAAGGAGAGGATGTAGAGAAGGATTTACCTGAGAGCCCTAAAGTAGAGAATGCGGAAACAATCATTTGTTGGATCATTTCAGGGGTGATAGGTGAAACAGGAGCAGGAGCACTTTGTGTTGGAGGTGCTGTACCAATAGAATTTCCTGCACTAGAAGAGTAAATTGTGGCAGTATATGCTTTTTGAAACTTCTTTGGGGGTCGAATAGGACATTCCTTGATAATATGGCCATCCTTCTTGCAGTAGTTGCAGAACTTTTGGGAGCAGTCAGAAGCAAAATGGCTAAATTTCTTTCAACTGAAGCACTGGACAGTGCTAAAGTCTCAATTTTTTAGCTTGCCTTGTGCTGCAAAAGCCACTGGAACAGAAGTTGAATGACGTTCTTCTATAGTAGTTTGAGTGAGAAGGCGTTGTTCTTCACAAAACAATTCATTGAGACATGCATCTAGAGAAGGGACAGGATCTTGATTTATAAGATTAGATCAGATGCCTTCAAATTCATATCTTAGTTTCATAAGAAATTGTGCTTTCTGTGTAGTTTCATGGACTGATTGAACAGAATGCAGCCCTTCGACAAGTAAGGTAGCATAGATGATGTCAGTATATTCAGCCCAAAGATTCATAAATTTAGAGTAAAAATCAGAGATAGAAAGACTGTCCTGTTGGAGATTAGATAAGTCAAGTTCAAGCTGGAACCGTCGAGCAGTGTTGTTCTGACTATAGACCTTCTTGAGATATGTCCACATCTCAACAGCAGTCTTTGATGGTCGAAGATTCAAGACGAGGTTGGATTCCACAGATCCGAGAATCCATGTCATGACTTAGGCATCCTTGACTTCCCATTTAGCATACAAATCCTTGTCTTTTTTGTCAGTAGGAGGTTTGCTGCCATCAACATGGCCCCATAGATCCTTACCCTTGACAAAAACCTTGAAGTGAAACTCCCAAGCCGAGTAGTTTTTACCATTAAAACGAACCAAAAAAACATCAGACTTATCAGAAGACATGAGAACCAAAAACTAATCGAGATAAAACAAGTATGAAGACTAAACAAGAGTTTCAGAATTGAGGCTCCGATACCATGACAAACTTGGAGAGTTTTGAGAGAACTATTTTCTCTTGTTAAAGAGTTTTCATTATATAGAAGATATACATGCTGATTTACAGCCCTGACAGATTTACAGCCCTTACTTACATGCAGATTTACAGCCTTTTACAGATTTACATGACAGATTTACAGCCCTTACTTTTGCAAATTACCATATACATACTACAGCTAACATATCCTAATTTAAGGTAAGAATCAATGCTTTAAAAACTGTACAAAAATAGAATATGCTGATTTTAAATGACCAGAAACTGGCAGACTTTCCTTTGACAGGAAGCACTTCCAACTGACTGGGCTTATGACTGTTATTGCGAAGATGCATTAGATGCCCTCGTGGAATTTGACAAGGAGGCCTTGAATGACCAGAAGAAAGTAGCAAGATTTGTGAAGGTTGCCATTGGGTGCATTCAAGGAGATCCGTCTCTTCGACCGACCATGAGAAAGGTTACTCAGATGCTTGAAGGAGTTGCTGAAGTGCCAGTTCCACCATGTCCATGCCAATTCACTGCCACCAATTGAATCCAGCTTTTCTTACTTTGCTCTGGTTTGGTCAATAGTGCTCTTTGCTCTATCTTTCTCTAGGTGATTAGATGTTTGTGTTAGTTGCTACTAATCCTGTAATTAGATGTTTGTGTTAGTTACTGCATTTGTAGCATTATAACTCCTATAGGTTACCTTATGATCAGAATATCCGACATTATATTGATATTTGACAATAATTTTCAAACACAACGGATTGATGTTCTTTTTAATTCTGGTTGAACTTTGACGCACCTTCTACTCTCAGGTTGTGCTGATTTCACAGCAAAAATCAGGCTTTTAGGGCATTTGTTCCTTATAGCCACATGACAATGTAGGATCTAAGCAACCTGATAGAACAAATAAATATATGAATCTAGAGGTTGATGCTATGTATAAGGCATAAACCGTCAAGATCAAACAAACTTGATAGTCATAAATGTAAACCCCACACTAAAACACACGAGTGTTCAGCTAATACTCAGGGGACGCTGATGGCATTATCTCCAAATATTTTTTTTGAAAGATTATCTCCAAGTAATTGGTATCCTCTAAAATCTGTTTCGGAGCATAATTGAATAAAATTGCTACAGCTTCAAAATGTAAATCATAAAGTAGGATACAGAAGGGGAGCATCCATTACAGCACCTTAATTTACTAGTTCATTCATATGCAGCTTGCGGTGGTAGGTAAATGGGAGACATTATGTAATGACCTGAAACAGGTTAGACTTGTTAGAATGGAAATTAGTACCCAAAAGGCAAAAAAAAAAAAAAAAAAAATGTAAGATCCGAATTTGTTTATTTGGAATGGTTATGGATTGAGCTCAATGAAATTGTTATTAAGATAATTTTTATTATTTAAGAGCTAGGGTCCTATAGTTGAAAAATTTTAGTTCAAGCCCAATTATAGAGTAATGGAGAAAATGAGTTTATATAAATCCATTTAAAAATTAAAGAACCCAATTAGGAAAAAAAAAAAAAAAGAAATGAATGATGAGTTGGACTCGGTAGACTTTAAAAGAAGGAAAAGCAAGTGGTTCATCATGAACCAATAGAAAAATTGAGAAAAGAAAGAGAATGGGAGTTTTTCACTTTGGCAAAAAGGGCAAGCTTGGTCCCAGAATTATTAGCCCTTTTGAATTTTGAAGAGAGTGGGTGCAGTGGCATGTTGTGTGGTTTTACCATCAAATCAATATTGACTCCATAATGTATTTTATGTATTAGTATTAAAGACGTGTGGTAGATCCTTCACATATATTAGACTATCAATCATTGTAAGTTTCCGAGGACATGACATATAATGATCGGTTAGTGGAGATTTTTAATAGCTAACAAGTACTAAAAACAAGAGTTATTTCATTTGTGAATGTGCATTGGTTGAACAGCTTCGTAGAAGAAGCCATATGGAAGTGAGAGAAGGAATTGAAGGAGAAATACGGGTCAACTATTTGTGGATAAAGGTACACAGATAAAAATTTTGAGGATAAAATTTATTAAAGGGGTAGGTTGTAATTGAAATTAAAAAAAAAAAAAAAAAATCCATCAATCAAATTTTTAAATTAGGCTGTAATTAAAGGGAAATATATGGAATTTCTTTTTTTTTTTTTTTTCCATCAATCAATGACTTGAATTTGCAATTAAGGGCAAGATTGGTAGAAACTTTTAAAATTTTTCCAACAATCAACTTCCTAAAGTTGGATTCCAATCAAGGGGAAAATTGGTGCATGGAAGTAAATTTTTTTTGGGGGGGGAGAGGAGATTTGGGGAAAAAGAAATTCCACCAATCTTCCCCTTAATTACAGCCTAATTTAAAATTTTGATTGATGGAAATTTGAAAAAAAAAATTTCCGCTACTCGTTATCCTCATACTACGAGAATAACCTAAAAGCCTAATGGAACACTGCATTTTGCCTTCAAGAAAATGAAAATGGTTTGTGTTTAGTCTCAGAGCTTTTTCTGAACTTGTGTGCTGGGCAAGAGATTATACTACTTCCTTCTCCTTGGCCAAATTGTCCTGGCACATACACTACAAAATACAAACAAGAAAACATAAATAAATAATTGCCTTCGGATACTTTGAGTCAGTCAACTAGTGGACCCTGTCCAACTGTTTTTAATCAAGGCTGTGTACGTACGTACTTTTCTTAGACCTTTGGACCCTGCCCTACTTGCCTTCGGATACTATAAGTCGGTCAACCCTGGGACCCTGTCCAACTTTTTTTAGTCAAGGCATGGGGCTCTTTTTTCTACATTTCTCTGGATAGCAAGGCAAATAATGCAGAAGGGTTATGAAAATGTTTTTTTAAATGTGATCTTCTGCAGAAGACTTAACAGTTGTAAATGAAAAAAGAATAAATGATAAGTCTCTCATTTCAAATTGGCATTCATCCAGGGTTTTCCACGCATACAAGTCAATAATGTAAACCATCACACATAAATGTCTCATTCCTGAAAGCTGCAACAAATTTCGATGCTGATTTTAATTATAAATATTACATAAATTTATGGAGCTTGGTTTTTCTTGCTACTATCTCATTCCTAGATATTTTTTCAATTATTTTTCTGTCTTTATCTTTATCTCATGTGAGATGTAATAACATTAAAAAACGTGGCCCCATGAATGTTGACTTGTCACTCACGCTGCATTGAAATTTCAGGCTTCAAACTTTGAATTTTCTACCCCTTTCTTTTTCAGTTATTTAACACCATCTGTTTTCTCCATATGATATGTTTATGTAAGACTTTTGTGCAATAAAACAATTTCAGCAATGGCTTCTACTGTTTGCTGTCTGCTTTTCTTGCTTCTGCTACCGTTTTTGGTCACTTCCCAGAATGGAACTACGGTAAATGTAAGCCAATCTCTCACTGCAGGTGATAAAGGAGAACCATGGCTTTCTCCTTCCAGGGACTTTGCAGTTGGGTTTCACCAACTTGACAATAAGGATCTCTTCTTGCCTGCCATATGGTATTACAACATACCAAGCAAAACCATAGTTTGGTATGCATCTCCTGACAAGCCTGCAGCAAGAGGATCAAGATTACAACTTACAGCTGATCGTGGCTTGGCACTTGATGATCCTGATGGCAGAGAGATATGGAAATCTGGTACAGGTGAAGCTGCTGCTGGTTCTATCTATGATACAGGTAACTTCCTGATTGTAGATGCAAATTCAGAAAAGTTATGGCAGAGCTTCGATCATCCTACGGATACATTGCTTCCTACACAAGTAATGGAACCAAATGGAGTGGTTTCTTCTAAAAGAAGGGATAATGATTTCTCCCTAGGCAGGTTCCAATTTCGTTTGCTTGAGGATGGAAATGCTGTCCTTAATACCATAAACTTGCCAAGTGGCTTTGCTTATGATGCCTACTTTTGGAGTAACACTTTTGATCTAAACAGATCAAATGCCGGTTACCGAGTTGTCTTTGAAGAGTCTGGCTCCCTGTATGTTTTGAGACGAAACAACCAAAGAGTCAATATCACACCAGGAGTGGTAGTTTCAGCTAAAGAAAATTATCTCAGAGCAACTCTCAATTTTGATGGTGTTTTTGTCCTCTACTCACATCCCAAAAACAGCACAGGCAATGGTTTCTGGTCATCTATGTATACCATGCCAGATAACATCTGTGTGAACAACGATATTCGGAAAGGATTAGGCAGTGGAACTTGTGGGCATAACAGCATCTGTACTCTGAATGCAAGAAAGAGGCCAAACTGTGAATGTCCAAAAGGGTTTTCTTTAGTTGATCCAGATGATGCTTATGGAAGCTGTAAACCGGATTTCATTCAAGGTTGTGAAGAAGATGGGCTGAAACCTGGAGGAAACCTTTATTATGTTGAAGAGCTTGAGAACACTGACTGGCCAACATCCGATTTTGAACAACTTCAGCCTTCTAGTAGAGAGGAGTGTGTATCATCTTGCTTAAATGACTGTCTGTGTGGTGCAGCTGTGTTTAGAGTTGATACCTGCTGGAAGAAGAAATTACCCCTTTCGTATGGGAAAAGGGACGCTAATGATAATGGCACAGCTTTCATCAAAATCAGGAAATCCAGAGAAACAAAAATGAAGAAAAGGAGTATACTCATTTTGGTTACATCTGTACTTCTAGGCGGCTCTGTGTTTGTCAACTTCATATTAGTTGCTGCAAGTTGTCTTGGTTTTCTTGTCATTAATCCCAAAAAGCTGACAAAGCCTCTTCAGGTTGAAAGTGTTTCAAGTATGAATTTGCACTGCTTTACTTACAAGGAGCTTGCAGATGCCACTCTTGGGTTCAAGGAAGAACTAGGAAGAGGAGCCTTTGGCACTGTTTACAAAGGGTTCATGGAAACAGGGTCTGGTGGTGTTGTTGCAGTGAAGAAGTTAGACAGAATATTTCAAGATGGTGAGAAGGAATTCAAAGCTGAAGTGAATGTGATTGGCCAGACACATCACAAGAATCTGGTTCGACTTGTTGGATACTGTGAGGAAGGAGAAAATCGACTTCTAGTCTATGAGTTCATGAGCAATGGAACCTTGGCTAGTTTCCTTTTCGGAGACTTAAAACCAAATTGGAATATGAGGACTCAAATAGCCATGGGGATTGCGAGAGGGCTCTTGTATCTTCATGAAGAGTGCTGCACCCAGATTATCCATTGTGATATAAAGCCTCAAAATATACTTCTTGATGATTCTTTTACTGCTAGGATATCTGATTTCGGATTGGCAAAGCTGTTGACATTGGATCAGAGCCATACTAGTACTGCCATCAGAGGAACGAGAGGATATGTAGCTCCGGAATGGTTTAGAAACATGCCAATCACTGTGAAGGTTGATGTGTACAGTTTCGGCGTGCTTCTTCTGGAGATCATATCTCTTCGAAGAAGTGTAGATAAGGACATCAGCAAAGTGGAGAAAGCAATTCTAACCGATTGGGCTTATGACTGTTATCAGGAAAGAACATTAGGTCCTCTGGTAGAAAACGACTTGGATGCCATAGCTGACATGAATACACTTGAAAGATTTGTTATGGTTGCCATTTGGTGCATTCAAGAAGATCCTTGTCTTCGGCCTACAATGAGGAGGGTTACACAAATGCTTGAAGGAGTGGTCGAAGTACCCGTTCCACCATGTCCATGGCCATTCAACATTACAAGTTGCAACTAGCTTTGTATTGCTTTACCACACTACTTGCAATCAGTTAGTATTAGTGTATCCTATATAACAAAATCTTCCTGTAGGTGAGTAATCTGCTCTTAATTTTGTGTTTCCACTGCTAGATTGATGTATCTATTGTTTACAGTTGTTTATGTTGAAGTTGTGCATCAGTAGTTGCAAAACTAAGTCCTAATTTTCTGTCATGGTTGTTTACTTTTTTTGTTTTATATTCTCAGTGGCAACAAGTTAGCGATCTGATTTGTTGGTTTTCCTGTTACAAGTTGATGTATTTAAATAATTTTGTTTATGCAATAAAAATGAAGTAGACAGTTTTTTTGTTCTCTCCATTTTCCTCTGTTTCGTCATAAAAGCATTTTCAGAGCCAACAAGACTTTTTTTTAGTTGAGAACTCAAACATTTACATGTGTTATGTTTCAATGTAAACTAGATAGAAAAATCAAAGTTTCACTTTCTCTCAATGCTTTGATTCCAAATTTTCTAGGTTGCTGACCAATTTTCTGGACAAAATACCTGAATCCAACCAGCCCGATTAAGAATGACTGTTACAAGTCAAAGTCATAAAATATATTATTAAAGGTATGACAGACATTTTATTCCATGAAAACCAAAATTCCATGGTTAAGTGCGTTCAAAATGTTATACTATTCACCGATGACTTTTATCCATATTTTACATTTTGAAAGTTGTAGGTCCGTGCTATGTCAATTATTAGAGATTATTTCTTGAATGTGATTTGGTGGAGATATCCTATTAATTTCCTCAGAGACTTCAAGAGTCAAGAATTAGGTATTTTAGAAACAAACAATTTACTCTGTCTTAGCCTTGTTATCACACCTTTATGTAACCATGACACTTGGCGAAATTTTGTCCAGGAACAATCAAAACATCATGCTGCTTCAGTGCGTCACATGTTTTGGCATATGTGCGTCAGAAGTATTCTCATATTTGTTTCCCACATTACCGGGGCACACTACTAGGTCAATTTCTACTGCCCTTCCATCTATACTGGAAATGAAATTCAGCAACAAGGGATAAGATAAGATCACTGTTGAAGAATCTTTAAATCTAAAATAAGATAATTGGTAACCATTAGATCCAAACTTTAAATATATGTAGTTACAATAAAAATAAATGTGTGAGAATACAAACTCAAGACCTATTGATAAAATGGATTTCACCATGGTAGTTATCGTTCGACTTAAAACTTCAAACTTTAATTAAACGTAGTAAAGAATTATACTTTATGACTCAAACAAGGAAATTTGAGGGAAACAAACAATAATATTTGCATCAAATCAGAGATAAGATACTCCAGGCGTGCAAATTACTTGATCCACAAAAGATGGCAGCTTGAAATGCCAGCCCTTCTGGGGAAGAATATGTGTTCAACAACCGAAGTAATAATTGATTCCTAGAGCGAGAAAAAGTCAGGACTGTCTAACGAAAAAGTCAGGACTTTCTAACAAAAAAGTCATTAGTCAAAAAATTAGGTTTCATTCCCTGAATGGAAAGAAAATTCAAACCATCTCATATATCACACAACTTTTTTTTTTTTTCCTTAATTTTCATAGGAATTAATTCACCTATCATACTTCAAGTTACCATCAGCATTTCAAGCTAAGAAGGAAAATTTACTTCATTCATACTATGGCTTTTCCCTTGCTACGTTTCCTTTGCAGCTTGTTTCTTCTATTGATACCGCATTCCACCACTGCTCAACCATACAAAAACGTATCTTTGGGTGAATCCCTCATTGCAGGGGATGATGTCTCTTCATGGAAATCACCATCTGGTGAATTTGCTTTTGGTTTTCAAAAGACAGAGAAAGAGGCTTTCTTATTGGCCATCTACTTCAACAAAATATCTGAAAAAACCATTGTGTGGTCAGCCAGGACTAAGAAGCCAGTGCAAAGACTATCCAAAGTTCAACTTACTGGAGATGGCTGGTTAACACTCAATGATCCGAGAGGCAATCAGATATGGAAAGCTGATACTATTGGTGCAGCAGCTGCATATGGAGCCATGCTTGATACTGGCAACTTTGTGCTGGCAGGCCAGGGTTCTGCTCTTTTGTGGAGCAGTTTTGATCACCCAACTGACACTTTATTACCAACACAGGTTTTGAATATTGGCAGCAAACTAACTTCTCGTTACTCCAATGAAAATTATTCGAATGGAAGATTTGAGCTTGCCCTCCAGTCTGATGGGAAGCTACTGCTGCATATAATAGCTTTCCCCTTGGAATCTACAAATACAGATTACAGTTCAATCGAAATTGCTTCAAGTGGTTTTCAGCTTATATTCAATGAATCTGGCAACATTTACCTTAAAGCGAAGAATGGAAACATGAATATGCTATCATCAGATGCTGGTTCAGTGCAAGACTTCTACCAGAGAGCAATCCTCGAATATGATGGAGTTTTCAGGCATCATGTCTACCCGAAGAACACAAATACAACCATTGGATGGGATCAGCGATGGTCTTCTGTATACCATGCACCTCCAAATATTTGCAAAATTCAAGGAGGAGCGGGAAGTGGAGCTTGCGGATTCAATAGCTTTTGCAGGCTTGGAGATGATGATGATGATCTGCGGCCAATATGCCAGTGTCCGCGAGGTTATACCTTCTTTGATCCAAATGATAAGATGAAGGGATGCAAGCAGAACTTTGTATCACAGAATTGTGATGATCCATCCCTGGAGGTAGACCGTTTTGACTTCGAAGAGATGCAAAACACAGATTGGCCATTCTCTGATTATGAACATTATCAAGGGGTAAACGAGGATTGGTGCAGGCAAGCTTGCTTGAATGATTGTTTTTGTGCTGTTGTTTTTTTCAGAAACGGAGACTGTTGGAAGAAAAAAATTCCTCTCTCAAATGGGATGTTTGATCCCAGCATTCAAGGAAAAGCTTTGATTAAGATAAGGAAAGATGATTCTACATTGAATCCTGATGATAAAGAGGCAGAAAACAAAAACCATTCAACTTTATTTATCGTTGGCTCTTTGCTATTAAGCAGCTCAGTGTTTCTCAATCTACTGCTGCTTGGAGGAACTTTTGTGCTTGTTTTCTGCTTTGGTTGCAACAAAACCATGTTGCATCGCACTTATCCAGTTGAACCAGGCATGAACCTGCAAAGTTTCACCTATAATGAGTTAGAAAAGGCGACCAATGGGTTCAACGAAGAATTGGGTAGAGGAGCTTTTGCAACAGTTTATAAAGGTATTCTGACGTTCGATAACAGTAAGTTTGTTGCTGTTAAGAAGTTGTACAACATGGTGAGAGAAGGGGACAAGGAATTCAAAGCAGAAGTTAGTGCAATTGGCCAGACGAATCACAAGAATCTTGTCAAACTTCTTGGATTCTGCAATGAGGAGAAACAAAGGCTTCTGGTTTACGAATTCATAAGCAGAGGCTCGTTGGCAAACGTCCTATTCAAAAAACCAAGGCCTAATTGGTACCAAAGAATGCAGATTGCTTTCGGTACTGCGAGAGGACTCTTCTACTTGCATGAAGAATGCACCACCCAGATCATTCATTGTGATATTAAACCTCAAAACATACTCCTGGATGATTCTTTCACAGCAAGAATTTCTGATTTCGGGTTGGCAAAACGGTTGAAGGCAGACCAATCTCGAACCACCACTGGAATCAGGGGAACCAAAGGGTATCTAGCCCCTGAATGGTTCAAAAACCTGCCCATTACAGTCAAAGTGGATGTCTACAGTTTTGGTATAGTGTTGCTAGAGCTCATTTGCTGTCGCAGGAACTTCGAACCAAGCGTCAAGGACGAAAATCAGATGATACTTGCTGACTGGGCATGTGATTGCTATACAGATGAAACACTTCATCTCTTGGTGGAAAATGATGAGGAAGCTCTACATGATATGGAAAGGGTCAAGAGGTATGTGATGATTGCAATCTGGTGCATTCAAGAGGATCCCTCACTAAGACCTACAATGAAGAAAGTAACTCAGATGCTTGAAGAAGTCATCCAAGTTTCTTCTCCTCCTGATCCGTCATCATTTGCTAGTTCAAACTATTCCACTTGACATAAGTATGTGTCCTTAAACATTGTATAGAGCTATGTTACATACCATTATGCTATGTGAATGTATAGTTAATTCTCTGTTTCAAGCCATTTTTATTGCTTCAAATTTCATATTTTTACCATTTATGGCTCTACCTCACATAATCACCATACCTCAATACATTATGGCTCTATCTCGTAGTGTAACAGGTTATGGATTAGCCTGTGTAGCCAAACTTAACATCAGTGTAACAGGCTTGCCTAAGAACTATTTATTGAGTTGGGACACATTTGTGCACAAACTATGCGGATTTTGTCTTTTAATAAACTCTTAACATTATAAAATCCTCACCACCATGTTCCCATAGATTTATCAGTACTTGATAAAAATGAACTTCAAAATGTATTAAATTATATCTTATTGAAAATAAAATACCCTCATAATAACCAGTGGCCTTAAGGCACATTATAGTCGTCGTTAACTTTAAGACACTATTTACACTCACCAATCGAGTGATGCACTAGGTTAAGCAAATATGCATCTATGACACAATTAAACCTCTTTGTTTAATATCGTTGTGCACTAGCGACACAAACCACGAATATTATCGATGTCAAGCCTATCAAAATACAATATTCAGTAACTATAGTTTAACATAATATATGTGGAATTATTGATGCATATTATTATAAGATTACAATTTTTTGAATTGGAAATAAAATAGAATGCATACTATATATATGCAGAATACAATAATTACAAAAGTTAATAGTGAGTAAACCTAATATATTTGTTGAGATTAATATTGTTATAGAATCAAGAGAAGTTATTTTGTTAACTAGATTCATTGTTATATATAAGCATATCTTTCATGATGATTAAATTTACTATAAATTATCATTAAAAATTCTTTTAAAGTATGGAAACGCAAGAAGTTAAGGAACGAAAAATCCTTTGGCCTTGACTGTATTGTTTATGTAATTGATTAAATTAGAAAGGCATGTGAGACAATTTAAAGTCTCAAGTTTGATTCTCTCAACTATGAGGAAAAAAATGAAGTCTCTAGTTTAAGTAAGTTTCCGACTTCATGAATCTAACAACTATATGTATATATAACAGAGTCATATAAATGTATAATTATATATGATTATGTGGATGATATGTTATTTTTGAAACAACGAAAGCATAGAAATCACTATATCATTATTGTCATATCAATGACATGGTCATGAGACTTGTATTTGCGTTTTGGGCTTAAATATTATCAAGATGGGTGATGGCCTAGAGTTTATTCATCAAACTATATTATTATTTTCTTATGATATTCTTGTGGTCACTTCGCCGACGGTCTCGTTCTCCAGCCTTTCCTTCCAAGTAATTCTTCTCTCTCTTTTTTCACTGTCAAAAAACCATATATATGCAAATGCTATATTGTTTACTTGTTTTCATATTGGTATACTTTATATGAGGGTATCTGAATCTGCTACTGTGAACTGGTGGTTGTGAGAATGGGTTTTGGGTTTCGGTTTATTTTCTGTGTGGTTATGTGGGTTTCGGTTAGCCGTGAAATGTGGGTTTTGTCTCTGCTGCGAAAGGGTCTCTAATGGAGTCCAAGGTTATTCATGGTCACGTGATTGGTACTGGGTTAGAACCGGATTCTCATTTGTCGGCTTCCATGATGAATGCTTATGTGAAATGTGGGAGTGTTGTGTATGCATACAAGGTGTTTGGTTTAATGCCTGTTTGAGACATTGTGTCTTGGACTGCGCTGGTTTCTGGGTATGTTGATGAAGGGCTTGCGGTTGAGGGTGTTAGTTTGCTTTGTGGGATGAAAAGTTTATGAAGTTGTTTAATTTTCTTGTGAAGTTGTTTTGTTAGACTAATTGTTAAATTCGAGTATGTTAAGCATACATGCTGTTCTGTTTTGTTTTGCATATATATATATATATATATATATATATTGTTTGGGTGAATCGAAGCTGATTCGGTTTGTTTGGGGGAATTGAAGCTGATTTAGTTTGTTGTGCTTGTCAACTGCTGAATTTGTTGTGCATGTCAACTGGTTTGTCTGGGTGAATTGAAGCTGTTGTTTGCATATTTGGAATTCGGTGATTGTTGTTTGCTGATTTGGTTTGATTTTCATCCAACTACAGGCTATAATGTACTTTAGAATTGCCAACCGATCAACTCAACTCATCCCAACCTGACAATTATTGAGCTGTGTTTGGGGATTTCCAACCCGAACCTGAAAATGCCCACCCCTTTCAAAAAAATTGATAAATCCATAAGAAAAACAAAATACAAAAAGAAATTCAGCAATCTTATTAATTAAAATATCAAAACAACGTGTCGTTTTTATCATTTTCCAGAATTTATTTTCTGTCTTGTTAGGGTTTTATCAGGGGACAAACAGACCTAAACCTCCAAAAACTGTGATGGAAACCTTAAACAATTTGCACCACTCTGCTTCTACTTCTACTTACTGAACAAGGAAATCCCTGAAATCGACACCGCAAAATCGCCACCACTCCCACTGCCGTCGCCAACACAACAGGAACAACCAGACCGCTGAAAATGTCCACCTCTGCTACCTCCGACGATGACTAAGCCACTGGCACCAACACAACAAACGTGACCAAAAGGGGTGTGCATACCATTTATTTGGGGTGGAAATATTGCCACTCTACAAGTTAGTTGATATCGTGTCTGAGACTAGAAGTTGACAGAGTCCATGCCTGTTCCGCCTGAAAATTGAAGCTGATTTGAAGAGTTAGTTAGATACACTCAACAAAGAAACTTTTCGAGAGGCTGTGTATTACACGCGCAGATGATCAAACAACTAAATTCTCTTGTGTGTACTTGGCAAACAGTCTTGTCAATTTCTACGCTAAGTGTGGTTATTTAAACGAAGCCAAGCTCATATTTGAAAACATACCAAACAAAGACGTTGTTTGATGGAATTGCCCCATCAATGGCTACTCTCAACGGGGTTCGACTGCGTCTTCCATCATTACAGGACTTTTTCAATGCGTGAGAGCAGAGAATACCCTCCCAAATGCCCATACTTACTCTGGCGTTTTCACTTCAGCATTGAATCTGCAAAATGTGTTCTCTGGGCAGCAAGTTCACGTGATCGCCATCAAAATGCCGAGCTTTTATGACATGTTTGTTGGGAGTTCACTTGTCAATGTGTACTCCAAAGCAGGTTGTTTGGAGGAAGCTCGCAAGATATTTGATAGAATGCCTGAAAGAAACTCCGTTTTGCGGGCCATGATGGTTGCTGGGTATGCGTCACAGTGAATGGCTGTGGAGGCTCTGGGGATTTTTGAATTGATGCTTTGAGAAAATGAGAGTGTGAATGAGTTTGTGGTTACTAGTGTTTTAACTCTGGTTGCTCCTGAGTTTGTTGATAGTGGCAAGCTAATACATTGTCTTTCCATTAAAAATGGATTGTTAGAGATTGTTTCTGTTGTGAATGCTCTTGTTACCATGTATGCCAAATGCGGGAACTTGGATGATGCTCTAAGGATGTTTGAATTGTCAAGTGATATGGGTCCTATCACTTGGTCAGCTGTGATAACTGGTTATGCTCAAAGCGGAGAGGCAGATAAGGCTTTGAAGTTTTTTTCTAATATGCATTTGAATGATATTAAGCCTAGTGAGCTTACACTTGTGGGTGTTCTTAATGCTTGCAGTGACATTGCTGCTCTGCATGGAGGAAAGCAGGTGCATGATTATCTTTTGAAGTGGGGATACGAGTCTCTAATATATATATACTGACTGCTTTGGTTGATATGTATGCTACATGTGGTAGCATAGTTGATACCAGGAAGGGGTTTGATCACTTGCAAGAAGCTGATGTTGTTTTGTGGACTTCAATGATAAATGGGTATGTGCAAAATGGAGAAAACAAAGAGGCTTTATGTTTGTATGGTAAAATGCAAGCGCTAGGGATATTCCCTAATGAACTAACCATGGCCAGTGTTACAAAAGCTTGTTCAATTCAAGCCTTGCTGCTTTGGGGCAAGGAAAGCAAGTTCACGCCCCCACATTCAGGTATGGATTTAGTCAAGAAGTTTCAAATGGAAGTGCTTTGTCAACCATGTATACTATGTGTGGGAGTTTGGAAGATGGGAAATCTTGTGTTTAGGGGGATGCCTGCGAGGGACTTGCTATCATGGAATGCAATGATATCCGGGCTTTCTCATAATGGACATGGTGAGAAAGCTTTGGAGCTCTTTGAGGAGATGCTATCGGAAGACAGGAAACCAGACTATGTTACATTTGTGAATATTCTCTCAGCTTGTAGCCACATGGGACTTGTAGACTGAGGTTGGGCTTATTTCAAGATGATGTCCAATGATTTTGGTATTATTCCAAGAGTTGAGCGTTACGCTTGTATGGTTGATATCTTAAGTCGTGCAGGCAAGCTCAATGAAGCTAAAGAATTTATCGAATCGGCCACCATTGATCACAGCATGTGTTTATGGCCAGTTCTATTTAGTGCTTGTCGGAACTATCATAACTATGAATTGGGGGCCCATGCTTGGGGAGAAACTAATGGAGTACTCCTGGAGGTGGCATTGAGGTGAAATTACTTAGGTTTTGAGTGAATTGTTTGTATAGCTTTATTGAAAATTAATTAGCTATATGATTTCACAGTGGGTTAGTTGGCATCCAAGAGGACATGTAGTGTTGGCTGGTTCGGAGGATTCCAGTGTTTGGATGTGGAATGCTGACAGAGGAGCTTATCTTAATATGTTTTCAGTTCATGCTGTGGTGATTTTACTCCTGATGGTACTGACCTCTATCTGTTCCTTTTCTTCTCTGCCTTTTGAGGCTGTAATCACTCTGTGTTTCAACAATTTAGTTATTAAGTAATTGTTTGCTTTTGTTGATTGTTAAAGGTAAAGCAATCTGTACTGGCTCTAATGATGCAACTTTGAGGATATGGAATCCAAAAAGTGGGGAAAATATTCATGTCATAAGAGGTATCAAATTTTGTATCTTAATTTGACATTTTTCTTTGTATTGGAGTTGAAGTTTGAATTTATTGGTTATAAGGAAAGCCTTTTGGTTCTGCAACACTGCTGTGTTGCAGAGTCGCAGACACAGTGCAGTGGGTATCACTTAAATCATCTTACTTTGATCTGAACAGTTTTTGTGTCTCAGTGTACGATAAGCAGTCTATGTAGGACTGATACGTTTCTTTGAATTGAAGTTATCATCTTAATTGATGTTACTGCTTTTTTCTAGTATCGTTTTGACATTATCTTGGAAAATAAAAATGCTCTCTACAGGTCATCCATATCATGCTTACGGACTGACTTGCTTGAGAATAAGCTCTGATCCAACACTTGCTCTTACTGGTTCAAAGGATAATTCTGTTCACATGGTCAACATAACGACTGGGAAGGTTTGTTATTTCCTCATGCAGTACACTTGTGCTTTCTTTAATTTATTTTTATTGTTGTTATTATCATATTGAGGTATTCACTTCACATACAGTTTAGCATATTTGACCAGTGCCTTAAGTCACTTAAGTATCAACGTGCCTTGTATTTTTCTTCTTAAGCCTCCAGTAAGTTTATAATTATTAAGGTGTAACCACAAGAACTTCCTAACATAGGGTAGGGACTGGGGAGTTAATGATATTAGAAATAAGTGTGAGAACAACTCATCTAGTTTAGTAAGTTGGATGTCATGTAGCTTAATCCAGGAGTCATACGCCTGCAACTGTGATTATGTTTTGTGTGCATGATTCAACATGCTGGGAATTTTTGTTGTCAATATGTGAATTTTGCTGTGTTTTAGCACAATATAATTGTTAAGAGGAGTAAATGATCTATGGTTAAAACAAGCTATTTGACCTAGAATGGTTGGGTTGCTGATGGCTGGTTTGCTTGGCAGGTAAGTTCTAAGAACACGTAAACAGGTGGCGGGAGCATTTAAATTCTCTTCTGTGTCAAATTTGTGATTTAAACTCCTAGGAATAGTTGAAATATTTTAATGAACTGTTATTTGCATCGATTATATTCTTTTGTTAAAGAACTATGTCTACTCGGAAATAAATTTGCATATCTTCTGTGTTTGCCTTATACAATTTGATTAAACGAATTTTGGTGGATGAGATTATTTTTAATTAATAAGCTGTAACTTAAACAGCTTGTACATTCTTTGGTTTCACATACAGACTCAATCAAATGTGTTGCCTTTGCCCCAAGGTATGGTCAATTTTTCATTTAATCTCTCTCTGTTCCCATTAATTTTGTCAAGATTTTACCATAAGTGAGGAACATTAAACACAAGAGACCATAAAAGTATAATGATAAAGCAGCATTTTGGTCCTTGCAATGGCATTTGTTGACAAAAACAGTAAGACTATTGGGGAAAGACACAAACAACAAGAGCTGCCCCTAAACATGGGCCATTTTGAGCTATTTCCTCTGGTGGATTCTGCTAAAAAATGGTATTCATATTACTGTTACATTTATTATAGAATGCTTCCATTAAGCAGAAAGGGATGTTGTTATGATTAATCTTTCTCCATGGGTTGAGACTACAAAGCGAATTTGAAATTCCCATTAGCTGGTGAAAATTGAGACAGCCGCATTCTAGAGATTCTTGTCTCCCATTTTTGGTCCTCATTGTCTTTGGTTCATTTTAATAAAAAGGAAGAACCCCGCTTAAAGACAAAAACCTGAACTAGTGAGTGTATGCACAATTGAACACACATTTGTGTTCCTGGCAATTAAGTTAACTATATTGTACTTTTGTGGCTTTTGGTTGTGGCGGCTCCCCTTGGGTCGCAACAGGAAGCATGGACCAGAAACTCATTATTTGGGATCTGCAACATTCATCTCCTTACTCTACATGTGAACACAAGGTCAGTGTTAGCTCCATTTTATAGGAAGCTAATACCAAGGTTTTTCATCTTTTAACAGATCACTGGGTTTTCTTTTAGTTAAAATGTCTTTGTTCCAAAAGATCAACTTGGGCATATCAAGTTGTCCATTGTTCCTCTAACGTAGATCTTTGTTTTCATTTGCAGGAAGGAGTGTCTTGCTTGACTTGGCTCGGCACATCTAGGTTCCTAGCCACGGGTTGTGTGGATGGAAAAGTACGAATATGGGATAGTCTCTCTGGTGATTGTGTGAGAACATCAGCGGCCACTCCAATGTCATTCAGGGTATCTCTGTATCAGCAAACCATGATTTCCTTGTTTCGGTTTCTCTTGATGGAACTGCTAGAGTATTTGTGGTTGCAGAATTCCAGTGAGCAAACAAAACTCCACATTAATTTTTTTTTCTTGCAACTTATCACATCTGTTGGTATGGACTTGGAATGTAGCCGTGAGTCATGACATTATCAAGGAAGAGCATGCTGCGATAACTGCAAAAATGTATTACTTAGTTTTGTCCCAAAATTAGTTATTTGTATCATAAAAATGGTGTATTGTTTGCACTAAATTAGTTAGTTATATCATAAAAATGTCGTATTGTTTGCACTATCTTCTATTGTTAATGTTCATTTAAATCAAGATCATTTTAGTAATTAATTGGATGACAAAGAGAAAGGCTAAATACTGAATTAAGTCATTAACACAGTCTCAACTGTCATTCCCAAGAAATCCTTGCGGACTCTCAAATTCAAACTGTCAAACACAAGCTGCGAAAACTAATTATAACGAAGTACTATCAGGCATAGACAATATTTGTTTGCGTGTATTGTATTAGATAATTAAAGTACATCAAAATAATACAATATAATATTTGATGAGATTTTATATTGTGTTAGTCTAATACAAAAAGTATCGTTTATGACAAAACGAGTTTTAATTCAATACTACTTGTTTTATGTCTATGTTAAGTTTTAAAAGATAAAATTGAACCTATCGAAGATGTGTAACTAACTACTGAATTTTTTATTTGAAATGAGAGTAAATCAAATGAGTGTATCACTAACTGGTGAGTGAGTGATGAAACACCCACTTCTATGAATTCATAATATTTTAACTAAATAATACATGTATATATTCATGTGATATAAGGCTTTATAGCATTAAAAAAATATTTCTTGTTAATTAATGTATTTAGCAAATATAGATATGATTTAAATTTTAGTTTACAAATAAATTTTGATTTATTTATTTACACATCATCCTTGGTGGGAATGGAAGAGTATTCACTTCAACATAGGAGGTCAATGACTTTTAAATATACAAGCTGTGGAGAATGTTATTCTCTCTCAAGTATAAGAATAGATAATGTTCATGTCAATTATAAGAAATCACTATATCATTATTGTCACATAAAGGACATGCTCATGAGGCTTGCATATGTGTTTTGGGTTTGAATATTATCAAGATGAGTAATGGCCTAGAGTTCGTTCATCAAACTCAATTAGGAATTAAAGTAATTCAATTATTTAATTTGCAAGCCAGAAATTATATTCTATGTTTTAAACATAAGATTGCATATGGTATCGGCAAAGCGATATCTTATATCGAGTATGCTCATTTATGTTATGACATGTACTAGGAAGGATAGTACTTTTGCTATATAAATGTTGAGTAAGTATACATGCTATATATCATACTAGTGTACAATATTTTAAGTGTCAAGAGAATAATATAGATTACGGTATAATTGACTTTTGGTTGTCCATTAGTATTGAAAGATGTATCGATGCCACTTTCATCATTAATATGATCATGCAACTGTAAGTGAATGGATTTTTTACAATTGGTGGAGGAGCTATTTTGAATTCAAAGAATCAGGCCTGTATAGCATACCCATCATGGCTATTGAAATTATATTGGCATCATTAAGAGACAATGGTTAAGGAATTTGACAACAGATATTCTTTGGGCCCCAAATTAGTGTCTTATAAATTTATCAATTATGATAATAACGCGGCTCTGTATGGAGAATGTAGCTAGATAAATACAGGCAAGTCTAGGCGTATTAGCTTAAGATACAATTATGTTAGACAAACTCACAAATGGTCTAATCGCCGTTGGTTTTGTTAAATCTTGCCAAAATCTGGCATATCCACTTAAAGAAAGTCTCGCAGGCATTTTAGTACTTAAAATTTTATGGGAAGTGTGACTAAAGCCGACATTTAAAACATCATCAATGATGGAAACTTAACCCAACACTTGAAACATCAAGATATTGGGTTCAATGAGTAAAGTTCATCATATGTTGTGATTGCAAGCACTATAATGTTTATACGTGTCCCAAAGTTGAAAGTGTTTGGAATCTATATGTGTTGGAAAGGACAGGCTTTTTTAATTTGTAACACCCAAAATTCTGATACAAGGAAATTAGAATGATACTAAATAAAACTTAAATTTCATATGTATTTATTTAATCAAAAGCTTAAAGTCAAGCTCCAACTAATAAAATGTTCTAGCAATAACAAAAAAACCAACTGAAAATCAGTCAGTACAAATAGAT